>JAAIXI010000216.1:805331-1305313 GCA_013403645.1 Heliconius nattereri
TCCTACACCCGATCAACAATTGTTTACTTAATTAATATCAAATCGTAAAATCACTAAAATTCGAGGTCTTCGTACCATATACAAATAATACATAATAAGAAAAACATAAAACAGGTAAATTTTTGTTCGAATGATTTTTTTTCTCGACTACAAAAAATTATAAAGTATCTAATATGTTTTTTTTATATTAAAAATATCATTTAAAGAACTTGTCTTAATAATTTTAATTGAAGCTTGCAATTGTAATTAAGTAATAGTAGAAATTATTTTTTGATAACTTAGTTTCATATTTAATAGTGTTGACTATCGAACAACGCTGATAATCCCTAAATATAATATAGAGTCGAAGAAAAAAAATCTAAACCATTTGGAAGACTTATCCAATAAATTTAAGCCAATTTTAGGCCTTAAAATTTAACCTGAATTTTCAAAATCAATAGTCATTTTCGAAAAAAAACTTTATAAAAAATTGTATTACAATATAATATATTTATGTAAGTAGCTGTATCTTTTAACTTATATAAATTTCAAAGTTGCCTCGATAGCTTCTCTGTTCTCGACATCTCGCTAAAGCTACAAGAATATCAGAAAAGAATATCTACATATTAAACATATGTATATTTAATATTTCCTTTCGAACAATAGATACTATAACCCTACAAATAGTGAACGTTACCTTTTTCACAATTCTTCAGTAGAAGCTATGGGCGCTTTTAGGAGTGGGTTCCTAGGACTTCTAGAACCATCTGGATTTTTCTGGAAGTCCTCGTTAGATAAGGAAGCGGGCATGGGAGCTATTTTTAACTGATGACCGTTTAGTTTAATTTCGGTAATGGAATGTGATCTGCCGTGATTAGCATTTACTTTTTCTTTATTTGTGGTGGTCATTGGGTCGTGCGTTGGTGTTTTTGCAACGTTCAGAGGAATTCTTACTCTATTCGCTTGTTCTCTTAAAGCCATTTGGTATGCTACTTCGAAAGCCTCACCTAGTGTTAGGATAACTTCAGTCGCTTGATCCTGAAAAAGATAAAGATGAAAGATACAGTAAATATATTAATTAAATAAAAGGAAGGTAACATTTTGTTTGATTATAGCAAAGATAAATAATTACCATTGTAGCAACTCTGAACACATGGCAGTAGTGGCTTCTCGTGGTGTGGTCTTTAGTGATATAGGCGAAGTGAGTCAGGTCGTCTGCGTCTTGGCACGCGCAGTGGATGTTACGGATTTCATGTTCACAAACCAACTCCTGCGGGCAACATATTTATTATTATTTTTATATTAAACACTCTTAGAAATTATTTGATTTCGTAATTTATTGTATTCCTCACACAGTAGAGACCGCTCAATTTTAGAGACATTGCATGTTGATTTGCGGAACTGAACACTGCGCTTTGCTTCGATATCAAAGCGAAAAAATGCGCCCAGACTGTTCGTAAATATAAATTTACCTATTTTTAATAAAAAGAAACTAAAAAAATGTTACACTGAAACATCAAAAAACGAAAAAATGATAATGATTGTTATGTTTGTATCCAATCAATACTGTTTCATTTCAAAATTTTCCACTCAAAAAAATATTTTTCTCTCAAAATATTATGTTTCGTTCAAAAACACGATATAAATGAAAATGAATTTCGAATTTTTGTTTTGTACGCCCAATGCCGCTATAAACACTAATTATCCTGTCTAACTAACCGTGATGCCTTCTGACATAAAATTCATCCTCGAAAAAATAATGTAAAAAAAAACAATCCTTTCTCTAAGAAATACAAAGGATAAAGTGGACCGATGGAGTGTGAACGGTGTACCATAATTAAAAATCAAATGGAAGAAATCAGGGCGTTTAGTGATACCCCGAGGGAGTCAGACATGCCCTTTGAACGGTTGGTTAGATCTCAAAGAAACTTTCTTTACATAAACAATGTGGATCAAAATAGATGTGGATAAAATGTGTTATTTGCATAAAAATATTACTAATATTTTATATGATATACATTTTTAGTATAATTTTATTCAAATATTCTATTTCTAAACATTAGGGTTTAGGGCTTATATTAAAATACATAAATGTTTCGATTCCATTTATATTCATTTTCTCGCTCTACTAACAAGACAAAACGCTGTGTTAAGCTACACCGTACAACACGCAATGTCTCGTAAATTTAACATTTCATGGGGAACAGTGTGTGACATATAATTTGAAGAAAGAACAGATTTAAGTAAGTTTATATAACAAACTATACTTACTCTAGTAATAGTGTTAAGGAACTTGACTCCTCTATAGCTGATGGAGAGTATAATATCAGGCGAGTCACGGGGTTCTTTGGTAGATTTCTTTAATTTCTGAATGGATTTCTTAGTGGATTCCGTTCCACGAAGCTCTTTCACCACAGTCGATCCTAAATACTATAGAAACAAAACAGTTATTTGTAAATTTATTTTGCCACGTTAATAATTTAAGTAATAACATTTTATTCAAATAAGTAATCTTAATATAAACCACAATAAGACACAAATAAATCATTTTTTTTTTCAATTAATGTCATAACTAAATGCTAAAATAAAGCATTTTATTAATTAATAACCTCCTCCAATTTCATTGCCATAAAAGTATAACTTACATTCGCAACATACGTCACGGCTCCAGTAACCAACACGAATGGCTGATGCTTCCACTGAGTCTTCAGGGCTCCTGGAACTCCAACTAGAAGTTCTGAAGGCGCTCTAATCTCCAGATCTGAAGGTCTAGGGGGTTGAGGAGCAGGTCTGTTCTTCTTACTCCTTTTCAAGGTCTCTCCGCCAGGAGGCGCGAGACTTGGTACCACGGGAGGTGGTACAGGTTTCAAATTCTCAGACGGAGGTAATTTTTCTTTGATTTCTTCTTTTAGCTGTTGAATATTGTTTTTCTATAACAAAATTATTGAATTTAATTTCATACGTACTGATAAACTTTGTTGGGAAATCGTAAAGCCTAAATTTGGTAATCATGGCTCAGATGCCAATGAATAGTTTTATTTACTAATAGGTATAGTACAACTGAAGAGTTTGTTTGATTGAATGCGCTCATCTCAGAAACTACAAGTAGAAATTGGAAAATGAAAGAAAGATAGGAAGGCTATATACATCATATCTACAATTTCATCAGAGTTAAGCACTTAGAATGTTTCGTGATCGAGTGTGATACACAATTAAAAATTTCCATTTAAATACGGTGATGAAGCCACTAGTAAAAGGTAGTTGTACATATATATGTACATAGAGAAATTTCTCTCTCTCTCACTCTCTTGAGTTCTCTCAAATTTCATTAGCAAATATCTATTAATTAGTAAAGTTAACTGATTACAGCAAAACTTCACCTCCCGAATGAAGAACAAAAACAAAATGATAACAAAGAAGCTATCAAACCGAGCCCAAGTAGATTCCACACAACAGAAGTTCACTTAATTAAAAGAATGCAATCGGGGTACCTCATTATCTGTACAGAACGAACATAGCCTATCGACTGGCTGAAAAACACGCAAAAGCGTGCTAATTAAATCAAAAAAGGGCTGAACAATACCTGAACAAAAAGGAAAAGTGACTCAAACAGTTCACACTTCAGAAGTGTAAAACAAAAACGGCTCGAGGCAAACACGCTGTATACTAGCGTGAAATTTTAATTAAGCCTCTAGAACCAAAAGGCACAAAAAGGATATAATTGACAGTGTCAACGGTGTAATTTGACGAGTGTCATTTGGAAACAAAAATGGCTGGGGCCAGGAGGCTGGGAATATAGATACGGTGGTTGGGAAGTGAATAATCTTCCGTTGCAGTGAATTTGAATGCGAGATGGGGTAACTATTCCTGGTGGCTTCATTGGGCTTTCATTTCGAATGATGAAACGTTAAATAGACACTCGTGTGTGGCTGCCATTATGTAATTTGCGCGTATTTTTCTTGAAATGTCATAATTAAGATTTAAATAAGTATTGCTTTTTATTAATGTTATGCAGATGAGGAATATTAAAAAATAGGCGTTATAAAAGTTAGTATGAAATAATATTATGTAAAAGTAGATGTATGTAAATTTGAAATAAATGAAAAATATTTGTTAATTGTTAGACGTTATAATATTAATAAGAAAAAAAACATTGCAATATGAAATATCTTTTGATAGATATCAATTAACTTCTTTATACTAAAACTTTTTTACAGCTATGTTCCCACACAATAGTAAATACCTATGTATATACCTATAATACAACAAAATCCAAAAAAAAATTTATAAAGTCTATCGTAAATTTAAAGTTCCAGCAAAAAAATAAAGTATTTTCTAGGCATTAAAGGCACATAGGTTTCCTTTCATAGCATCTACATACATACTCGTATGTATTTTGCGGTACATAACTACTAGTTAGGGTAGAGTGGCTCACTCAGCATGAATAGCAAGCTGAATACACGAATTGAGCACTAATTACCCATACAGGGTTGGCGACGTGTGAAATTAAAAAAGGTCTCGGCTATGCCTTTTAAAAACATACGCAGAAAGCTATAATAACAAGTAGGTTTTATTTATATGTATAACTAAATATTATTATAGAGAATCTATTATATTATTGAGTGGACTGCCTGCTCGTGTATTGGCTAGTAAGCTTAGGTTAATTAAAAATTGTGAGTTCGAGATTCCCGCCTAGTTGCTATACTAAGTTGTTGCTATAATAAGTCATAGTTTATTAGTCTTTATACTAATTCTTGTCTTCAGGTATATATTTTTTTGTATGTTATACGGATTACCTCTAACGATAAGACTCTAAATCCTAAAAGTCGATCTACAGACCAAAATGGAGGACCTGCCTTAATCTAGGCCCCACGTTTAGGTGCTGCTCTACAATAGCATTCAAAAATAAACTGAGCAAGAGTGGAGAAACTGGAGAGGAGCCTTTACTCAATTATTAGACCAGTATAAACTATAGGTTCCTAGACGATAAATACTTCAGCTACTTACTAAAATAAAAAAAATCAAATACAATCTTAATATTTCAATAAAATGCGCAATTATATTTATAATAATATAACAATAAGATATTCTTTCAGTCTGTTTACAGAAATCGTAACAGCGAAAAATTTACACCAAACGACTCTAACCACTCTCTGTCTATTGATAAAATATTAATGATACATAAATTAGAAATAAATGACAAAATGATCAATCTCCTCCTCCCCCATCTCTCCACTCTATAATACTTGGTTAAAATGTAGTTACATATTTTAATACGACGCACGTGCTCCGTGCCGTCGGGTGTTGCTAGGTGATACATGTAATTAACTAGATGAGCAATTTGAGAGATTACCTTTAAAACCCCTTGAATTTCACGCTTATAGGTTTTTAATAAACTTAAAGTGACGTGTTTGACTTTAAGCAGGTTTTGGATTAAACTAAAAATGGTTGGCTAAAATTTAATTGTTTATAATGAGTTTCCTTTTTTTAACATCACGCAGGCAGCAGCAGGGTAGGCAGAGGGAAACTAGTGTTAAGACACTCCGTTCTCCCGTTGTCCGCTTGTGTCCATCCATGGCTTTTTATATTGTAAAATAATATAATTAGTTATAATTATATTCCTTTTTTTTATTTAATAACTTTTCTTTTAATAGCTTGTTAACACAATCATGAAACACTGTTCATATTTCATAATAAAATAATCTAATGCATATCCCAGTGGATAATACCACTTTTATGGCGAAGGGATGTCCTGTTTTAAATTAATTCAATGGACATTGATCGTGTCTTGAAAGACATGAAATGGTTATAAATGTTTAAATCGTTTATTAAGTTGAGTATTATTGGTTTATGTGTTGCACGATTGATGGCATAAAGGAAAAACACAAATAAAATTTAAAATAAAAGTTAAAGTTATATATCGTTCATTTGGCCTAACAATTACGTATTTGCATTTTTTGACAAAGTTTGCAAATAGTCTTTTCGTACACATTGGAATATTTAACTCTTTTTTATATAGTATTCTCATTATAGCTAGACAGAGATAACCTATCGACAAGATACTCCGTTACCCTCTTTCTGCCAATAATTAAGACATTAAGTGTTAAATGGCGGAACCTGACCGACATTTTGTCTTGTTAATTAGTGAAAACCAAACCAAAACCTGTGCGTATATAAGGCTATATATTACAATAATAAAAAAAATCAATATAAATATATAGTAAAAACCATATTTAAACCGTTAGATCGTTAAATTGGCTAATACACAATTGCACGCACCGATGCATCTACCATAGCAACTCCCCGTCAGTGGGTGATGGTCGACGTCGGATATCCTTTTTACGAGCTTACGATTCAATAAATGTATATATGAATATGCATATTATCATACGAACGTGATTGTATTGATAAGGTAATATTGGAATAAACTCCGTGGTCTGAGTAGTTTTGCGCGATAGTTATAGGTTCAAATTATAAAAGTGAAAGTAGTTAGTAGACAAAGGGAACCTAATACTAAGACACCTTTGTACTTCCCGCCTAATTTTCCAGACATTGTTTTTGTTTTTTAGTTCTTCGATAAAGACATTACTGAAAGACGTTACAGTACGGCCTCCACGGTAAAACCTCAATGCTTAACGGTACTTCCAAATTTTAATTAAGTCTAAATAAATTTATTTATCTTTCTGATTAAGCAATCTACATACGAGTATGTGATAGTTAAATAAGAGATGAAATATAACACGGAATTAAGGCTACGTGATGCAATTATATGAGTCAGTTATATTTCGTAAAGTAAAGTGAAAAGAGAGGACGTGATGTGTTAACAAACAAACACACTGTCGTATTACGGATCGTTTCATAATAGACACTTTTGGTTTTGATTAAATAATGTTATTAGTTTAAGAATACTAAATGTTTTATTGTCATTTCCTCGCTTTGGTAATTGGGGGAGGCGCAGCGTTGTGTTCCGCAACTCAATACGCAAAGCCGCCAGAATTCAGCGGAAAGTGGGGAACAGAATTGTCTTAATGGGAACGAAGTGTTTTAGCAATATGTTCCCAGGTTCTCTCTGCCGTTCAACACGCAATATGCCGAAAATTGAGAGGTGCGTGTGACATGAAGTATCTTAACACTAGGTTCGCTTTGCTGCTGTAGTTAAAATATAGCTTTATGATATTGTTTATATATCTATTCTCTATTTTTCTTTATTTGATAAGAAATTCAAAAGTTTCAAGATGTGTTGCTAAAGCGTAGCGTTTTCTCGTTCAATCATTTACTAACATGCCTGGAAACATTATTAATATTCAGACATCGGCTGTCTGTACGTGCAGACTGGCGTTGCATATGTATCGCTTTAAATTGGCGATCGGTACTTCAAGGGCGAAATATTGACATTATTTTATACTAGCTTTTAAGGACGGTTTCACCCGCGTGGTCAAGGTGTGGAAATAGACGAGTCGGGGATACACGCCACTTCTTCTTTCTTCTTATCCACCACAAAAATATATTTTCAATTTGAACCAGTAGTTCCTAACATTAGTACTCAACCAAAAACACTCTTTAATTTTAAGATATAAGCTTAGATATAGATTTTTTATATTTTTATACCAATACGGGGCGGCTAATATGTGCCAACTTGGGAAACTTATATTACATCTTTATAATAATAATAATATAAAATGCCTTTTTTGTATTTTCATATATAGATAGCATTTCAACAGAAATACATATACATACAAACTAAATTAATATTAAATTTTAAATAAAAAACTTACCAAATTCTTGAGATCAGTATTAATTTCTTCAATATTACTAATTGGTCCGTTCTGTTCACCGGACACAGAACATAATATCCTCTTCCTGTGACCAGCCTTGTTGATTTCCAGCACTGCAGTCAGCTCCACCTCCCAGATCCTCCTCACTCTGTCCATATCTACATACAAGTGTTTTCTAAACGTATCACTATATTGTTCTAAGTTAATCGTCCTAAGCCAATCGTCTACAGATTCGTTTTGAGTTTTACTTATATTATTATTGTTATGATTATTGCTTATTTCTGCTATTTTAAGAGGTAACTGTTTAGCTGAGTGTAGTATTTTTTGTCTGTCGTTCTCTTCTATTCCCATTTCTCGTAAGTCATTTTCGTTAATGATCCCGTTCTGGAAAGAAATGTGTCGTTACAAATTTGATCCTGGAACCTAGTTTTTATGACGTAAATAAATATTAAACATTTGAGGCAATCGAGGATATCGAGGATATCGTGGTCTAGTGGGCGTATGACTGTAAACGTGATAGTTGGGGGTTCGGTCTACAGCGGGGTTATTTTTATTTTCCCATTCTAGTAAGGTAAAGTGATGCGTTTAGATAGAACTTCCGTGCTATTGGAATTTGACTATTTGTTAACATTGAAATATGTCTTTTATCTCAAAAAAATGTTTCTCGTAAAATTTTGTAGATAAAAGTTTACTTATTAAACACACACATATGTATGTACGTACACAGTACACTATATCCATAATACACAGTAGAGTCTACTTCTAATATCTAATATCTATCTAATATCTAATAATTCTATTGACAACAAACATATTTAAAAAATAAAAAAAATCCCTAAAAAAATATTTAAAAAAAACATTAAAAAGACTATACTTACAACAAAGTCGATATCGTCGTAGCCGCTCTCAACAAAAAGGGTTTCGTAATCGTGCATCCCTAGTCCAGATAGCCAAAGTCCTAAAGTCGAAGCAACGGACGGGCTCAAGCTGGACTCAGAGCAGCTGAGCCCTAACCGGGAAGTGAACTCCTGCTCCAACTCCGATACAAATACCGATTCCCTTACAAGCTTACTGCCGAAGGACGCCATGATTTCTGATATTTTTGCCCATTCCTCCTGTTACCAAAGAAATATTATTAAAAATATACAAAAAATCTATGAAAAAATAATTAAGTACTAAAAATTTGATTATTTAAAATAAACATTGGTCGAGCATAGAAACCTACCATATTGACATAAAAATAGCAATAATGACATAAAAGGCAAATTTTAAATATTTTTTCCCTATTTCTAAATAAATAAATCTAAGAAATACAAGTAATAGAGTGCTTTCGAAGCTACTCATCAATCCCGAGTGCCTCTAAAGTCTAACGTCAATACAATATCGTAACGTATCCTCAGCTGAGTCATGCTCTTTTAAAGGCACAGCCTTTTATAGCTTCCGGTTTATTGTTGTCTTTGGTTCAGGAAAACCGCTAAATTAAGAAAAAAAGTACTTGCAACACTTATATTTTTTTGTAAAATTAATTAATATCTACTGAGGACGTTATGGTACGATTTTACAGCGCCTGATTGTACGCGACAATCGTGGGTTCGATCTCCACTCGGAGGAATGATTATATTAATTTATTTTCACTTCCCCTTCTGGTAAAAGAATTGTGGCATCGATTTCCGCTACTCAATACGTTAAATCTTGAAAATTCAACAGAAAGGTGGTTCTGTCTACTTCTCCTATTCAGGAACCGTTATGCCTGTACTTATGCAGAATTTTGAGGTGAAAGTGACGCTGTGGTCGCAAGTTTATATCCCATTCATGAGATTGTTTTTTTTAAAAATAACAACGCCCAGTCCACAGTCGCAAATCCCACTCGAGGGAATGAATTATTACTTAATAATATTCTTATTTCTTTGCTCTTGAAAAATTCTGCAGAAAGTGGGGAACCAAGTGTCTTAACACTGCGTTCCTACCTACCCCGCTGAGCGCGGGGTACAGATACGTGAAGCGAATTTAATTTTGTTTTTTAATCTTTACTATAAATCATCCTCGAAACGACAAAAAAAAAGATTTATATAATTTCAATTTCTGGCAGCGTGCAGGTGGATATTAGCATAAATACGGCAACACCTGCATATCGCAAAAGGCTCGAGCAGCTGTCAGGCATATGCACGATCGGAATATAATGATTACTTCAAGTTATAATATGACGGTAGAAACATGAAATTACGAAAATATTCTTATTACACGAACTTAATTAAGTTTTTAATTCGACTTAATAATTAATGTTATCGATTTGGTATCGTAATAGCGCAGCAAAAGGTCTAAATAGCGTAAAACTAAAATAAAACAATTAGACTTTCGCTAATTCTAGATACGTATGTATGGAGAGTTCCAAGAATTTCCTGATATTTTTTATAATCACTCTCTTATTTTAATTTTATCAATAACACTCTGTCAGTAGTGATACAGATGGACCGCGTCTGATTGTGAATGATGGGTTCGATTTCTACCCAGGGAAGTGAACAATTTTCATGGCTCTGGTAAAGACAAGATGCTTTGCTGCGTTTCGCTACTTAATCCGTAATGGCTCGAATACGGAGGGAAGTAGAGAGCAGAGGTTATCTCTACCTATTTGCAGAAGAGAAATTTAATTGTTTTTTTTATATTTTATATTTCGCATCTTAGGAGATAATCAGAGATATAGTACTTTTACATATAATTAGAATTTCTAAGAAATGTTATTTATAATTTGCGCTTTATTTATACTTTGCATAAGATGTATGAACTAACTATATCGCTAGCTATATCTGATCACGATTTAAAAGGTCACAGATTCGAAGTAACGCCCCTTATCTGTTGTTGCTATACGCACATATATAATATAACGTACAATGATATCGGATTGTAATAAGAACGACTTTCCCTTACAAGCGTGTTAAATATTATTATAACTCTACTTAATATTTTTTTTAAAGGGATAAGAAAAAATAAATGATTGTTTTTTTTCTAGTTGTATATATATATATTTTATTGTATTTGACTTAATTGAAAAATAGCTGGGCTTCATGAAGTGGGTGACAATTATTATGATTTTTATACATAATTATTATTTGCATATCTATATTATATTACTTAAGAAATTACAGACTACAAAAAAAATTGAATTTATAAGCATATATCAAGTAAGCTCATACTAAAACGAAATATTGGTGATTATTACAATTTAAATATCATCCTATATAGAATGTTATAACAAAGGATGATTATACAAAAAAAACAACATTGCTTTATAATTTATACAGCATTTCGATATGTTAATGACAACTGTTTTCTATGTCAAGGCAACGTTATCAATATCACAATGTTTTCAATGAGGCATGATTAAAAAATATACGACTATTTTATTAATATTATTATTTAATTTTTGCTTTTTAAACAAAGAAAAAATTATGTAGTTATTCGTCACTACTTTGTCCACAAAATCGATTTGAAGTCACTACCTTCTAACATTGAAAATCAATATAACTACTTTATCTGCACCGTCTAGGTTAATTTATATAATTTAACTACTTTATCTGCACCGTCTAGGTTAATTTATATAATTTAACTTGAATGACATATAATATTTACGTAATCCACATACTTATGTGTTACTTTAACGGTATCGCAGGTGTACCTACAGTGTACTCACTAAAATTATTGTTAATTACCACTTCCTGTCTTTGTGACGATGTTCACTTCAGATGTATATATGCACTCGAGAAATCACTTTGGTTTCTGGTTTAACATTCTAATATCAAATATTACCTACCTACTCGAATATAATGTTCATAATTAAATATTTTAAGATATTTAAACATATTTACTATGATTCTGTTACATCCTAATGGATGCTATATATATATATATATATATGTTTNTATATATATAGTATATTCGTTTTCGTTTTCCCTTATTTTTTATCACAATTAAAGCATTTTTTGTCTATCAATAAAATTTCTTACCTGCTCATCAAAAGGACTGAGTATCGACAGTGATTTATCACCACTTTGCGTCGAACTGGTCGTATTACTCCGTCTTCTAACCTCGTCTTCGACTCCATTGGACCTCTCGGTTCCATTGCTGCTTAAATTACTATTCAGGTTTTCTGTAGGTGAAGCGTCGTACACTGATTTTAGTTTTCTTAAAGTCTTCGGCCGTTCTGCCGGCATCGGCCGGAGTCCGATACCGTCGAGAGTGGTCGTCGAGCCTTTGAAGAGGCCTGGAACAATGGAAAATATATATATATGTTATTTTTTAAAATTTTATTACAGTTAGGGGTGAAAGCATAACATTATATTCCGAGCTCGAGATGAGTCCTCGATAATATATAAACATACATGTATATTAAAGATAAGGTAAAGTACAAAATGTTATTATCCAAAAATATAGGTTTTACATCTTGGCACCGAGCGAAACGTGAGAACAACGAATCCTCGATAACAAGACAAACATTGAGTTTCACTACTCTTTCGTTTCGTTTTCGTTTTATACAGGTATATTTTTTTTAACTTTCATTAAATAATAACAATAACCACACACCACATAATATATATTTTTAAGAATTCTTATAGAATAATAAAGTTTTAAAAAACTATAAAGAATACATATATTAAACATTGTACAACAATTTTATATGTTTAAAATAGGTAATTTAGCAAAATTATCGACCCATTCGTCACATATGTAATAAGAAATCAGAGTTTACATACTATTACCGATAGGTAATTGTGACGTTTACAATTGTCAACGATTAGAAATGGGGGCAGGAGGAGGAAAGTTTAAAGACTACGAAGTATAAAGTCACAATTTTACTAACCTAATTGAAAGATAAACAATAATATTGTATAGATAACAAGAAATTGGATGCATATATCTGAAGGGCTCATTGGCATGCTATTGAATGAACCAATAGTTGAAAAAGCTGTTGAAGATGTTTTCTTTTCAGTTTCTGGAAGGCAAAGCACGGCGTGTATTTTCGCCACTCAACACGCAATGTCTGGAAATATTGATAGCAACCTGAGAAGTGCTTTAACACTAGGTTCCCTCTATCTGATTTTGAAAAGAGAAAAAAGCGTGAAACTATTTTTTTTAAATTTAAGTTTCAATAGGTACAACAGGTTTTATTCATGTTATAAGGACTACAATTATCATCACCGCAGTTGCCGTCCCTGAATACATTCTAATTCAGGTCATTTCAACGATATCTCTTGTTTTTTTTCCATCACAACTAGAAAAAAAGAAAGAAACTCCAGTAACGCAGCGGGGCCGAGGCCGCCTATTACTAATATTACGGCGTTTTTAGTCACTACATTGCGACATAAAAATTAGGTTTTCATATAATGAAATTGGTTAAAAAGAGCTTATTATACAATAATTAAAGTTTTTTTATTTCCTTTAAAATATTATTAATACTTAAAATTAAAACATATATTTAATACTTAAAACATATATTTTTTTTAGCTTCCGCGTTACCCCGCACATAGCAGTCCTGGGAACCTAGTGCCGTGCCACACGGTCCCCATTATATACTTATGATTCTTCTTCCTGGCATTAATCCCGGCTATTACCCGGGTCTGCCTTCCTACCTAACCTACTCCTCTTTGCACGATCTTTTGCGTCCTCGGTGGTTAGACCATTATTATTATATATTATGATTATATAAGTCAAATTTTAACTCATATGTCGAAAATTCCACTGTCGTATAGTATCGTATATAAAATAAATATTTAATAAATTAATTTATTTAATAATATATCAGGAGATAGCTTAGCTATCACACGATGTGATATGTTATCGCAAATCACAAATATTGATTAGTGACTCTGGATTGAACCCACGACCTAATTTTAATGTTTGTATTATCATAGGAACTCCACCTTAGTTAAAGATACTTAATTGGATCAATAACCCCAAGAAATGAAAAACGACTGAAAAAGAGACGCATCAATCGTTTCTTTTGGTTTCACCCTGAATCCGTTCGTTCCGTACATACTGCCCATTTATTGAAGAACTGAGTGTTGAGTGGCGCAGCTCAAATCGTTTAATTTACAATAACTACTGCTTTTATGTTCAAAAGTTTCGTCTGTGCATTATCAGTTCGTCCCTCAGTACCGGAAGAGTTATACTTACATACATATATAATATCTCTTATTATTATATATTTTTTTTAGGATTTATTTTGTTAATTAAACTATTTCTGTACATACACAAGTCCCTCCGTACTATAACTATTTAAATAATTCACCATGTCTGTTGTATCTCACGCTTTATAAAGCTCAAATTGATACAAATTGTATCTACTTCCGCTTCGAACTCGGCACAAAGCATTCCTTTACATTTAGGTATCTTATATACAAATCAACAGTGCTATTATCATTATTAGATGTTAGTGTTTATTTGGGTTAGGAATGTTTTGATAAAAAAATTGATATTAACTTTTATATAGGTAATGTATGCGTCATTAAAATGCTACTTGTTTAATCGATTGTGATTTTTAATTAGTAGTTTAATAAGCTGTGGATTCGATTCCCACTCGAGGAAAAAAGTTTAATATTTTAATTTTCCTCAATCTGGTCGAGGCGAAGCGCGACGCTTAATTCCTGCAATTCAACGTGTATTGCCCCCAGAATTTGGTGAAAGTGAGAGACTGAAGTGAACTAGTAGAAACGGAGTGTCTACACACTAGGTTCCCAGGTTGCTTCTGCCTATCCTGCTGCACGGAATACAGTGAAAAGCTAAAATAATGCATAAATTCAAAATGATGAATATTTATTCTACATACTAGAATATATTAGTATACTTGCAAATGTTTTATCAAATTCGATACGTTATCAAACTTCCGAGTGGTAAGTTTACACATTTTCGCGCCGCGTATATCTTTAGGTAAGCTCCAAGATATGATATTACGTGACTCAGATCATCTGTTATGATTCCGTAATGATCCGTATGATCGATAGATATATTTCATAATAATAATATTTTATTGCACATAAAAGACATATTTTTTACATTAAAATATGTACTTAAATTAATTTTTTCGACAGAGCGTTGAAATTTCGCACATAGGTAGCTTAGATAGGTTCCCAGGTTCCCATCAATAAAGACATACAGCGCTAGAAAACAGCGCTAATAAATTTCTACGGAGTCAACAAAGAACGAAATTTTAAATATTTAAATATAGAATAATAAAAATTAACTTTTAAAGTCAAGACATATTTTCTTTCTCTACTCTTTTCCAATTCATGAAACAGTGAAAGAAACTAGGAAACGAATAAATTGCGTTACCCCGAGTGGGAATAAAACCCACAAAAATCGTGTTTACAGTCAAATGGTTTACGGAATTAGAATTTTAAAATGCATTTAATGATTATATAATAATGGAACATAAGGCTACTGTTTTTATCTTCACGCATTTGAAGAATTTTGTGATTTTGTACGGAGAAAAATTATACTGATAAGCTCCTTCGTTTAGCACTATAAATATTGCATGCTACGTGGTGGAATCCAACTTGCTTACACTTTTCTGACGACACCAAGGAAACATATTCAATTTATGTTTTAAACATAAATTTTCTCTTGGCGATAAAATCAATACAATAATATACTATATCAGTCTCTACATTATTTTATTTAAAAAAATACTATACCTATTAATAGCTCTACATATTTCTTTAGCTACTCATATTTATCGCTTACACTGATAGGGAACGGAGTGTCTTAACACTAAGTTCCCTCTACTTACCCTGCTGTGTCCAGAATACAGCGTAAAACTGAATTAGCTTCCCATATTATCTTTTGCACCAGTGTGAAATGGAAACTAGAGTTCAGACACTGCGTTCCCCAAGAAATTCGTTGTTGTATAAAAACATCATTTTTATATTAAAAAGATACCTAAGTACCTACTACATATGACCTAATTTTACCTTCTTTCACGTAATCTAGTTTAATTCACGCAGCGTGACTGCACGACCAACGAGCAGTGCACGGTTACGTCGGGTGACCGACTACAATGCCCCATTGTTCTTCTGGCAGTTAAACTTGTAACTGTCACTTACTCTTTCTTAGACTTTTACTTGTTGTTTAGGTTTTAATGTATGAATTTGTATGTATGTTTGTATACATAATATATGTAGAGTATAAAGTATATATTAATCTAGAACAAGGGAATAATTTTTTTTCTGAAAATCTTGAATTTTTTTTCAGAATGCGATAATCGGAGTATCTTATCACCAGGTTTCTTTCACATATCCTAGTATATAATTAAAGCTAAAAAATGTACTCTTTGGTGATAAGTGTTGAACAAAAAAAATATTTTAATTTTAAAGACCAAGCTTAATATTTATTATATAATAAAAACAAAAATGCCCTTCCTTAGTAGTCGGGAAAAACGTCTAGATTTTTAGAACCAAAAATAACCCCCAGATTTAGATATGAACCAATAGTTGTCGCATAATATTACGCAGGTCGTTATTGAAACACGACGTTGTTATTTGGAGTCTAAATTACTAATAGGACATTAAGCATTTGATGGCTTCTCGTATACTTAAGCCTACTAAGAATTTAATAGTATACAAATAAATACTAGCTTAGAAAAAATTCTTCTTATTAGTTAAGTTTGTTTATGCAAAAGTTTACACTGGGCGCTGTAGATATGTTTAGTAAAAGATGAAGGCAATAGGTTCAAATTTCGTTATAATTTTTGCTTTACATTATTTCCTAGGTATGGCATAAAAGTGAATAATCGTATTACTTATAACTAGTAATTATATTAGTAATAAAATAGATAAAAATCGCTTAAATATCATTAAGCACCAATATATTTAGATATTACTTCATTCCCTTATGAAGATTGTTACGTAAGCGTGTTAAAATAGAAAACATTTCATTCAAAAGTCTCGTATAAGTGATATTGTGCTACTTTTTTTAAAAAAAAAATGCCTAATGGTAATATAAATTATAAGTAAATATAATCTATTTTTTTAAATGTAACAATTATTCGTTTGATAATACCTAGATATTGTTGTGCTAATATAAATACATATTTTCCTTTTTTTTATAGACAAACTAGGTATGAGGAGCTGAGTGAGTGATATAACACTATTTTCATGCAACATACCTTATCATCCTCAAGCTCAAGCAACCTTATAGCGACACTTATTTAAATAAATACATACTATATAAATAATTGGTTAAAAGTACATGATTCACCTACTAACTGAGTACGAACATGTTTAAACAAGTGTACACTTGTTATATTAGACCTCGTTTAATAAAAATCATATAAACTTACAGTTCCCCATCAGTGAGACGATCATTAAATATTCCAAGGCATTTAAAAGTCGTCATCTCTACATTAGAAATACACTGTTAAAATACACATACACTAGAAAAATCACATATAACACAGAATTAAAAGCATTTTGAGTAAAATTAGACAGTTTAACGCATTTTTTTAATAGAAAATAGTAGATTTTAAGTTAAAAATACTTAAATAGCGATATAATGGTATAAGTAAAGAACAGTGTACGCTCGATTAGACAGCCGTCGGAAGACTGCGAAATTGCAGTGAAACAATATTGATAAGACGTCACATATCGAGCATTTTATCAATTAGAATCAATTTATTCATGTGGACTGTAGACAATTGGACGGTCGGGGGCTTAAATTGCCACTGTGGACTACCACTAGGTTGTAGGGTTTTTGGTGAATTAAATTAACTTGAATTGAAATTTCTTAGAATTTTACAGTTAAATATTATATTAAATTATATGTGATTTTAATTTTCTAGAAAAATGTATATAAAAAAAGTTTATTGCTTTATATGATAATATAAAATAACTTGATTGGATTTACACATTTGTATCTCTATAGGCCACCGTGTATTAGGACAAAATTTGACTGAAAACACGACTGTTGTTAGTTCTATTTCCATTTAGGGAGCTAAAGGTAATACTTTTATCTCCTCTGATATTATGAGCGGCGTTTAGTTTCGTCACTCAACACACATTGTCTCGAATTCGGATGGGAAATAAAGAACGTCATCAGCTTAGATGATATAAGATGTGTAGTGTGATAATTTGTTTTTAAAAAATGTCGAAAAATATATTTAGTGATTTTTCACTCCACTATCTTCCGATTTACAGATTTCGTATTTATTCTACTAAGTAAACTCATTTAAATACAGCCTTTTTAATGCCTATTAGTTACAGTGCAATCCACCGGCTAAGCCTGATCTTATATAACATTAAAATTATGAGATCACGACACCTTCATTTATAAGGAAACTAGTTTACTATAAAGATGCATTTCCATAAGTACTCTATGATTTAACCAATATTTTAAAATATACCTTACATAGTTAAGATTAGAGTTACAATTAACTGCATGTTGAGAAATAAGGTTCAAAGATGACCATTCAACAGTTAAAAATAACTGCCATAATTTACATATCAAAACGAAATAGGCGAGTTATTAATCAAATAGTACCATTGAGCTGGTTATCGTATCGAGAAAGTAATTTTTATAGTTAATTTTAACTTTTTTAACGATACGTCGAAGGTGATTTATTTAACTGTTTTGGATGTCGGTCTCAGCTTTTAGTTATCCAATGTAATGTAATTTGGGGAAGATAGTATAATGACCACTTTAGTAGATTGTAGGTAAGTATGGTTTTTAAAATGGTTTTCTTTTTGGAGTTTTAATTTAAATAGTAACTGTTTTTAAATATTGTATAGAAATAATTATATGAATTGCACAAATTTATATAAATAGATTTCTTTTTTTACTAAAATGGCACTAGCTGATGAATTATATACAATACATCTGGCCATGGAAAGGTGAAATTTGGCTTGTTGGGAATTTTTGAGACCACTTCCTGAGAAAAAAATCTCCTCTCTACGCGAATAAGTTGCGTTCTATAGCTTGTATTATTCTAATTTTGGATTTATTTAAAATATAAAGTGTTTTTTTAATGATCCTCTACTTATACATCTTTATAAAGATAATTATTAATGTACTTACATAAATATATCTTAGAATAAAATAATTAAATTTAATTTTGAGAAATTAAATCTGAAAACTGTATATTAAAATATAATAGTTATATAACCATAACCGAGAACTGATATAAGTAAATCATAGATAAAAAAAGGTATTCACAGCTATTTAATATCTTATCAATAAATAACAAGGGTTTAAGATACGTTGCGAAGGTCAACACCATTTGCTTCTTCTAATATTAAGAATATGAAGATTAAAAAAATGTATATGAAAAATACAAAATAGAGTAATGTCGTAGTGTCTGATCGGAAATGCGTTGGCTGTGGATCAAGCTCTGGCAAGAGAAAAGCGAGGCGTAGAGTTCAGTCACTAAACTACACGCGTAAACTCCATATTTCAAGCAGAGAGCCGAATACAGAATAACTAAACACTATGTTCTCTTTGCTTTCCTCCATGTACCACACGTAGATTATTTTCATACAATTTAAGGTATATTGTAAACATAAAAAAAATATATAAGAACTAAAAAATAATAATAAAGTTAAACAAGAATAAAAAAAACAGTAACCAAAGGAAATGCTATATAGAGACATTCTTTAAGATAACCACTGTAACTTTATACTAACATAAGTTTTTTGTATGAAAACGTACATTTTGTCGATATAAATAAACTATAAAAATACAAAGTAAATTAAACCTTAAATTTACTTCTTTAGATATTATAATTGCTTAGCAAATTTCTCTATTATCAGTTAAAATGAAATGCTATAGTTCCCTTATGATTGAAACGTTTTTTTCTTTCAACAAAACGATCAACGCACATGGCGTTAACGTGAGAAAATATTTTTTTATAAAAAAATATTACTCATCTTGCAATGTTATTAAGCGAAGAAGAAGTAGGCTTTTATCATTAGTTATTTTATCTTCACGCTGTATCCCGCGTAAAGCGGGATAAGCTGAGGGAATCTCATCAAAATATACTGCGTTCCCTACATTTCGCCAAATTTTCGAAACAATGCGTGTTGCAAAATTTACCAAACGGAGCAGGAAATTAAAATAAATCATTTTTCTGATTGGAAATCGAACCTACAATTATTGGACCTGCAGGCAGACGCTGTGCCGCTGACGACGACGGAATTTTACTTCTATTTTGTATATTTTTCTCAAGTTCACGATTTTCCTGCATATTTTATAAGAACACGCAGAACCTAAAGTAATTACTTTTAGATACATATAAAGATATACTTTAATATGTTTACTTGATATTTATATATACGAGCAAATTCATAGAAGGGAAAGCCAATAGAAAGATGATGCATTTGTTTCCTTAAATCTACTATTACGTGTTATTGCATCAAGTTATCAGAACTCGATAATTTAAAAAGATAAGACAAGGAAAGTCGTCATAGAACTATATAAAAATAACAAAAAAACATAGTAGACGAATGATTTACTAAGAAATTGGATTTCTAGATTTGATTTAATTTTAATAATTTATTTCCCCGAGTGCGAATCAAACCCCCACAACCGTCAGATAACGTCACCAGTGTGAAGTATGCAATTATTATTTTTAAACAAGTATTTTTTATTATTCTGCTCGTCGCAGGGGACCTGAAGACCTAGAGCAAGCCTAGTGCAAGCCTAGTGTTTCGATCGAAATTATTAAAATATGCATGTTGATTGGCGGAATCAACGTCGCAATTTACCAGAGCCTCGTTACTAGAGTGAACAAAAGATAATATTAAATATTTAAATCCCCCGAGTGGGAATTGAACCCACAACCGCCATTTATCCCGCACACTCCTGCGCTAAGACGACGAGGACATCTTAAAAAACAAAATATTTAACAGTAGAATACATAAAAACATTCTGGACTATCCACTCGCTATCTATCTCATCGCAGAATCATCGCAACAGGCGACCCGTGATGACGTTGACTCACAAGTAAATACATGATTCATACATTCATACATCGTAGCTGCTACTCGTATTCGTATATTACTCATACGCGGTAAAACTATTAAATATTTGATAATTCCACATTTAAATACTTAACATTAAGGTGAGTGTTGAGTTAAAAGAAATATTCCTTTTTCATTTACTTTTCAAAGGTGTTTAAAAAATATTTTCTTTGAAAATATATTTGCAACTCGATTGTGACCCTATTAACCGGATTGTTCATAATTGTTATGAAATGAAAACGAATATATCTGTTTGTATTAAAATAAAAACTGAAAGCCGGATAATCGACTTTTCATTCTATATTAAAAATCAAAAATGGAGTGACAACTTTTACAATTTTGCAGCCTGTCTAGTCAATACGTAAAGCTAAAATTAAACAGAACCAAGAAAATACTTTATTTTATAAATACAAGTGTAATAAATACAAGTGTAATAAACACAAGTGTAATAAACACAAGTGTAATAAACACAAGTAATAATTTATTTAACACACACTAATCAAATAAAAATCAAAAATATCCTATAAAAGATTATCATACGACGGTGTGAACTAAGGTTTATGGAAACAAGTAACGACCTTGTTGTTTTCTCAGATAATAGAATTTTACACAATAGATTTTAATGCACATGTTTTAACATATTATACTCTATTAATAATAAACACCACTGTGTCTGAGTTAGTCTCTGATACGACGGTTAAGAGTTCAAATCTGGTAACTATTTTTAAATAGTGAAAAAGTTTTGTATTGGGTAATGTATTCTAAATATTTTTTTTGCTTACTCCATAAAATGCTCAATGACTATACTTCAAAATTTTTAATTATGAATTTTGTACTACAGCTCTTTAATTTTTTATTCAAAAGATGTTTTATGAAAATGTGAAACATTTCTATACCAACAATATAAGAATACATGTAAATATTTACAATTATCTAAGGAAATCAGGAAACTGAAAATATAAACTTACTTCAAGTCATATTACAGAAAGTATTTCTATAGGAATTTATAGGACATTTTGGTTTTGTTTATACTATAAATCTGAGACGATAGCAGTTAAACTGTTACCCATAAAGGGTGGACAAAGAAGGTTCGATGACTTTATGAGGTCCCATATCCATTGTCGATGGACGACAATAAAATATCGTTCGATAAAAGAATCTTTAATAGCTTTGAAATATACTTTTTCCTTATAGAAATTGATTTTACTACGTCGTTTTGTATTAACGATCTTTTTTTGTTGTACATATTGTCCTCGTCAGTTAAATATAACGCCATTACAACAAATACAAGTGTAATAAACACAAGTGTAATAAACACAAGTAATAATTTATTTACTACGACTCGTCGTGATATAATGGGAACGTAGAATCGAGTCGTTGCACCTCAAAGCCACCTGCTAGCCTTGCACTGCCATAGAAGTACGCAAGTTTATATCTAAACAGTAGTTTTTTAATCTATTTTTAACACAAGAAGCTCTTTTTTATTTGTATCTTTAAATTAGAAGGTATTTCCTTTGATTTTATTTGCATTACCTTTGAACTTTAATCCTTTTCTGTATTTTTAAGAACTTAAACAGATTCTCTTCCTGGAAGAATCCAGAAAGAGAATCTGTTTAAGTAGGTAAAATAAAAAGTATAGGTCCTCGCAGAGGCACAGAATCCAATCCTGAATCCAAACACGGCAAGTGCGGCTTCGATTCCTTCTTGGAGGAGTGAATTATTTTCATTTCCTCTCTCTGGCAACACTACATATGTATATATTAACATTTAGTATCTATACACTCGTTTAATTTTAATATTTTTCAATATTCATAATATTAGCTATTTCATGTCGCTAATAGATTACTTAATTAAAGATTATTTATTATACTATTAGCTTGTGAATACCATATTTAAAAATTTTAGTTATTATCAGAAACTAGGCGTTTTTTCACACATTTGTTTGTTGACATTTAAGGTCATCTCTAACAATATTTTAGGAAAAATATATTAACTGTAATCATACGATAGGAACGAGAAATAAAGATAAGATTGTTACTCCAAGTTTTCGCCTCCAAAAAGTTAATAAATCTTTTATGGGTCTGAGCATACGTGTATATAATAAAATTCCACAATGTATTCTAGATTTGCCACTTCCAAAATTTAAAATATCAGTAAAAAAAATTCTGACAAGTAAAGCGTATTACACTGTTCAAGAATACTTAGAAGACAAACATGTATGGAATTAATGTCTATTGAATGAGATGCAGGATAGCTGCCAACTAATGTAATAGATTGTGATTGTACCATTGATTTTGAAAAGAGCAACTGTTGAGTTTCTTGCCGGCTCTTCTCAGCAGAACTGCCTTCCGAACCGGTGGTAGCTTTTTGTTCATATGTTCATTCGACGATTCAAAAGTGCTTATAATAAGTTTATTTGAATAAAGAATATTTTAAATTTGAATTGAATTTGAACTAAAGTCAATAAAATTTCCTAACATTATGAAACGAATTAACATACTAATTTTCCTTACATCGAAGTAAAAACATCGAACAATTAAAATATTTTATTTCATACATTTACGTATCAACACACACGTAATATATTACTTATTTATAAGTAGTTCAAGGTGAATCGCCTATGACTAATAAAAATAAGCATTTATCAAGATCAAGGTTAAGACACTCAGTTGATATAAAAGCAAAATGTCTTATTAAACATCTAGCGGACGCGCGCAGCTTCGCCTGCTTATTGCTTAGGGGTGAATTCTAATAAACTATGAAACACTTGTTCAATGAAATATTTTTAAGAGTCTCAATTTCAATTTTTATAAAAATCAGTGGCGATTTAAAGATTTTTCCATATAAACTTTCAACCCCTCATTTGCACTTCTAAGGGATGAATTAAAATAATCCACGAAACATGTGTTCAATGAAATATTTTTAAGAGTCTAAGTTTCGATTTTTATAAAAATCGGTGTCGGTTTAATTTTTTTTCCATACAAACTTTCAACACTTATTTCACCCCTTTAGGGTTAAAATTTTTCAAAATCCCTTTTTAGTGGATGTCCAGATTACGAAAGTAAACATCTGTCTAAATTTCATGTTTCTACGCACAGCGGTTACGGCTGTGCGTGCGTCTTACCTCAGTCAGTGAGGACAAGTCCTTTTATATATATAGATGAGATAATTGCAGCTTCACATCCCAATAAAATACTTATGCGAAAAATATAAAAAATATTTAAGTTGACAAAATAAGTTATACAGTGGCGGGACCGTATTTGAACAACAAGACAAAGCGTAGCGTTGAGATCCGCCACTCAGCAGTCACGCGCGTTAAGTAACGCCAAGAAATGCCAAGAAAACCGGGCGGTGTCTAGGGTAAGAAGCCTTCTGTTTACTCCGCTATATGCGAGTTACTGCGTGAATCTAATAAAATAATAATGTTGTAATTTTTTAACACTCATGTGGAAAAACGTGTTAAAGTGACACATCACCATGTGTCACAAAATTCTTTTATTACGTCTACAAATCGTAGAGTAGAAACCAATTTCTAAGTAAGTTAAAAAACTACGATGACGAACTGTGGGTGATGTAAATTTGTACACAATAGTAATTTAGTACTAAAAATATAATATTTCACAATCGCATGAAAGAATAATATTTTTTATCTTTAAAAGTTCATTTTTTCAATTATATTACTTACCTACGTTTTACGTATTTTGAGTATTAAGTGTAATAATTTTAATGAATAATTAATATGTTCATGAAAAATCATATTACAAGACTATTGCTCATATATTATAAATTCATTTTACAAGGGTTTAATAGATTCACTTAAATTTCGCATATAACTTAACCTATTCAGAAGGGATCTAGAGTCCGAAAAATCCGAGACATTGCTTATTGAGTGGCGGAACACAATTCCGCTTTTAACAAAAATGACTTATTACAAATTAAGATATTAGCTATTATTATACGAAAAATGTCAAAGAATAACCAATAATGTCATAAAAACTTTTATGAAAGATTATGTTACAAGAGTTTTAGAGGTACCTACCCATTGTGTATAAAACTTCTTAGTAACAATTTAAAAGACTTAAGGAAAAGGGTCGAATAAGTAACTGGAGACCCTTAGACCTTGTACTGTAAAACTTTGTTTTTTTATTTTCTAAAGGGTTATGTTTATATCTTATTTGGAAGTATTTAAAAGTTATTTAATGAAATTTGGTTATATACAGTGTGTAGACAAAAAATAAATATTCTAGTATTTCTACTAGTATTACTTGTAATTCTAAATAGTATTACTTGTAATTCTAAATTGTGTAAAAAAATATTGATTTATTATAATCTTTGTGTGTCAGAAATGAAATACAACAGTAAAAAATTTTAAAAAATTGTAAAATTAAAACTTTATAATACATATATTTTAATATTAAGATGTAACTTTAATAAAAAAAATCTCAATTTCACATATTAGATAGTTCTTGCGATATACCCCACTTAAGACAATGATTGTGGATTCAAATTCTATTCTAAAACGAATAGCGAGTAAAACCCCAAAACAAATATTTATTTTTAATCAGCCCATAGCATAAAGTAACATAGCACTAAATAACTAAAACTTGTAACTACCACACGATTAAAAAAGATATTATTGTTATTGGTATATAATTTCGTATTAAAATAGGCTTTGATTGCAGTACCTATAAATCATCATTACATTGACACCAATACGCTATGAGGTTGTTCACAGGTCTATAAAGCTTTAATAAAATTACTTTGTATCGAGAGTTCAGTTCTAGAGTTAATATACTTATATATTTTATGGAATAAGTTTATTTTTAAAGAAACATATATTTAGACTGTGAAAAAACATACATTTGAATGGTTACTGGTCGTGGCAGCATTTTGTAGACGAAAAATATAAAAATCTTATTTTTTTCCTGGGAACTTCTAAAAGTACTCTCTTGGTGCTTGCTTCCACTCCCTAATTTTAACTTTTTTACTCCAGCTTTTTCGTTTGTTGTTTTATACATATACACACACACATATTTGATTAAATATTAATAACATTTTTGTTTTTATATGAGAATAAAATAGATAATGTTATATACTGTTTTAGTACAAGCAAGCGTAATTCGTTATATTTATATAATGAAGGTCATTAGTTATATTGTTATCCAATTACGTAAAATTGCTTCTAAATACAGTGAGTAGACAATAATGAGAAAACACGTATGACTGAAAAAAAAGCACGTTTTGTTATGATATTGCGTCAAATTTAGTATGAAAACTCACATAGATACCGTTTATATTTTCTTACATGTTTTAATTTAAAAGGTTTAAGCTATTCTTTAAGTAATTATAAGTGAAAATAAAACGAGAATAGAGTTACACTAAAAAATATATTTTATTTTTTCTCACGCTGTATGCACACATGGCAGTATAGGAATCATAATACCCATTTTTTACAATATTCCATACATAACGTATCGTAAATCTATAGTGTATAACAATCCCATACATCCGAGCCAGCCCTAACGATATTACAAAGCCGAGACGACCTTCCAAAGTACCTTGCTGGCATCAGCCATGGGAAAGGGCCCTCGATGTTATTATAATAAGAGAAATCGTGTCTACTAAACGTTGCGTGTTGAACAACCTAATGTAATATTTTTTTATGTATGTATGTATATTCTTCATATATTTCGTATGCATATTTGTATATTTATTGAGACCGTTGGCGCAGACGCTCAAAGTTATGACTGTAACGCGTCGGTCGTGGATTTGATTCCCACTCGATGAAATAAATTATTTTATTTATTAAAATTTCTTCTGATCTAAATCCATTTACACTTTTCATAACTGTTATATAACTTTGTATTTATATATCTTTATTATTTTATTTTAGCGTAACACATGCAGTGCCTCTGCACACAGCATAGTAAGCCGAAAGAACCTGGGAACCGAGTGTTAAGACACTCCGTAATTATAAACTAAGCTGTATAAATAATAATTAATTGTGTACATGTAGCTTAATGCAAATTAAAAATTTCTCACAACATAATATTTTCAAACATTTAAGGCTACTTTCTCTTTTGGTAAGCTTTTGGTAAATTTTAGAAGAGCTTTTAAACGGTCAAGTTGCTTATTTCAACTGAATAGATACAACGTGAAAGTCTGATCTCACAAAATAATTATCTTGAATAAGTAATAGCATGTTTACAAAGTATTATAACTATAGTAGGTACGTTATTTAATTTTTTTTCTTCTCGCTGTAGGCAGAGGGACCATAGTGTAAGACACTCTAGACACCACTTTCCGCTAAATTCAGAAGGCATTGCGTGTTGAGTGGCGGTACTCAGCGCCGCGTTTTCGCGTCGGCACCAGTACGACGAAATAAAAATATTAAATATTTCATTTCCTCGAGCGGGAATTGAAGCCACAACCTGTCTCGCTTACAATCACACGCTTGTGCCACTGTTCCACGACTGGCCCGTTATTAATACATCAAAGTGCATTGATATTTCTGTAGTGGCCTTATTATTAAACTGTATTTTATGGCTTTACGCTTTATATCACATACGCAGAAAGAACCTATGAAATTGTAGAATCTGTAGTGATGGAAATTGTGTCTTGAGCGACGGAACTGAACTCCACGGTTTGTCTTGATAGCAGAGTGAGAAATCGAAAACAATTGAGACTGTAGTTTTGGGTTATATTTGGGATCGAATGGACCATTATGTTTGTAACTTCAAAATAAGCAAAAAAAAAATAGATGTATATTATAGAAAATGCATGTGTAGATGTACCTTTGCTCTAATTAGATAAAATGTATAATTGGTATTCGCTACGTTTACTTCCTTTATTTATGGCGAATATGTCTCGAATTCGGGGGTAAGCTGGAAAACACTGCTATAGTAGTTGCCGTAATTAATCACTAACCCACAAAATGCAAGAAAAACTGTTTTAATGAAAATAAAAAATATATTGGCAAAGCCAATCGACATCGCCTGTAAATGTTTACAAATACGGAGTTATGAACTTTAAAAATACATAAATATTATTATTACCAATACAGTTTAGCGAAACTTGTTGTATAAATATAACGTGAAAGTAAATTTACTTTTAAAACATATATATAATGTATATATAAATATTGAATTAATTACGATTTACGGATCAAAAGTGGTTTAGTGGTAGAGCCGACTGACTGAGCAATTTTATAGTAGTTAATTCTTTAACTGTAATAACAAATATAATATATATCACATTATAGTCAGACACTGTTGCACTACAGCATGATGTCTGCCCGCCAATAGCAGGGACTCTAGTGTCAAGACACTCCGTTCTCCACTTTCAGCCTGAATTCTAGATACCTATTACGTGTTGAGTGGCGAAACTGAACTTCGTATTTATCTTGCCAGGTTAGGACGATTGAACCCACAGTTCTTGTTTCCGTACCACTGTACCACGACGACTTCAAAGCATAATTCATTTATATTCAAACACTAAAACGTAATTCACTACTAAAGTAAACATAAAAAGTATTGTCGCACATGTATGTATGTATAGGCAACAAAAGATCGTAAACGATGTATTTGTATTTGTATGAAATGTCCTTACGCTATAGAGCACCGGATGTTGCAGGTACCCCCGCTTCCGTTTTTTACATTCAATCTGTAACAGGAAATACGTTCCCGGTACTTTTTTGTGGTTTTCGTATTGTTTACTTAAAAAGTCCATAATAGTGATTTTTATATAATAAATTGACTTTCAATTATTTGTTTTTTTGTTATAGATGTCAATTATACCTGCGGTTTCGTTTTCTTTTGTAATATATTTATATTTTATAAAAGATTATTATATATATTTTATAAAAGATTATTAAAATATCTTTTTTTAAAAGATAACTATAACAGTTAAAGCGCTAAAGAGAATAAAAGAGACAAGTATAACCAGCACAAAGCCCATACAATTTAACACTCCGTTAAAATTTATCGTCACACCTGCCCTCCATTACTTACCGCTACCTACATTTTGTATACACTTAAACATTATTGTCCTTCTTGAGATATATTGCATATGAAAAAAAAGTTCTTTTTTTATATTGTTACAAATGATAAATGATGACCACTTCACGTTAAATACTTTGTAAATTATTATTAAGAAAGCTCTTTAGCAAAATATTTTTTACAGTAGGTATTGCCATTTTTTTTCACTCTTTTAGCTGCATATAGCACTACCTGAGGCAGGAGTGACCTAGTGACAAGACAATCCTAAGACACTCCGTCCAGCATTTTCCACTCAATTTTCGAGTATTGTGTGGCGGAACTCAACGTCGCACTTTGTCTTTTGTTCTATTATTAAGAAAAGAAGACACATTATAAGAGACTATTAGACCTTCAGTATAATTCTGCAGTGCTGACTAGCTACACTTAGAGAAGCCAATTAGCGTTTTATATACATTACACCGGTTTCAAATTGTATAACGTCAAATGCTATTTTTAAGTGAGACTATAAATTTCATAATTATATGTAACATACAATTTTACAATTCAGCAAAATCTTATATTATACAAAAAAAATATTATTAGGTACACCAAATTAATACACAAATAAAAAAATGATATATTTTTTTAGGACCACGCTCTATCCCGCATAATGCAGGATAAGCAGAAGAAACCTGATGTTAACACTTCGTTCGCTACTTTCCACCTGATCCAAGATATGGATACCGGAATAAGGAAACAAAAATGATTCAATGCCCCAAGTTGAGACTGAACCAACAACCGTCGTGTACCGCCTCTTATAATATTATAAATATTAATATTATAAATATTATAAATAATTATAATATTATAAATGTATTTTTAATGATTTCTTACCCATTTGGCCCTCAGTAGGCTGGTAGACGTAGTCTGGAATTGTTAAGCCGTACTCGAAACGCTTGCGGTGAAATTCCAGTATAACACAGTTTACAACAATTTTTGCACTAATTTTCACATTCACTCATTATCACACACCTAGTTAAAATATTTTATAAGTAATTAGTATGCTGATATCCTGGATAACCCATGAATTATTATCTTTATCTATATCGGGAGTAGAACCTGCGACTATCACGTTTACAATCAGTACCGCTGCGCCTCAATAGAAATTTATATATAATAACAATTTATCTTTTAAAATAATGTTAAACATTTATAGAGACACTAATAATAGTAAGATGTAAATAATAAGGGAAAAGGATATTGTTATGACTTCATATTAAACTGACTTGTACGTAATAGAAGCCAAGCAAGTTTATTTCAAATATCCTACTATACGTAAGTATGAAGTATATCTGAACAGGTTTCATTAAAACTAGTATGATAACTTATAAATTAATATAAATTTGTATATTAGCAATGATTTTATATTCCCTTTTGATATAATATAAAGATAAGATATACTAACTTTATAATTAATTAAAAATGAATTTCACATACTTTATTTTTTTTATAAATTTTCTAAAAAAAACACGATTAATATAAATCTACATGCTCTACTTATTATCACATAAGTAGCTATTTTAGTTTAATTTAATGAAATTATTAATCAAAACCTCACTATTTTTGACGATGATTAATATTAATACTTTCAGTGTTATCTCTCGTCATTTTTATAGATTTTTCTGTATTTAATTGCAGTAAATATCATATTTATTCAGTTTAAATAAAATATTATTAATTATTTTCCTACTTCTATAATCAAAAACAACACACTGAAAAATCAAATAAGAGCCCAAAAATCAATAGAATCCTTGCGAGCAAAAACAATAACTTCACGAAGCCGTCCCGAGTTCAGCGCTCGAGAATAGTACCAGGTCTAAATATAAACCGACCGCTAGTGATGTTCCCGCGCAGGGAAGTGGCTAAAATTAAATACAATTTTAATTTCCAAATCCTGTCACGTTCAAGGTCGGCTCTCCGTCAGCGGTGGGAAAAAAAAGTAAAAATTGAGACATCTGGCGTGTATCGTGAACAGTGTGTTGGCTATAAAAGTTTTTTAACGGTTATTTAAGCCAGAAATGGTGATTTACTTTAATTTGTAGACCTTGGTACACCATTAAGGTTCGTGTGGGTTTAAATTATATAATGGCAGCCATTGATGCTAAATGCATTGTAAACGCTTCTGTTTCCCGTGTTGGGATGTGTTCAGAATATCGTATAGAAATTGTATAACTTTTTGTTTATAATTGGAAAGTATATTAAAGTATTTTTTTGGATGGGCTGTAATTGTCTCATTTGTTTTTATTTAATCTGTTTAAGATGCGTATTGCATTTTCTGAACATTTCTACGATTTTTTAGAGATAAACGCCCGCTTTAGAGATATTGTCTGTTAAGTCCTCCCTTTCTTGATACTGGAGCGAAGAAATTAAAATATTTAATTCTAGGAGAGGGAATCGATCCGCAAACCGTTGCGTTTACCGCCAAATGCTGTGCCGCTGCACTACTATGGATAATTTACATAATACATATGTATAACGATATTACCATATCCAGTTAAAATAATAGTCGGCTACTTAAAACAAAAATAGAGTTGACGAAATATATACTAATAGGGAGGGATTTCAGAATCCAAATATATCTATATCCTGTTGACAGACGAACTAATTACGTTTGAAATCCTCACGTTTCTAAAGTGTAATTTACATTTTTAGATAATTTAAAATAACTTTCCAAGATTTAATACTATGCGGAATAATAAAACTATACATTAGCCACAATTGAAGGCGCAGTCCTCTGAGTATTTGCTTGTGATGATCCCCTATATGGGTCTTTTGGCAATGTCTTAACTCTATGCGAAAACAGCGTGAAAATATAACTTTACGATAAGCTAAATATTTGCAACTTACTTAAATAGCGAGAACAAAAATTAAAAAAAAGGAAATTTCAATTCACATAACTTGAACGCGAATATTATATTTATACAAAAAAAAATTAACAAAAAAATTAGTTTCCACGCCTTATAAGAGAGCCAGGTGAAGGTTTTATATAAAATACACGAAAAAAAAAGTTTGACCCGCATTGATAAAAGCCATATTGTTGATAAGGGATTATTTATTTGACAGTTCGCATCTGTTACAATTTTGGGACTGGAGGCCGAACACGTGTGTCCTTCCATAAATTAATGAACTGTTTTGTTTACAAATGTCACGAAAACGGTTTACAATACGCCCGTTATGGGTTTTTATGAGAAAAAATATATGTGGGTCTGATTAACGTTTAATGGCGTATAACAATGTGTTTGCGGCGTGCCTCGAAAATTTGGTGGAAAGTAGGTAATGGAAGCGTCTTAATAAAAACGGAGTATCTTTATACTAGGTTCTCAGGTTCCCTCTGCCTACCTTGCGATTTGCGTGGTATAGCATGAAGCTACAGAAAAACTGTTTTTACCCTCTTTGCGTATTAGTCAAAGCAATGCAAGTGAACCATGTAATCTAGTCTACGTAATATTACATCATAAATTGGGCTAATATAGCTTATGTTGTGGATAACCTCACTTGCATACATTTATCTTCATATGAATCGAATTTGAAAGATATTATAGTTATATTACACACATGTACGTCAATGGACGAGTACCTCCCTAAATAAATCATTCACTCATTCACGAAAATATAATATTATAAGTGTATACCTAATATACATTTTTTGTAATTTTTATAGACTTTATCTCTAGACTACAAATAGTGAATGACAAATAGAGAAAAAACACAAAGACGAAATCATATCCATTGAATATAAGAAACAAAATAAAAGTAAGACAATGTCGTTCTAACTCAAGCTAAATCCCTGATATAACTATATTATACATATGGTATGTGCATACAAAAATATTCAACTTAAATGATAAAAACAAAAAATAACAACCATAATTGCAAATAAAGCCAATTACTTCTCGTATTACGGAAGTTGTTAATAACAATTATAACAAACGACACTTATGTTGTAAAATAAGAATTTCGATATAAAAAGAAGTAGCCGGTCTTGGGGAGTCTGGTGTCTTTAAGAGCACCTGGTTATTATTTTTTACATCGTCACACTCGGTGGTCTGATGGCACTTCCTGTTTTCCCTTCCTTGCTACTGAGTTATGGATATTTTATGGAAGTAGTCTACCTATCTAGGACAGATAGCTTAGAACTTTTTTACAATGGTTTTTTAATTCTTTTTATTTTACAAGCGAGGGAAGCGTGCTTTCCTTTTTGCCTACGCTATATACGGAAACGAGGGGAAAATTACAGAAAACAACAATTTAACCTACAAAAATAAAAGACAAAGATGACGTTGTGTAAATTGTATGTTAATAATTAATAAGCGCAATATTAAAAATTAAAAAAAAATGTATACCTACTTTTCTAAACACAAATCACCCAAGCCAATAAAAAACAATAGTTAAATAACTAAAAAAAAATATAACCCACACTGTAATCTCCACAGTGCTTGCAAATAAACGAATGATAATAACGTATAAATTGTGCAAGTAAATAGGTCCATCCTGTAAATATGCAGCTACCAGCCGTGGCCCTAATACTGGTATGTCAGTGACTATTGCAATCATAATCAATCTCTATTTGTCAGTACAGACATTAAGGTCTCTTGTCAGTTTAAAACATGTTGTCTTACTTATTAATATACTAGGTTGACCTGTTGGTAGGTTTTTCATATTTGTTGATGTGCTAGCTCAAATCCTAATTCATTTTTTTAAGAAAATTCGCTCGGACACTTGTATACATTTAGGACACGAAAGTTTATATCAATACTAGAGACTTAAATGCGGTGTCGCTCGGTCAATCTTATCTTTATATTATAGCCGAAGTTTTTTTATAATATAATATGTAATATAAAGCCTCCTATGTCCTTTGTTATATTTCTAAGAATATATGTACAAAGTTTCATAATAATCGGTTGAGTAGTTTTTGCGGGAAAGCGTAACAAACAAACTTACATTTACATTTATAATATTAGTATGACATCTAAATGTCAACGTATATCTACATTAAAGAGACAAGGATAACAAAATATTACAACTAAGACTATCATTAGATAAAGATATATAAGAGTAAAATACCAAAACTTCGGTCATTAATCAGACTTGAGGAAAGTCCTCATCATACAGAAACATAACGATAAAGAAACTAAGAGCAGTTTGTTACGAACATTTAACCTTTTTATTAACGCCCTGTCGTCCCGGGCCCAAAATAAAACCAAACATGATATAAGGATAATAAAAACCACAAGTTCACCGTTAAGTACAGTCAGCAACCACAATTTATTACCATCATATGGAAAAATACATATTTATTTAGATTTTTCTTTAGTTTCGCTTCTTAGTTTTATGATCATTTCTATAGAAAAATATATAACATCGTATATAGTTATAGCACTATTATATATAGAGATGCATATATATTATATTTTCTCAAAAGTATTTTTTTGCTAACCATACATTTAATTGGTCGGGACCTATTAACGGGACGGGCGCTGGGTACAGTCAACAGTGCACGATTCTTATTAGCATGTTACGTAAACCGGCCACACTCGTTCGTTTTTAGGACTCTAAGACGATGTTTGCACGGACAACACTTTCTTTACAAATATATGTTTCTGATGGTATGGACCTAGTAGGTATATATATAATAGAAATAAATGTTACAAATTTTCTAAATATTTTTAATTTAATCAGTATGTATAAAAATGTTAATTTAAAATTATTGTTATAGATTTTTGTTTAACTTAATATATAAACTTATCTTTATTTTTTTTTTAAATTAATAAAAGTGATACTAATTATCACTGATTTTGTAAGTATAGTAAAAATATGATTTCATTAATTTAGTCAAAATTAAAATTTATGATTAAATTTCTAAAGAAATAAATAATAATTTAACGAAAACATTTAAATATATGAAGCGCTATCATAATTTCACGTATTCGGATCTTGTCCTTATCTGAAACGCGCCCTAAATCTGTGGCGCCAGTTGCATGAATTATGTTGTAATACGCCTACAAAAGCTCGAGGTGACATTATATAATTCAAGTCTAGGAATATTCTACTGTTCAACGGCGGGATTTACGTTGGTTTTGAAGCAATAGGTATATCTAACTTTTTGTTATTTTAAAATATACGACGACGATGACGTATATGGTAGGTAACCATAAATTCAGTAAAATTTTAATGAAAATTTGTCTTCTTACAAGAGCGAGAAAATAAAAATTATTCCCTCAAATAGAAATCGAACGACTACCTCAAATTATCTTTACAAAAATAATATTATCTTCACCCATACAAATCAACATATTATACATACATTATACAAATTCATGACTAATGAGTATAATTTTAAAATTTAAAGGTTAATTTCACTTTCAACGGTTAATTATAACAGAACATTGCTTACTAAGAAAGCTGCCCTAATTCCCGATACATGCACTTCGCTCGCAAAGTAAAAAAACAACCTGCGCAGGCGCCGAGACGCCACGCTTATTTATCTTCGGCGGAATTCTGCGTAAAATGCGTTACTGCACCGTCAATCAAAGGTTAAAAGATTTATAATCAGCATCTTATAAACATTGTGAAACAACATTTGTTGGGAAAAAAAGATTTTATCGGATCTCTTGCATCTTGTTAAGAAAAAGTTATAATTAATCACTGTTTTTTATCGTTTCTAGTACCTACTGTAATGTAACGTATAATATATTATAGTATCAATCTATTTAAGAAAACTAAGTTATTTATTATTCTACAATTTTTAATGAAAAGAATATGTTTTATATTTTCGAAGGAAACATTAAATATGTTAATTAAACAAAAAAATAAAATTTGACTACGACTTTAAAAGTAAACAGAGAAATAATGCTCTAGTAAATATTACAATTCTTTTTCATTAAGATATGTAAGTAGAGTACAAACATAATTATACAACTAAGTATCTAAGGCAAGTTAAATATAGCCAATTTCTCATTTCGACGCGTACCGACGTCAAGAAGAACGTACGACTTGCGTCATACATTTAGCTACTATTTGCATAAGATTCGAAATATTCTTCACTATATATATAAATGTTTAAAATATTTAAAACCTGTCAATCAAAGGTCATACCATAGGTCAAGATCAAGATTAAATAGATAATCAGTCTCTATGTAGAGAAGAGTATATTTTATTATTTAAGCACTGAAAAATTGAGGCGGTCGAGGTCCAGCCTCACAGCGTCTGACTGTAAGCGTGAACGTCGTGGATTCGATTCCACTTTAGGGTTATGAAATATTTTTTATTTCGATTTCCACCACTCAACGCCCAATGTCTGAAAAATAATGCGAAACTATAACGGGAAGAGTAAATTATAATATTTTAATATACAATTGAAAAGTCTATATTCGTCTAAAGAATATTACATTCATATATTCTCATTCGAGTCCATTCTACTGTCGACGGATGTGTATGTACAAACGTGTGACATGTATTCATTATGAAAATTGTTCTCTTCCTCAATTTTTATGCGATAGACAAAACAATTCTTGACATACTCTTATTTACTATATTCATTTATAATCTGTGGTTTATTTTGTACAATTAAGAAGAAGGTTACCCTAACAGCCCCTCCAAATTTTTAGACATAATATCTTCCAAGAATAAAAACAAAAATAAAAGTTAAATACACGCCATTACGAGAAGCAATTATGTATTAGACATAGTGAACGTAGACGTCCTCTTTCTAGTACCAAGACAAAAGTGGCGTTTAGACCGCGGGCGGAATATCTTGGCACTAGGTTCCCTCCCTCCCAGCTAATTTATGGCTAGTTACGAAATGCGGAAGTGAAGAGTGAAGATAAAAAAAAAGAAATAAATGAACTACTTGGTACTTTTCAAGGACTCATTATTCAAATGTTAATGGTGTGCTAACTTGACTGTAAAAACATGAAAATCCGAGGTTCTACATCATTTAGCTGCTTCACTATAAATAGACATGTATTTCGTATTCCACGCATACATTCTTAGTAATACTTCCTATAACTAATGCTAAGTATGAACTTAAAAAAAGGTAAATCATTATTAAGAAATTATAAATTTTAAAAGTACCTATGTTTTTATTTTTATAAAGCACAAATATAATTAAAATATTTTAAGCTATATAATATATTTTATAATGAGAGTATATTATAAAACTATATATCATATAATCTAGCATAATAGAAACTTAGGCCTATAGCTACACGTATAATTTAAAAAGGTCCGTCTAACGGTGGAGTATGAGAGCCAGCATGCATTCCACTCAATTGTGCCTAATTGTCGTAATCAAGCCATTGTCGGTGGTATTATATTATATGGCTGGTATTAGCGCCGACTCCATCTATTTGTTGTGAAAAACTAACTTGTACAACAAGTTATAATAGAAGTTCAAGTATGAATATAATATGCCAAATGAACGACTAAAGTGACAAATTTTGAATAAAAGTTGACGTGGTTTTTTTATAATAATATAAAAAAATGTACAAATACGATCTATTTTTTTACGTATTCAAAACTTGATTGCCAATTTAAGGAAAATATGCAAAAGTGGCGACACTATACGTTATTACTAATGCATGAGATGTCTAGTATTCTTTAGAATTGAATAGATTTTTATCTTCAGACTACTGTGACATTCCGCATCTTCAGAAATATTGCATTAAGAAATATATTTATTCAAAGTGGAAAACAGAAGTGTCTTATTGGGAACGGAATGTCTTATTACTATATTCCCATGTTTCCTCTGCCTACCCTGGTATGCGAGGGATCAAATAACGCAATGCAAAATACATTTAATTTCTATAATCGATTTTTTTAACACAGTCACAAATAAGCAATTCAATCAAATAAATTAACAATGTAAGTGATATTAAAACAACGAGGCGTGACGAATGTAATTACCTTATAATTCTCATAATGGTTCCCGTGACACAAAACATGAAGGTCACTGATGATATCACATACTAAGAAATACATTATACTTGACACTGTTGAAAATGCAGCGAACACGCTATAGACTCAAACTTTTTTTTAAAATACCTACTGCGTGTTGAGTTGAAATTCAACTTTTTATTATATCAGGGAAATGAAACTAATATATATTATTTAAATTATAAAATAATCTAAAATAAATTAAAAACTAAGAAAACGCATTAGAGTATCAACTTAAATAATAAAATATCAAAATAAACACTGATGTACGTATGTATATTTATATGCTGTGCCTAACGGCAGATTAAATTTGCAGAGATAATAAGATGCAAGGTCAAACTGCTCCAGAATAATAAACACAAGACAACATGAACTAATTTCTTTGGCATGCGATTCTAAATAAAGTCATCGAGACACAGAAGGCTTGTTTGACTTACTTTTTAAATCAAACAAGCCTTCTGATAGTGAGTTCTATTTCCTCTGAGGTTTCGATTAGAAGGTCTAGATAAAAAAGCGATTCTTCGATTCTAATTGTAATATAAATAACAAGGTGACGTATATTGAAATATCTACAGACGCCTTCGCTCGCATATACTTATTGTTATATGATGGCCAAATTATACAACATATTTACATAGATTGTACCTTTAGGTTTTTTAATGAAAGTATAACAAACATCCATCCTAACAAACTCTTACATTTATAATATTAACAAGACATGAAATAAAAAAAAGATTAGAGCTGAAAATTGAAAAGTCAACCATCTTACAAATATATTAGAATTAAAACGTCATAGGTACGTCACAATATTGAAATGAATTTTCCACTCTAAGTCGAAATGAATGATATGAATCATCTGAACAAGAGCATCACTAGCATTGTCTCGTTCGTCGAAATGCAGCGGACCCTTATGGAAATGACATGTTGAGTCTACATACAAATGTCAACGATCACGTATTTCTTTATAATTTTTATTATGCTGTTTGAAATATTTATCTCATGAATTATTCTCGACAATACTATTGTAATAGAAAATTTGCTGACTTCAAAATTAAGCTTAAGTGCCATACATAAACTATCGCCTTTTGTATTTGTGTAATTTGGTGCAATAAAGACGTACTGTATTTTTTTTATTTATTATATGTAATTACATATAAAAAATAAAAGAATATGTAACTACATATAAAAGTAGATTTATTTCTACATGAATCTGACATTAAGCAATATCCTGATATTCCCTGATTGTTCGGACGTTCGTTGGCTACCTGGCGGCTAGCGTCCGCTGACGAAACTGATAACGTTGCCCCATTGCTAGGAAACTGTAAATACGTGACGATCAACGTTGGGAAATGTACGATTTGTACTGCTGCGCCCTAGATGTGCTGTGGATTTATTCAACTTATGATTTATTATGTAGAGTCGTATGATGTAGAGTTCATGATAAACTTATTTATGAGACTATAGGTGTATATATATAGCTAGAAGTGGGGGCAAGATATAATGAATTTCTTACGATAATAATTTTGAGACTCATATATACTAGAATGACGTGAGAATTTAGTCCTTTTTCTGGTTGTTTCATAGTAGTTTAAGAGGCTGAAAATGTTGAGTAATATTTTCTATCTACTAAAATTTGATAATTTTTCATTTTCATTTTAAAAATAAACTGATAATACTAGCATTACCTAAAGCACACAAATTGTAAAAATTCGTAAAATAATTATTTTATTTTATCAATATCGAATGACATAGGGATATTTTGTTTACAGAGAAATGGCAAACAAAGCATATCATTATATTTACATAACTAATGTAAGCAAAATAAAGCGTATTTGCGTGAGATAAACACAGATAGTTAAGTGATGCTATTATCACGTTTCCTCCCAGCCTCTCGCTGCAATGCAACTTGGGTCACGATTTCTTATACAATTCATAATCACAGAAATCACGACTTTTTTATTTTTTCTTAAAGTTATGTAATTTAATAATTTTCAAACTAAATTAAATTGAAATTTAATACTTTATATGTTTTATTTCATTATTATTATCTAAAACTCGTCATCATGCGCATCTTTCTTTGCTTGGACTTTAAGACGTAAATTTGAAAAATCCATAAAAAAAATCTAAAAATCCTCCCTCACACTTTCTAGGTTAAGCACATACCAAATTTCAATTATCTAAGTGTCAAAATTTTCGTCTGAATCTTTTTTAGTCTGAATAGTAATAATCGTTACAAAATACAGCTTCGATTTCTGTTCATAGCAAGTATATCAACATTTTCACATCCTCTAACAACAATACATAACCATATAAACAAATACTAAGTAAAAAATTATTGTAAATCATCATTAAAATTTTGTTACTTCTAAAAGATAAATGTGCATTTCCAACGACTTCCATATAATACAATAGAAGACGGACGCATTATTCTAAATACATAATGCTCTTTAAACGTCTACTTAAAAATGCTGGTCGGAGCAAACAATGAGAGCATTTAAATACTACCAGATGTGACAATATTTAGTATGTGCAGTGCAGTAGTGCCTAGTAAAAATTATTTGTATTAACATATAGAATAAGAAACCTGGAAACCTAGTGTTAAGACACTCCGTTCCTGCACGCTTGTTACCCCAGCGCCACAACTGCTTATATTTATAAAATTCACAGAATTTGATTTAGTTTTAAAACTCAACATGCAATACATCTTCAAAAGTAAAAAGTGAAAGACGAAGTGATCTTTCAAGAGGAAGGAAGATGGGTGAGGAGAAACATAAATGTAAACAAGTAACTCTAAACTCTAAAGACTATAAACAGCAAAGTTATTAACCTGGAAATATTAAGATGTAAATATTTAAAACCCACGAGTTAGTAAGTTAAATAGATAATATAATAAGCCAGTAACTGATTTTTTGAATTTTTAGCACCCGCAGAAATGTGAGTTCCCACATAATTCTTGTGTTACTGACACAGTTTTTAGTGCAAATTAAGTAATTTTATAATTGTTATCTTTTATTACAACATATTTTATGCTTATTTTAACGAAAACTGTGATGTAAATTAAAGTTTGGCAATATTAGAAAACACAATGAGGATAAGGAGACATAGTTTTTGATATAAACGATGAAGTAATTGGGTCGGAGAATATAACGAAATAAACAGTACGGTAGGTAGAGGGAACCTAGTGCTAACACTTTGTTGCCCAATTTCCGCCGAATCTTTGAGGCATTGAATGTTGAATGGCGAAATTCAACGACGCGTTTTGCCCCGACACTAGAGCGAAGAAATGAAAACATTAAATATTTAATTTCCTGCAGTGAGAATTGAACCTACAACCTGTCAAGTTCACAATCGCACTTCGACTGACCTCAACGATTTTAAAGAAATATTCTACAAATATATACACATACAATGTATAAACGTTGCAAAAATAAGTCACTAGGTCATCTCTGTCTTCCCCATGACGTTGTCGAATGTAAATTTCTTCGTAAGTACCAATAATTATTGTAAACATAAGAGACGATACGAGGCGATGTAGTCTAAATATATGTATGGGGAAACAGTGACTAATTCATAATTACGTCTATATACGGGCGTTGTACGTCTGGAAATGAAAAGATTTTTAAAATTCAGCTTATTGAAAATATAAATAATGTTGTAAAATTGTGTACACATTTTAAAGCCAGTGGGAATATTATCAGCGATATTCTTGTTCGCTATAAAAGATAAATAAATATATTATTACTTTTTACTTTCACTTTGTATTTTGCATATAGCAATTCAAACCTAGTGTTAAAATTAAATGAAGAAAAGAAAACAATTTATATCCCCGAACAGGAATGGAACCCATAGCCGTAGTGTTTACTATAAGATGCAGTGCAGTGCACTACGACGGCCTAGTACCTATTGTTTATTTTATATAGTGAAAAAAAAGTTTGTTGTTTTTATTAAAACATATAGGCAATTAGTTGCACTTTATTAGGATATAAATGGTTAAGAATGGACCACAAGCAACGTGCATGAAGCCCTATTGCCTATATATGTATATCTCCTATACTTTTTTTTATCAAGAATCCTCATACTTTGTACGTTTATCAATTAAAATGAAACGATGTTGTTTTACAAAATAATATATCTTATGACAATTAAAACGTAAGCATACTTAACCACAAATCAAGTATTATCGCAACATCTTATCCATACAGGGACTGTACAGTACATTAAATGTTAAAGATCATAGCTCAATCAATATGTAAGTTATGTAAGTCTTATTAACTTGTCAGTTATAGGAAACGTGTAAGTACGAAGCTACTTGCATCAGGCTTTAAGGCGTCCCAATATAAGATTACCTAATTGAGATACGCTTATACGATCGTATTTATTATTGATAAATTGATATTGTAATTTAATCGCATTTTTTTTTATTGCAATGTATATACGTACTTTTGTATTGCAATATGATAGTACGAGTATATATATTATCCTCATTATGTATGTGAGTGTAAGTATTATTCATTGTTGTACTTTTGTATAATATACGTCATATTATTTATAATCTTATATTTGAGAAATTAATTATTTTCGTTTTAGCTATAGCGCGGCGTTGAGTTGTGCAGTTCAAATTACCCATTCTTGTGATATTTAAGGGGTGAAGAGCAAATTATCAGTATAAATAAAGGTTGCCGCAACCATTTATTGGTTTTGTTTCCAGAATAGTATAAGAAAGATAGGTAAATACAGCAAATAACTGATAGCTTGTCGATATAGAGCCTACCTAGTCCCTATTGATTAAATTAATCGTCGCCATCCGGTGCATCTCATCTGCCGGAAACCCTTCAAATTGATAACAAACACGACAGGCCATTATGAGGTTTCTTGAAGTCTTATTTGAATAACTTTTTAAAGAAAACATAAATGTTTTATCTATAAATGTACAGTGTTCTTATATTTTAAAAGCTGACTAATATTGATATTATTATAACACAGTTGATCCAAATTCTATTATCCTTAAAGAACATTGTAATATAGGATAATGGGGAATAGAACTATCTAAATGGGAACGGAGTGTCTTAACTCTAGATTTCCCTCTGTCTACCTTGCCATGTGCAGGATACGGCTTGAATGGGAGATACACTCCGTTTCCACCAAGAAACTTCCGTTCCCCACTTTGCACCAAATTCTGGAGGCGACACAACGTATAGCGTTCACTTTCGCACGATTTGCCCATGAGCTTAACTTTAGCTTTGATAGACAATCGTTAAGAAAGAATATTTTATTCCACCTAATGTAATATCTCTCCGTCTTCTCTCTTTAATATAATTTCCATGTAATTTCCACGGTTACGAGCGGTCACCGGCGTGAGGGTCAAGCAAATATTAGCTAACACAATACTATCACTGCCTAAGATAATAATGATTCATCGGTTAAATACACACGTCTCATTACAGAGATGTTTTTTATCCAAACAAGTTTGCGTAGTTAAATGAAATTAGCACAATATATTTTTTTGCGGCAAGTCGAGGAAACCTGGGAAGCCGAGCCTAGTTTTGAAACATTACGTTCTCCATTTTGCGCTGAATTATAGAGGCATTGCGCGTTGAATGGCGGAACTCAACGCCGCGCTTTACCTCGTTACCACAATAAGGAAATGAACATAATAAATATTTAATTCGAAGTAATCGAACCCACAATCTGTTGCATTTACAGACACACGCATGTGTGCCTGCGCTATGACTATCCATAGTAGAATAAAAGCTTACAACTTATATGATCATGCAAGTGATTGTTTTATAGTATAGTATAGTATTTATTGTAATATTCTAAAATTAGGTAATAAAATCAAAGATCAAAATATCACCTCGAAAGCAACACGTATCGACGACGCCATTAATTTATGTTCACATCAAAAAGATACGAAAGGATTATTTCTATATAAAAGATAATTTAAAGATTCAACTTTCAAAATCTTGTATGAAGCTGTTTCAATTTTTTTATACCCACTGTCAAACGTAATTATGATTAAATGAAGAAAAGAGACACGGATTAATGTCACTCACTTGTCAATTTTTATTTAACATTAATAAAGGGCAAAAAAGTAGAAGATGTTAGCAGTGTGATTGAAACAGGCGATAAGCAATTTTTTCAGAGTCATACTGTATCCTACAAACAGAAGGCTAGGCAGAGGGAACCTAGCGTTAAGACACTCTGTAACCCACTTTAAGCCGATATTGTGTGGCATTGACTGTTAAATGGCGGAACTTAACGCCGAGCTTAGCCAGAGCAAAGAAATTAAGATATAAATTAATAACAATTCATTCTCCCGAATGAAATAAATAAATAAATAAGATTCATAAGAACTCGCTACCACCTATATATTAATATATGTAGATAAGAACTTATCATACAATGAAATACACAATTAGCGATGATATGAAAAATGCATAGTGATTATTACGAAAACAAGTTATTGATAAACGATAATAAATACATTAACGTGGCCAGTGGTAAATGCTTGTCAATGTCAAAAAAATCATATTCGATACGTCACTCAGGTAATACAGACAATACAAAAAATATAAAAATAAAAAAATATATATACTTATAATCTATTTAGGTACAAAAATTAAATAAATCCATGGGTTACCCTTAGGAATGTAAGCACAATCACTCTTATCTGTACGATATATTGGTTTAACGACTACCAAGTTCGATAAGAAGTAACTTCTAAACGTTATGTATAATTCACTTATTGATAACACCAGCAAAACATTAAAGGATATTTCTCAAGGATCAATAATTTACACGTTTTACGCACGGCGCCGATCGATGCGCGAGAGCAACTGACGAAGAAAATCATTGGGCCATGCGCCGGCGCACGTATAGCTCGACCGATTTTAAAAGTTCACCGTTTTTATGGATATTAGTAAAGTATACGAGTCAGTTGATTCGGCCAGATTCGACTCTGTTTATTCACCGTGTAACCAGTGTATTTTTAGTAAATACAGGGGCAGGTAACGTGTTCTAGGGCCAAGGGCTTCCTTTATATTATCAAAAAAAACCAAGACTATTGTACGAACTTATATAGCCTGAGGAGTGTTGAAAATGGTTTATTTTGGATTAGAATTAACTTAAAATGTTTAATCGACTTAATAATTAAATATTCGTTTAATTTTATATTCAGTAAAAGCTTTTTTTTTTACGTAAATACCAAAAGTGTCACATATAGTAGTCCAATGTCTCACATATAGTAGTAGGATAGGCAGAGGGGAAAAAAGATTAAGAGACCCCGTTCTCCACTTTCCGTTCATTGCATGTTGAGTGGCAAGCCTCAACGTACGTGTTCTTTTATGTTTAGTTTATAATTCACGTGTTCTTGTGACTAGAGCAAGAAGATGAAACTGCACATTTCAAATAATATAAAATGTATTTCTCGTCATCAATCATTAGTAGTGAAGATAGGATAAGCCTGACTGACATAATACAAGAGTCGAAAAGTTTTTATAAAAATAGTAAGAATTTCGTTCTAACATGGACAAAAGTTTAACAAAGAAATCATACATTTTACATTTTATGAGACAGACACAATTAAAGATATAATATTCATATAGAAGATAATTATAAAACATGAATTTTAATATTATTTATATTTTTTTATCATTTTTTATAATTCAATTAATCAATTACAATAATTAATGACATTAAATATAAATTACAACCGACTTTGGTCAATGTTTTGTTTCTATTAACAAGTTGATCACCTTGAGTGGTCTTTGATCGAATAATTTCATAGATATTATACAGTTGTCGTAAAAATTACGATATTTCATATGACCTCTATCGGACTAGTTTATTTGCATCATAGTACCGTTTTTTATTCATTTCGTGTTTTCTGTAAATTAAAATCGATAGGTTAGTTAAATGTTAATTGCCAATAAATATTGTTAATTAGTGAAAACGGACCAAAATCACACGCAGAATCAAATAAAAGTCGATTAATTCCTTTCTTGATATAATTTTGTTCTAATGTATTAAAAATTAAAAAGTTGTATTGACCATTAGTTTAACAGTCTAACAATATTTGCATAATTATAATAATTTATATGCTCATATAAAGCTCGTAGTATTGGGTAAAGATTTCTAAACGTGGCCTTAACTAGTACATAATAATCTTCTCTTCTATTCTTTCTCTGAAATTGGACTCTATTTTTTTTCAATTTTAATTCCGGTTAAAATAAAATAAACTATTAAAAATACTTAAATAAGAATGTTGTATAAGAACAAAAATGTGACAACATTTTTAAATAATAAGTTCGTTCAGGATTAATTCGGTTATACGTAAATGTACATTTATTTTATTGTCACGATTTCGGATCGATCTAAAATTATCCGAATAAAACTATTTTGCAGGAAGAGATGAGATATGAGAGTTTAGGGGCTCATCTAGTAAGACTATCACTGATATTAGATAAACATCCGGAACAGGCCTAATGTGCCACAAATGCACACCCATCAACCGCAAACTTGAAACAGAAATGCTTAACCCACCCAAACTCGTGATTTTATTGGTATAGTAGACCCACAAGGGCCCGAGGAAGACCCTGGATAAAGATATTTTTAGGATGAGAAGAAATCTTATAAAAATTAGGTAAAATATATGATGATAATAGTAATTTATTTGAGCCATTACTTGTTACTTAGTGGCTATTAAGAAACAATTTTACGCTGACATAAACCACATGTTATGAACTGTTATATAATATTCATTTACTGGTTTATCTTGTTTGTATAAGCTCATATTGCTTTTGTAATCATTTATTAGAGATAGCCTCACCAACCCTGCTATGTGCGGGAGGGAACCTAGTGTTAAGATACTCTGTTATCCATTAAAATTCGCCTTTTCGCAAAATTATTGAGACATTACGACTGAGTGGCGGAACTCAACGCCGAGCTTTTATGTCGTTATTAGAGCGACGAAACAGATATATTAAATATTTCATATATAACAATAACATTTGAAAGAAACTAGATCAATCAATACAGACCAACACCAATATTTCTATTTTGGGCAAGGATCAGGCACAGAAGACGGTGTCAATGTACGTAATGTAGACTGTAGTGTACGAGCTAAACGTGTCAAAGTAATTGACCTATGTTATATGAAATATTCATAGTCCCAGCCCCAGCGTCTCCGCTCGGCATATTAAATTATTGTTTTAAGCACTTGGGCCCCTTTCTGGATCTTTAAGATTTACAAAAAAACGTATATAAAATAAAATAAATTTAAAGATACCTACATATATATTAATATGTTTTTAATGAAGGAAAAATTATAAAAAAAACTTAAAATGTAGATTCCCTTGTAGCGCGATGGAACGTCTAAGTGTAAATGCGATGGTTCAGGGTTCGATCCGATTCGGGGAAGTGTTTATAGAAAAAGCTTGAAATTGTTTTCTTTGACTTGAAATCGTAGCGTGGTCTGTAATTGCCATAAACATTAGCTATAGATGAAACCTCATTGTTTATCTTATCAAATAGAAGATATTTCAAAATATTAACATTTCTCAATAGTAGAACACGAACCCATATGTATTGCTACAAATAATCACTAGTCATTATTCAAAAATGATTTTTTTTCACATCTCCACGTTCAACATAATAGTTAAAGTGCCTTTCTTTTTCTACATCCCATACTAACGCGTGAGAAATCAAAAAAACATTAATAATGAACGAAAATGATTATAAAATCGACTCTCACCTAAACTAGCACAAGTCGTACAATAAATTTTAATTGATATTTCTCGGTTTATAAATAAACTTTTCAATTCATACGCTTTCGTTTCGATGTGATAAATCACTACATTATATTCTGTATTAATATATTGTATATAAATAATTGATTAAGGTTAATCGAACGCATAGTGTTAACAGGCAAGTGTTTGAGGTCAATCGTTAGCAATTGTAAAGAGCTTCATTTGGTTTTCTATTGCTTATTTTTTTAGCGCCTCGCTGTGGTAAGCAATGGTTACGCGGGAACTTAGTGTTAGAACACTCCGTTCCCATTGAGACACTTCTTGAGTAACAGAAATAAACGCCGGGCTTTGCCTCGTAACATGAGCGAAGAAACTAAAATAATTTATATTTCATTTTCTCGACTGAGAATCGAACACACAACTGTCACGTTTATAATGGCACACTTACGCCCCTATACGCCACAATGCTTATAATTTTAGACAGGTCTTTACATTTTTCTAGCTTCACGCACGATGCACATAATAACATTAAAGAGAATTAAGGAACCCAAAATATTATTATTCTTTTAAAAGACTTTGATCCCTGAACAGGTAAAACCATATATATATAACAATACAATGAACAAAGCAAAGCAAATATAAATACTATTCCTAAGCTCAAAGAGATTGTTAGTCATTAGGTCCCGTCTTTTTGTGAAACGGGCTGGTAATTTCGGCGTCAAATGTTGGCGACGACGGCGCCGGCTGTGCGTCAACTATATGACAACAGACCGTCTAGCTTTTAGACTGAGTTACTGAGATTTTGTTCATGTTATATTCTGCATGAAAAGAGAATTTAGTGCTAAGACTCTCCGTTACCTACACATGACTTAATTTTTAAGTGTTGAGCGGCAGAATTTGATTGAGTGTAGTTCTTTTGTCTTCGTTATACCGGAGCAAGGATAGTAGCAATCATTCATTTCCCCAAGTACGATGTAAGTCTTTAACCAATTGTGATATTATATCATTTTAACCGTACAATATAGAATAAAAGATCTAATATTTAAAACATAATAATTAATTACATTAAGTAATTAATTAATTAATGAAGTTTTTTTATTTAATTAATTAAGTAAAACAATTAATGCAGAATAAAACGTCTTTTCATATGATTTTGGGGTTTCATAAGATATTATGTGATAATACATTTTGGCTTTTGGCATATCTTCTTAGCATATCAAGTTCATTGACTTCGTAATGTAGATTGCAGTGCTTGCGATTTTGCAAAATATATTTTATTAAATATTTTACTTTTTATATATCTCTTTTTTAGTTAAGTTATAGATTACAGCTAGCAGTAAAAGTAACATAGTAGACGAATGTGATAATAAAAAAATCTCTATCACAAAAAACAAAATATGACAATAAAAATATTTATAATAAAAAATATTTAAAAAAAACTATATTTTTAATTATTAAAATTTATATAAACTATTTATTATTAATATTTACGTTTTGCATAATTACACAGAAATTGTTTATTCTAAATTGCCTGACTTAATAATCCCCGCAAAAAAATCGAACTCAGAACTATCATTTATACTTTTTACACTTCCAATGTGCGCCACAATAGCGCTCTACATTGAAAAATATCAATCAACAGAATTTACGCAAGTCAATTAACACAAGTAATGTAATGTATATTATTAAGTCTATATTATAATTAATTAATTAATCGAACTATAAAACACATATTTAATGTTTGAAAGTAAAGTGGAAAGGCTTATATTGCATATTAAATGAACTTATTTACGATTGTTTACTTCGCCAATTAATAAATAACAAATTTATGTTTGTTTCGAAATCATAATATTATATTATTAGTAATTTTTTTTACATGCTGTACTAGCAAAATAGCAGGGCAGACTAAGCAGGGAAACTGGGAACCCACTCTCTCTCCGCTCCCATTAAAACAATGCCGATCATAATTTTCCGCCGTATTCTAGAGTCATTGCATTTTGAGTGACGAAATTCAACGCCGCGCTTCTGTTACAAGGGAAAAGAAAATTTAAATATGAAATATTCCATTTCCTCGAGTGGGAATCGAACCCACAATCTGTCACGTTTACAGTCACGCTCGTGCTCCTGCGCTACGACTGGCCTCAATTTACTTATTGTTATTTTTAATCTCATTACTATTTAATTGTTTCAAATATAAAAGTGAATTTATGTAGTGTGAAACTTACATTATTGATCAAGATAAAATCATAAATATTTTTATATACACACATACATAATAATAATTTCGTAATTATTTTATTTATTATTGCTTACTTTTGTTCTATACTAGAGACACAAACGCGGCTTCGCTCGTTAAAAATTATTTTTATATTATAGCAAATGAATTTGTTTATATATATTTTTTTTAATATAAAGTATCCTATGTCAATTTTAATATCTCTAAGAATATTTGTACAAAGTTGCATGATAATCGGTTCAGTAGTTTTGATATGAAAGCGTAACAAACAAACAAACATTCACATTTATAATATTAGTATAATAATTTTTTTATTAGCTAAAAGTGGTAGGTTAAACCATTCTCTATCCGTAGTAATATATTTCTATAGTCTTTGTTAAGACCTTTATGGCTTATAGATAAAATTTATATACTTGCATAAAATTTATAACCGCTCGCAATAAAACAAGTACTATCGTCTATTTAAAGATAAATAATTGTGTGTCGGAAGAAATGTACTTACATAATTTTAATTTATTTAATTGTACTTATGTAATTATTTTTGTTATTATTATTTTTTAATTGTACTTATGTATTTACTTTTGTCATTATTATTATTAGCATTATGAATCTTTGATTCATATTTTTATAAAAGGACACTTTCTCTCATAGATTAGCAAAAACATGTAGATACTAAAATTGATATTAAAAAACGTTGTATATTTATTTGGAAATTAATAAATGAATGGATTTAAAAATATTATTATTTTCAATATAATTAAATATATTATAATTAAATATATTATTATTTTACAGGCTCAAAGTCGCTCAGCGAGCGATGGAGAGAGCTATGCTTGGTATTTCTCTACGCGACAGAATTCGAAATGATGAAATCCGTAAACGAACGCAGGTTACCGACATAGCTCTCAAAATCTGCAAGCTTAAGTGGCAATGGGCAGGCCATATGGTCAGGAGGATCGACAACCGATGGGGAAGAAAGGTCCTCGAATGGCGGAAACGTCTCGGCAAAAGGAGTACAGGCCGCCCTCCAACCAGGTGGACCGACGACCTTAAGAAGACAGCGGGAATCCGCTGGATTCAAAGGGCGCAGGACCGGACGGAGTGGCAAGAATTAGGGGAGGCCTATGTCCAGCAGTGGACCATAAAAGGCTGATGGATGGATGATTATTTTCAATTAGGTAATAACCTGATTTTTTCCGAAATCTGTGAGCACAACAAGAAACGTCATAAAGCATAAGTCCTACGAAAGTCCTTCGAGCGAGATCGTTGAATAATAATTTGTTAACTTCAACACTGTAATTAAATTGCAATCAATTAAAATTGCAATAATACTGAAAGTGTTAATTAATTAAAAAAACTCGCTATGACAGCGCAGTACAGTAGTTATTTAAATTAATTGTTTGAAAAAGTCAGTGGCGTCTGAGTTTTTAATGCAGAAATATTACAATTATCTTAATAAAAATGTGCATAATATGTTGGCATGCATAGTACTTACTATTTTTTAGCTTCATGGTTCCGTTAATTTCAGGGTAGCCAGAGGTAATCTAGTGTTAATACGAGTATAAGAAGAAAAAATGAAAGTATTAAACACTACATTCCTCTCCGAATGGGAATGAACCCACAACCGTCACGTTTACAATTGTTTGTGCCACTGCGTCACGAATGGTTTACGACTTTTTATTTTACTTAATCCCTATACTTTCGTGGGAGACAAATCGCTGAGTTTTGAACGTCCTGCCCTTTACATGTTAACTCCCTAGTTAGACTCATTTATACTTAAAGCTAATAATAATATTAGGTATATTATTTTTATAAAGTAGAAATTTTACATACAATATAATACAGTTTAACCATTAAATATCAGTATACAAGGATTTTTTTAAGAAATACAGATGTTTTCCACACTTGGTCATGTAAAAGTAAAATATAATAATAGTAATTAGAGTGAGTAATGACGCCGTCACGGCACAATTTGGACGTTTCTGACGGCTCGACGGTCACGGCTATAAAATGTACTGGTTTATTATGTATTTCGAATATTATAAATTTATTATTATAGATTGGTATATTTAAAATAATTACATGATTTTTTTTTATTTAAATACACCTGGCTAAAAAAAGTACCCAAGTAGTTGATTGGGTGCTGTCACTCTAAGCTAGGTACATTCTGTCTCTAAACGAACGAAAAGTAAAGGGAAAAAAAAATTAAAAACACTAAACTCTCCTTACGAAGTACATATATCAAATGTAATGCTAATATAGAAAATTACTCAAAAAGCAGAATATAGAAAATAAAAAATAAAATATAGAAAACATAAATTCATTTCCTTTATTCTTCTTAAAAACGATTAAACCGACAAACCGATATAACCAACTAATATATGTATATATTTTAAGTAAAGTGGCGAGGAGTTTTTATTGTTGAGCCATGACCTACACTAAGGTTTATGTTGAGACGCCATCTCCATATATAAGGCGGCTTTGACTTACAATTCCTGCACTCTACATATAAGGGCATCAGCATAATAAAAGTTGAAAAGGAATTTTAAAAAAGTGAAGTAAAAAATTAATACTAGACTATTAAATTATGATAAGTACTTGTTATATTTTTTTATAAAATTGTTTAAAATTGTATTCAGTTTTAATTAATTGTATGTTAAGTAGCTTAATTGTGTTTTAATTTAAAACTTTCTTCATTTGGTAAATTCTTGATTGTTTATGTCATTATGCTGTTTGTGAATTTTATAATATTTTCTTTTAGCTTTATAGGTTCTGTATTCCGCATATAGCAGGGTATGTAGAAGGACCCTACAGCAAGGCACTACATTTCCTACTTTTCTTGACCTTTGAAAGAACTCAACGCTGGGCTTCGTCTTGTTAGTAAAACTTGTTACCAGTGAGGAGATAAAACAATGTTTTCCCCGAGGGAGAATCGAACTCGTTATCTTCGCAAGCAGAAAAAACCGGTAACTTAGTGTTAAGACACTTCTTTCCCATTAAGACACTTCCGTTTCTCACTTTCCGGTGAATTTTGCAGGCATTGTGTATTGAAAGACGACATGGGTGAGGAAATAAAAGTATGAAATATTTCACTTCCCGGAGTAGAAAATGAACCCACAGCCGTCGCCTTTACAGTCGCATGTTTGTGCCTTTACCCCACGAAGGTTCTAAATTCATTATATATTACAGAATCATTAAAACTAGACATTAAATAATCATAAATTATAATATATGTTTGTATATCTATAAGCTCACTTCCGGTGGCAGCTAACGACGCAATTTACAAGATAAGCTGCGTAAATGTCCAATAAAAATATTGTAAGTACGTATTTATCAATCGATTACAACGTTTATCTTAATTTCTATCGAATATTATAATTTAATATAGAAAGGATTATTGTTTTTTCATATTTGGTTTACTGCGAAGTGGAATTTTAGGAGGAGATTATAAAATGTATTGGAAGCATATAAGAGTCGTCGTCGTGGCCAAGCTTTCGTGGCCAAGAGGTACAAGCCTGTTACTGTAAACGCGACGGTTGTAGATTTGATTCCCACTCGGAGAAATGAAGTATCTAACATTTTAATTTCTTTGAATTACGTCAATCAACACGCAATACCTCGAGAATTCGGTTTAAAGTGGGGAATTGAAGTGTCTTAACATTAGGTTACTAGGTTCCCTCCGCCTACCCTGCTATGTGCGGGATGCAGCGTGAAAACAACAAGCATAATTGTAAATTGCGTGATAAGTGGCGAGACTCAAAGCCACGTTTTATCTACTAGATCGGGATATTGAAAATAACTTAAATAAAATCATCCCACCTAGTCGGGTTCGAACCCACGACCACCGAGTTTACAGTTAGAGGTCCTCCTACTGTGCCATATTTTTAATAAAAGAGAAATATAAGAAAATATTATAATAATTTTTAATCATTAATAAAGAAATATTTCATAATGCCTTATACATTACCTAATGCACTCGCAGCTAACGTTGAATAGTTACTACCTTCCTTACGAGATAAGCAAATACTAACGCTACAAGGCCTCGGGGGTCACAGGTTCAACACGTGTTTTATGGAGGCAAGCCTTATATAACTTGTCTTCATAGATATAAAGCTATGCTATTTTACTTTATATGAGATATTTAGTACAGTTATAATTGGTTAATAATAATTAGTATTAAAAGATTGATTAAAATTATAGGTAAAAGTTCAAATACGGCGATCCAAAGGGTATGGGTTCTATTCCCAATCGGAGAAGTAAGATTCTTCTCTTCACCGCTCTTCTCAGTAAGTTATATCGTTATCGGATTATTAATATAATCTTCTCATAACTAAGGAAAGGATGAGATAACCACGTGTGGCTCTATATTTTCAAAATATTTATTTATAGAAGGCAATCTACCATTATACCAGCATAATATTAGTAGGTACATAAATAATTTCTAGAATTACATATAAAACAATTCAGTAGTAGAAATTTAAAATAGTTTAAAATAATTAATTTACGAGAAGTTGCGTGAAAGGGCAGGTCGGGACCAATATTTATTTAAAATGTATTACAATATAACATTTTTAGTTTTACTCCTTGACATTTCATTGGATACTTTTAAAGAAATTATTATTACTTTTTGTTTGCGTAAACTCGGTAAGTTAATATTACATCAGGTGGAATTAACGGCTAAAGTTCGACCTTTGCTGGGAAAGATATACAAAGTATACTTAACGATGAATACATAGCTATACTTAACGATGGTTTACAACGTTGTTTCTTAAAAATATTTTTTCAAATTGAATAAAAAACACAAGAAAATTGCCTTGAAAGCGCGTTAAGCGCTGAGGAGAACCAGAACTCTTCAGCGCTTAACGCGCTGCAGCGTGAACAGCGCCTAACTCCATCGGTGCCTGGGACTTCCAGCCGTAATGGAAGTTGAAATGCACGTTAACGCTGGCCTGTAATGTCCGAGTTGCTCTCCCTACATTTTCAAACAACTATTCACACATACTTGATCGAAGCCCTACCTAACCAAATTCGATGTGACTCACATTATAAAACTAAAAATATGAACAGAGACCGCAGTTTCTTACCTGATATCAGAGATATGGCTTCCCATAAACAAATATAAAATATCTCTACAACATAATTTGATTTCCTAAGCCTAAATCACATAAAGGGTATTAGTAAATAAAATATCTTTGAAAAATTAAAAATTCACATAAAATAAAAAACAGGTCAAGTGCGAGTCAGAGTCTCCGACCGAGAGCTCTGTATTATAAGTCAATGGGAAGTACAAAGTACTTACAAAAGTATACAAATTTAAAATTGATAGTTTTATAAATTTTCACCTCTCGTATTATTTCCTTTGAAAATGAAAAAAATACCAGTATTAATATATTCAGGCCCATAGTGCCTGTGCTCCAAGGCACTATGGGCCTGAATATATGTCATTAATTTCAGCTTAATACCTCCACACAATCTTGAAATAAATAATCATGACAGATAGGCCATGAAGTGAAGTGTCCCCCTTTTTACTTTTGAGTTACGGAACCCTAATAACACTATGAATATTTAAAAAGATTTTATCAGTTTCCGATTAAAAAATTAAGCTTCTGAGCTAGGGGTTACCGTAATCCCGATATAGGTTATTTGTGTAGGCTCCATTTCAAATATAACTAACGATAAAATAACTGACATAAGATTGCGTTTAACATGCTATAAATATATTAATCTAAGTCATTTTCTTCGTTTCAAGTTTATAAAGTAATAATTTAAACAACGAAATGTGCCGAGTTTTTTTTTAATTAACAGCAAGTCTATGAGCCAAAAGGTTAAATATTTATTATAGTTTTTTTACGGCAGTTTTTGCTTATTAAAATATTAAAACCGTCAATTTGTACAGAAAGTCTAAAAGAATGAGAACTATGAAATAGAGTAAATTATAATTAGAAATAAATTTATTTGTTACACTAAACTCTAACGTAAACGTTAGAACGTTTTTTGCATGTAAATGCAAAAAATCCATATTTTATACAAATAAATGAATAAACATGGAAATCATTTATTTAGCGCACATGCACATGCATCCAACTGACAATAAGTAAAGAGAGAGTAAAAAGGGTGGTGGCGACGCGCCGGCGCCGGGGCCCGAGACCGTCATGCCTAGCTAATTATATTAGTAGCGGATACGTCGCAGTCATATTGGACAATTGACGATTTTCTGATATTATCGAGAATTTATGATTTTTGCTTTTCGTGAAAAGATTGTCATCATTGCCATTGAATTTGTCCACATCGAATGTCTTCGTTGTAATTAATTTTAAGGAATAATTCAAAATTTAGACAAAACATTTTAATAATTTCAAACTGTCAGTTTTAATTTTATTAATAACATTTCTCGTTTTTAACATGATGGAATGCAAGAAAACCGTGTCTAGCACTTTCGGTAAATAAATTAAATTATCCATAATTTGCATCTAATATAGTCATCGTACAGAGGAACGTCATGTTATTATTGATCTGGTCAACTCACGTCATGATATGACCAATAGATAATTGAGTATTCCATTAAATACGACCTGTGATCGTTTCGGCGTTCGGTCGACTCTACGATATGACTACGACATACGCGTATAAATAACCGACTGATAGCTTATTATAGATAAAATTTGTGGATATTTTTAAAAATTATAGCTAACCTATAGTTTTTAAAAGCTTTTTCCGTTCCCCACTTGTCACGTCTACAGCAGAGCGTAAGTGATATTATTGATGATTAGTATAAAATCACTATTTTTTACAATTATATTACAGTAGTACTTTATAGAGTAGGTCTACTATACATATTTGTAGTTATTAACTAGGCTTAGAAAATATTATTTTTATTTCTAAATATCTCCCGAAATTCCACTAAAACAGGCTAGTAGCTTAGCTTAGCTTACCTTAGCTAGCTTATGCCAAAATGTAAAAAAAAACCAAATATATATTATAATATTCTATTATAAATTCTAATATATACATAGAAGGTTTGTGGTTATGCAGCTAATACGTTTCAACGTGTAAATCGCAGCTATGAGGAAGCTGTGGCTTTTGAGATGCGGTTTTCGTATCACATAGCTGGTTTTCTTAATTATCATACTCTTAACGATATATTTACCGTTCAAACAAGGTTGATGACTATATCCTACAATATATACTCGCATACGTACGTATTAATAATTATTTAAAAAAAATAATTATATATTTTTTATAATTGCTTAGAGATAGGACATGCGATGGTTGCAATGATTTGATCAAATTAGGCACAATTCGGCGCTAGGTTTCGCTACATAACTCATTTCAAATAAATAGACTGAAAATTAAAAACGCAATTATTAAGCGTGAGGATAAAAAAAACCTGCAATACATAATAGGATATTGAATTAAAATTGAAAGTAAGGTGGAAAGCTGTAGTTATACTCTCTAATTTCTTATGAACTATAATAATTAATCAAATGTTAGACTTATATAGGAACGAATTAATTATTATCATTAGTTAAGTTTAATTTACGGTATCTTTTTTGCACTAGAAATGAGCCCGGCTTATGCCGCCATGTAATACCTACATACGATACGATAGGTATATACATAAGTAAATTCTCAATTTTGTAACAGAACATTTATATGAAATGGCAAGGACGGACGTTCAAAACCGCTATAATTTGCTCGCAGTAATAGTGCGGTTAGTCGAGTTGATTAGAATCAAAACAAATTTCATATTATATTAGTATTATGTTTATTGCTTACATTATTCACGCGAATTCATCAAAAAGTACAAAAGACGAAAAATATGTATATATTTCTAATTTTACGTTTTATATCTCATAGCAAGTTGGCAAGAAGAATCCTTTTTTTTATGGAAAAAGGACAAGGCAAACGAGCGTTCGGGTCACCTGATGATGATCACCGCCGCCCACGGCCCCGTGCAGCACCAGAGGAGCTACAGGTGCGTTGTCGGCCTTTGAGGTGGAGATAGACGCGCTTTTTGAAGGTACCCATATCGTACCGACCTGGAAACACTGCCGCGGGTAGGCTATTCCACAGTTCCGTGGCGCGTGGAAGGAAATTTCTACGAAACCGCACAGTAGTGGAGTGCCACATATCCAGATGGTGTGGATGATATTTAAGTTTGTGACGTGCTGCGTAGTTAGAAAATCCTAGTGTTAAGACACTCCGTTTTCTACTTTTTATCCGAATTTGTGAATATTGCGTGTTGAGTGGAGAATTTACACTCAACTCAACTCCGAGCTGGAAATCATTTATTGCTGTGATCGGGGTCAAGTCGACCACCCCCACGTTGGACGTCAGTCAGACGATCACACACTACGCTACATATTAAAATATTTGTGTTAAAATTCAAAGTTATTTCTTTTACTGAAGAATAATTTTACAGAAAATTAAAAAAAAACATAGTAGGTATAGAGTGAAAAAGAAAAAAAAACAAGGTTTATTTTTAATCCTTAACACCGAAATTATTTTTTAGAATGCAAAAAGTAAGAAAGAAAATATGTACGGACGTAAGTAAGGAAGCTAGTCTTAGGACTGAATTTGAAACGATCACTTTATATAGGGATAGGGATAGGGCGGATAGGGAGAAGAAAGTATTTCATTTTCGTATCAATCGAATGGTTACCGAACCCACACGTTTGCAGTCAAGCTGTGTTCCACTGAGCCACAATGGCCTAAATACATGGTCAGGTTAGATTAGAACTCGCACTCTCACAAAATCGCGTGGACGGTAATGACTTAACTATCGCGATATCAAATTCTAAATTGCAATATAACTTGTAAGACGGTTTACTTCTAATAACATTAATAATGACCATAATCTCATGGCGTAAGATCATTAAGTATTTATTACTACGAATAGAAGCGGTAAATATGGTTTTCATTGCTAGTAAAAAATTAATTGCCTTCTCATAATACCCACGAGTACCTCAAATAGAGATTGTGTAAACGGTCGTCGAACTTTAATGCTTTTTAGCTTTACGCATTTCCTTGTATAGCAGAATAGATAATGTCAAGACACTCTGTTTCTTGTCATCTTCTGTCTTGCAAGAGCGGACTAATAAAACTATTTTTAAGTACAATCAAGCCTCTAACAGTGGTTTAATTTGCAGCCATCGCGTTTACAGAAATATCTCATTAGATCACACCTGTTTATACGAAAACATATCTATTTGAACAATAAAGTTAAGTTTAATTTAAATACGTTAATTTCCGTCACTCGAGTCAACATTCTCAAAATGTTTACGCAGGTCAACAAAAACAATGTTCGAAGTATTACAGGATTTTCTGGGAAATAGAGTTTTTTGCTCTATAAAAATATTTTTTAAATAATTATTTCATTTGTGCCTCCTGTAATAAAAAGAAATACGAGTTGATAGATAAAATGAGATTCCAAAAAGTGTCTTTATAAATATAATTAGAATTAATATCATTCTTACATTGTAGACAACTTTTTATAACTTCACGTGCAGTTTCCACCAATTTCCACCAATTTCCAGACACTGTGTGTTAATTGTAGAAACTGAACACCGCGCTTCGCCCGATTACTAGAGCGAGGAAATGAAAATATCAAATATTTAATTTGGAACTGGGAATCGAACTGACAATCTGTCGCACTTATTAGTAGTAGTTGTACACACGCTTGTGCCGCTGCACCACAGCTGGCCTCTTCTTTACAATACATATTCCATATCAATTATACCCTACATTCAACAAACATATTTCAAAATAATTAGTGTTATTTGAAACATTAATTTACATCTCCGTTCCGAAGATCAAGCACAGTAATAAATATGAAGAAACCGCCGCGCCGTTCTCCATTGTTACTCAATTCAATACGTTAAAGGGAAACGCAAAGATACTTTTATAATGAAACATAGGTACTTGGAGACTTATGTTTACACAAGCAGTTGTATTGTATTTATTACGTTTCGTTTTTGTTACAATATTTAACTCTTAAACGATAAAAGTAACTGAAAGTTTTCATCTACCACTAAACTTATTTTTTTTATTTCGCAGAGAAAACGCTTACCTATTAAAGTGATAAGAATATTTTTTTTAGTTTCTCGCTGTATCTATAGAAAGATATTTATATATAGAAAGAACCTAGGAAGCTAATGTTAATACACTCCGTTTCCGTTACTGCATTTCAGTTCACTTTCCGCCGAATTCTCGAGACATTTTTTTTTTTAAATAAAAATTAAATGGCCCCGATATTGTTTACGATGCACACGACACACATTCAATAGCCTGTGCCTTATATCAATATGAAAACAGAGACAACCGAAAAACAATCGGACTTCCAAAAGTGCTTTGTGAAAACGAAATGAAACCGGCGTATTCGTCAAATATTGGTAGAATATTTGGCAACCGAATTTTTGCTACTGTTTACAGTCTACCAGCTCGGTGCCATATTTACAAGTTAAACATCGACTATGGAATTGGGAAATCGGGGGATCGAGCTGCCACTTTGATATATTAAATTGAAAAATGGAAAATGGTTCTTTTATGTAGATTTTTTTAATTTCTCGCTTCTGCCGGTTGAAGGTTAAACTGAGGAGTGATACAATATTTTAATGTACACTTTTTGTCATTTTTCATTTTTCCCTCAGAAATTAATGCCGTTTTTTCGTCTAGCCACACCAGGTGGATATTTGTATAGAAAATAAATTCCATAATCATCACGTACCTAAATATAATTTTCAGGTTTTTTTTGTTTAAATCTAGGACTCACCAGCAAAAGGTACATCGCACACGTACTCCTCGACGCAGTCGGTGCTGCGGTCGGTGGCGCCGCTTGCCACTGACACGGCTGACGGCGCTCGGAGTAGAATAACTTCCGTTTCTGTCTGGCTGTCACGCAGCATTGATCTTCTTTTATATTCCTGGTAGAAGGAAATTTTGTATGAGAACATTACGTATTACGTTTTCGAGAACGTTTAAAAATATGAATAATAATTTGGGCCTAAGTTAGAGTTGGAATTTTCTCTACAGCAGTTAAAATCCTTATTTGTGTTGTTTGATTCGAACTAAAAGTTACCTTGAAATAATGAATTCGTAAAGCTGTAGATATACTATTAAAAAGCTGTTGATAGTCTTTTTACTTTTATAAATACCTAATTTATTTTCTGGAATGAAAATCGAACCCACAAGCATCGCGGTCCCACTGCGCCACGATGTTTTAGTAAATTATACAATCCTATTGTACCTACTTAACGTATAATAAATCTAGATTCCCTTCCAAAATGTTTTTTTTTAATTCCGCTCTTTCATTGTAAATTTATTATTTAGAAGTTATATAAATTCTTATAGCAAAGTATTCTTTGCTTCGTTACGCAAAACAACAATTTTGTTGCTTTTGAACCTGAAAGAATAAGGCAGGCAATATACCGCATTTTAATTAATTCATTTATATTCCATCGTATAGAGTTCTAAGAAAACGTACATATATATAATCATAAAATGAATGAATGAAAATGTACACATATTATTTTTAAAATCTCTATTAACTATCCTAAACGTAGCGTTATTAGCTGTCTAGAATAAGTAATGAATAAATGATTTATAATTTGTACTATCATAAACTTTATAAAAACATAAATAAAATAATAGAAAATGGTGAACAAGCTCTTACTTACCTTACATATTCTGCAATTATCTCTATACATACATATAAATATCAAGAGTGAAGGAACTAAATGCAGATCGAGGATGCCCTCGGTCTTCCGCATTGCAGGTTAAGGAGAGGGGACCTAGTTTTCAGACATTTCGTTTCATAGTAACCCTAAATTTGTCCCATAGAAGTAGAACTTAAAGCGCTTTGTCTACCATAGCAGGGAAATAAAAATTAATCTGAAGAAAAGAGTTAATATACGAGTACATTGCCACAATATATTGAATTGCTATATACTTTAGGTAGGCGTATTATTAAACGTATGCCCACATGCACATTCGAGAAATAAAAAAAATATACTTTTATATTTTTTCATAATTATTAAGACATTTTAACATGTTTTTTATTGACCAGCCGATTTTACAGTCACACTTTTTACGGGGCCACGACTGACCCCTATTTCTATATAAAATAAGTAATATGCAGGTATATACACTATGGAGCATTTCGGTGTTATTGTGGAATTTGAAAATGATCAGCAAATCGCACAAGATATAAATCACGAAAAATATATTAAAAGTTTAATTCTTTTATTATAATTAAAACTGTGATTTTCATATTATTTGGCCGAGGAGTGGTCATTCGACTGTTATACACAAATTACCCATAATATAACAAGAATCTCTTATATTAAGATATTATTTAAAAAAATATTTTAAAAACAAGTTTTCTAGATTTCTTAGTGTATTGTATTTTACAAAGCAAGATCTTTAATTTGGAACCCGTATTAGGTAGATTGTGCAAAGTTTTGATACATAAGATTTTTTTTTTCAGTTTCACGTATATGAAACTCTGTTCCTCACTTTCCGCCGAATTTTCAAAGTTTGGTGAAAGAGCGAAGGTATAAAAATATTAAGAAATAATAATTGCTTCCCTCGAGTGAAGGGTGGAAACTACAAATGTCGCGTTATAGTCACACCTTTGTCCCGTGGGCCACCACGGCCTATATTAAAATATAGTTAGTATATTTAAGATGAACAATGTTTTTCTTTTTAAATTTATTCTTGTCTATAAAAAAATAAAATTTTCTTTATTGATTATATATTCCTCATTATATAAAAAACTTCGTTCTTTTAAATAAACATTAAAAATAGAAACTTAAAGTTATTGAAACTAAATCTTAAATTATAAAATAAATTATGATACATACAAATAAAACAATAAAATCACCTATAAATTGTAAACAAAAGGTAACAAAAGTACAAAAAAAAGGTATAAATAAAAAGAACAATAGAAAGGTCATAATAAAAATATTTATTTTATTAACTGAAATAAAACTGAAAATAATACAAGCCTTACATATAAAAATTATAATTTTCTCATATCATATAACAATTTTATTATAATCGGCTTTTTATAGCAATTTTCATGATGAAACACAATTTATCAATTTGTCATATATTGATTTTCAAGTCGAGTTCAAATTAGAGTAAAATTATAAATTCATTAAAAAATATAAGCTAAATAAAATTAAAATATTTAAATTTATTTAACTATCATATTGAATTATTAGAAAAAGATATTTTCGGAAAAACAAGTAACTAAACTTAATTAAAATTTTAGTATTGACTCGTTTATATTTCAAATTTGTTAGCCATTAAAACTAGCGTAATCTACTCAAGATACTGTCATGTAGGCTAAAATTATATAAAATAAAACAAAAATAAAATGAAAATGTTTTGACTATATAAAAACTGTTAAAATATATAAACCATATAGCACAAAACAATTTAATAAAAATAATACTATTTTCTATAGTAAAAAAGTATTTAAAAAAAATCTTAAACTATCAACTGTATATAATAATAAAGAGGAAGCAGATATAGAGTCTATTTACAAAATCAAGAACGAAATATGTTTCATTCGTATAGCACCATAAGGAATACTAAATCACAATTATATCCAGACTATAGTTATAGCCCGAGAAATACTTTATGAAGCGCTGAAATCGATTGATTAATTCAGGAGCTCCAGTGTCACAGACAGACCCACAGACAAGTCAACCTCATAACAACCCCTTCTTTTGCGTCGGGGGTTAAATAGGGGGGCGCGTAACTCCAATATTTCATAAAGTTTTTGTCGGGCTATATCCTTTTTTAATACTAAAGCATCAACTATCCGCAATATCGTCTTGCGTTTTTTTTCTAATTCTTATTTCTTCTACAACTTCCATAATAAGCTGAAATTTGCAAAAATAAAAGTAAATTTGAGAAAGATATGCGTTGGTTTGTTTGACATGCTTGATTACATGCAAAAATTGTAGGACATTGCGATATATTCGATACTAATACATTTTTAGAAGCTAAAAGAAATAAAATATCGATTTTTTAATAATTTCATATTCGTATTCATAGTAAATTGCAAGTTAACAATAAAAAAGTATACAATTGAGCAAATCGATACCAAATAATAAATATCGCAATGAATACAACGTAATCTAAAAAAATATAAATATTAATATGCCGATAACCTTCATTATTTGTAATTTTGCAAATTATTCATCTTTCGTTATCGCTTTGCTTCTATAATTAATAAGACGAGAACAAGAATAAAATATTAGTAGCAGTTGTGATGATTTGTTAATATGGCTTACTTATTGTAATACATAAATTAGATACAAATTTTAAAGTACAGATTTTTAAACATATTTTTTGTGATAAATCCATACTTAGAAGAACTTTGGTATTATAAGAAACCAAGTAAATGTCGAATTCACAGTAACATTAAATTTTAAAAAAATATTACCATATTTTTTGTTACCGAGCAAATTAACAGGAAAAATAAATTAAAAATAACTAAGACATTCTAATAAACATACAAAGATAAGTTCAAAAGAGCATGCAAAACTGATGCACCTCTAGAATATAATGAGAAAGCTCGAGCTTAAAATGTCAATCAGGACTAACCTGACTTAATGGCCTTATTCTTTCGTGGATGCTGTTCTCCGCCTGTTTCGCTGATGGAGGAGGATGGTCAGGAGTTGGAGGTTGCTCATAATGACTTGGAGACAAGGGAATTTCAACTTTAGGAGCTTCGGAAAAACGATCACAATCGCTCGGACTTATTTGATCATCCAACAGACTTTCCATAGAGGATCTTTCTTGGTTAGAGTATTTTCTAACCCTTTTATCCATTCTTGGCTCGTAATTCTCGTATTGAGGGCCGAATGTGTTTCTTCTTAATTTCCTGCGAGGATTTTGTTCCTTTACAACAACATTTTCGTACATAGCCGTGATGGCTACCGGTTGCGTACGATTTTTTAAGCTCGGCCGAGGATTTGGAACTGGGATGGCTCTAGGTGAATTGTGATTCTCCTCGTACTCTGAATAGGATAGCTTCGTGTCGACGTATTGATCGACAGATCTGCCGTGTTTGAGGTAATGTTTAGCACCCTAGAACAAACAAAAAATGCAATTTAAATTATAAATATTCAATTTATTATAATGTTAAGGTCTAACAATAATATTGCTACTACAGAACGGATTTGATCAAAAATAGTATAATTCAGCCAATAGACACTTGTAAATTAATAATAGCTCATTAATGCTAATATAATTTATAACAAAAGGAAAAGGTCTTTTTTAAAAGCCCACCTGTATTTCATCCAGGTCGTCCTGGCTCCGCGCATGGGTTCTCAGCTCATAGCTGTACCCGGAAGATGGAGAATTGACATGGGTGGGGGAAACTGATAAGTTCCTCCTTGGAGGCTTCTTAGGGGGGGTAGGCTGTAAATGATATACTAATGAAGACTTCGTAACGAGTGATAAGTAAGTAGGTAATAGTGTAGGTATTTTCAGAAAAACAAATAGTCAAACTAATTACAACGACCCAACCTTTGACTTTGCTATTTTTAATTGTACATATTATAAAATACATATTTAGTAGATAATAAAAAAAAACAAATTTAGGGGAAACATTTTCACATTTTTAAAGTTAACTGCTGCTTAATATGGTCTAATAGATTCCACGTAAGGATTGCAAATAGATAAGCTGAGAACAAAGCAATTTAGGGAAATAGAAGGAAACCGTGCCTATTTATAGCAGACTTCATTGTCGGTAGAGAACCGAGATAAGTGCTCACAATTGCGTAATTGTGAATTTCAATGATTGCGAAGTGTGTTCGGTCCAAGACACTGTTTAAGTTAAACTCGAAACGTGATTTAAGAATAGGTGGAAAGATTTAACATAAATGATGATCATAGATGTGTAACTAGTGTAAAATGTAGCTAGCTTTATGAACAATTATGACTGTTTCTGGTTTTTAAACTGAATGATGGTATTTTGAATTAAAATTTTGGTCATAACTAATAGCTGATCAGATTTTGACAAAAATCTCAAACCGACAAAACGGAGAACGGAGAGTCTGAAATCAAATTAAATCAAAAATACTTTGTTGCACAAAGATGATTATACGTAATTGGTATAACAAAATGATATAGTGCAAAGGCGGTATAAGGACTGCAAGTGATCTCTTACAGGTCAACATCAGGTGCTTCTGCTTACCCCGATATGTGCGGGATTCAACGATTCAACTGATTCAGCTTGACAACAGTAGGTAGTAATAAAGAAATATGACCTGCTCAAGAACGTAACATTACGGACTATTTAAAGTACATTTATTAATAAACTCTGATAAAGATTTCCGCTTTCGCAACCTCCTTAAACCCGAACCTAATAGAATCCGGAGAGGTCCAAGTAATTTAATATTGAGCCGCGGATGAGGGCTAAATTGGCAGCAGCCGGCCGCAGAATGGACAATTTTCCACATAATAACTTATCAGACATTATACAGGCTCTCAACAAATTTCTCTTAAATCTATTTAAATTAAGCGTTGATATGATTTTTTTCAGCTTCACGCTGTATTTGCGCATATAGTAGGGTAAGCAGAGGGAACCTCGTAGTAAAACACTCCGTTCCCTAATTGCTGCAGACTTTTTAAGTCGTTGCGTGTTGAGTTCCGCCCCTCAACACGCGTTACCTCGAAAATTCGGCGGCAAAATGATTCATCATTATAAATGATATTGTTTTTGCAATTTAAGTATCTAGTGGGTCAAGCAGTACTAGTGATGGTTGGCATGTTCGGAATTTACCATCCGTTATTTACAATTTTAATTATTTTAAGCATTAGTGAAATATGAAATAATAATTGAGCGCTTAGCAATGTTTAAAGTAAGAAGCGATATTTATAATAATTTTAAATAACTGGATATTTTTAAAGTAACAGACCAGTTATGCCATCTGTTTCCGCAAACACAAGGACATTTTAGTACAACGTGCATCAAAGGGAGGTGCACTCGTATAAATCAGATGCGCGTGCGCAGACGTCGTATTCTTAATGCAATTAATACGGCGCCATCGCGACCGAAACACCAGTGATTTGTGTGAACGCTGAAGAGCGATATTGAGCGTAAACGATATGGTCAATTTATTTTTTAAAGTTAACTAATTGTTGTAACGTCGTTTTAAAAAAGTTTTCCTGTAAATACTTCAAAATTTATAGGCATTATTAAACGATTCGTAAATATTTTGGAAAGATATATTATAAAAGTTTTTTGTTACCTTAAATTGATTGTACTGTTCCATTTCGTAAATTTATATAAAACCTTAACGTATATTTATATCTGTTAAGAGTTCTAAATATTTCCGTGCGGAATACATTTAATATTCGTTACTTTCAAATGGGGGGGGGGGGGAGAACTAGAATAGACTTTATTATAAAACTATATTTCTAATCAGAATTTTTATCTAGCAGATAGAATGTTAAAAATTATATTGCAATAGGTTTATAAAACATAATCTTCGCACATGGCATTCCGCGTATAGCAGGGTCGGCAGAGGGAATCTAGTGGTATAACATTACGTTCCCCAGTTTTCGAGACAAGTAGCGGAAACTCAAAAAACTCAAACCCGCGCTTTGCCTCGACACAAGAGCGAAGAAATGAAAATATTAATAAATAATAACTCATTCCTCCAAATGAGGATCGAACCTACAACCGTCGCGTATACAGTGACACACAGCCCCTGCGCTACGACTGACTTCAATAAATACATCTACACTTTAATTTATTGTAATCCAATATATATATAATGTGTATCTCATCGAGTCCCACTGACCCACATGCGCGGCATCATTCGGCTGTGAGCGCGAACATTAGCCGCGCAATCCACTACACATCTGGTCAAACTGAATGTTGATGAAGTAAATTTTATCTGTCGATTCTGGTTAATTTTGAATACCGTAGTCAGCGACAGGTTGTGCGTTCGATTCCCACTTGTGGAAATTAATGAGGAATATTTGGTATTTTCCTTGGTTCCGCCACTCAACATGCAATGCATCCAGGATATGGCTAAAGGTGAAGAGGTGTCTCAATGGGAACATAAAAACGTGTGCAGCCTTATTGCAATTACATTGGATAACAATTAATAAAGAATTAATAATTATATAGACAGGTGACAATTTATTTTTCTTTAATACATAAAATTATTATATCTCCTGTCACCTGGAAGGTATCAGCAAATTCCTCATTATCTTACTTCATTTCTATACATATCTTACAAAGAAATTAATCAATTTAAAAATAACTAAACTTATAAAATTTTTAAAAATACCTCCTGTATAGACCACGTTATATTATAAACACACACATTTCATAGTTCGGTAGGTACTGCTGGCCAACAGCCAAATATAAGTCCGTGAAATCCTATTTTCGTAGATTTCCACTATTTAGCAATCATAGAACAAGTAATGATAAGAGAATGAATTTCGAGATAATCGAACATTCAATTTATTTCGTTTTTAGTATATATTTTTGTACGAAGATACATCTGAAATTCGATATAAATGCTATATTGATGAAAATTCGTAAAGTTATAGTTGGTCATTTATTAGAAAAATAGTGACCCTATTATTAAAAAAAATATATGTATGAATATATAGTATTATTCTTCCAATAAATTGCAACTTCTTTTAAAGTTCCAAAGATAAAAATGACAAATTCGTTTCCTAGTTTCGTTTGGAGACCATGCCTACTGAAATAGAATATTTTTTTAGCATGGGACTCGAACCCACCAACATCTACTAGTAACGCTAAGTCCATACATTGATGACGTAAAAAGTACAATACATTAAATAAATATACTCTAGCTTAGTCGTATTTAATTAATCTATTCTGATCTTGTTCTTTGACAGATTGTTGCAAGTATCGATCATATGGGAAATTGCGAAACAGAAAATTCCGTGATCGAGTCCTTGACATGATAATAATCTTACTTTTGTCTTACTGAACTGTTGCATAGGTTATTCTTATCATCATTGTTTTAAATGAATAGTTTATTTTTTTAAAATATAAATACGTTTAACTAAATGAATGTGTTTTAATCGAGATAGAGGATTTGAACCAAAAGATACTGTTTATTACGCTAGTGAGTCCTAGATTTACATATAGATAAAGAAAAATATTTGTTTATGCAAATAACTTATTTCCGTCACACAAACTATGTTGATATCAATCCAAAGAGAGCTTGCGGAACCGTTAGCGAATTCCTAAAATTAATTATAGAAAGGATTCCACTAACGTTGACATTTAGCACACCGGCAAGTACTTATTTTGGTCTAGATTTTATTGTCTCTATCTGGATTTTTCTCAACAAAACTTTGTATTATTATCAAAACATAATTACATAACTGATAAATACTTCAAAAGAGTTACTAAAAAGTATTAAAAAATGTACGCTACCTTACACAACATGCACTATATTCTTCCACAGCACAAACTATACACAAAACAACACAAATTAAAGAGACTTTCAACACAATATCAACACACAAACACTATATGAGCACGACAAACGCGTGCTGCGATCACACTCGCGGCGCGACTGACATCCTAATTCTTACGTACAAAATCCAGTGCCCATGTGGGAATGTTTTATGATTACGGTTAATCTGGTACTAGAACTATGCATGTACTATACTATTCAAGTATTCATTTCATAGAACAGTCGTTACTTATTTTAGAAGCCGTCGTGATGCAGTGGCACAGCGTGTGACTGTAAGTGCGATGATCGTGGGTTCGATTCCCACTTTGGGAAATCAATTATTTAATATTTTCATATAAAATTCTATCTCCGCTTTTCATCAAAATGTAGACATTGCGAGTTCAGTGATGAAACTCGACGCCGCATAATTTTAACCATAATATAATAGAATATTAAAAAGTCAGAAATTTAACTTCTATTTGTAGCAGAACAGACATTTGACAGCAGGCAGAACGGAGTAAAAAAAACTTGCAAATGAATTATAATTTATGTGATGCGCGTCCGGTGCACGCAACACGTTTAACCTAAGAAGTTTTTAATGCGAAACAACATTTAAATAACACTTTTTTATTATGAAAACGTAAAAAAAAATAAGATAAGCGATAACGACGAGGTACAGATGAAATAGTCAACTAATTGATGATATTAAATATTGGTTTACGACATCCGCTTCCACAAGTGACGACAGACGAGTGTGCCATGTGCGAGAATTAATTCAATGGTGTTAATACATTTCTCACGACGTTTTAATTGTTAGTTAACAACGTTTTGTAATACTCTCACATATAGTACTGCTGCGCCTAACAATTACATTAAATATTTCATTAAATAATCACGAAACGTTTCATTAAAAATTAATCTTTACAAGGTGGTCGTGTGACCGGCGAAGTCATGGGTGGGTCGTTGTGTCTACAAAGTCAAATCATGAAATATTTTTTTTAAATACAAGAATAATATAATATTGTTAATAATATAGGCAAATGCAAGTGATGAATAAGAAATTGGAATAAATATTGAATAAGACGGAAAATGTTATAGATTTTCATTAAAAAAACAATTATAAATAGTTTATGAAATATTATCATTATTTTACTAACTTACCGATACTTTACTATATTCATGGTGGTGCGCCAAGTGTAGCGGAGCACAGCTCGACGCCGCGCTGGAGATGCTGAGAGCATCGCCCTCGCTGGTGCCCTCCATTTCCTCCCATCTTCGCCTCCCAGACCCGCTGCGAACATCCCCAATCCCCGAACAAAGCGAAGCATCAAGCGACACATCACAACCCGTAGAGACCGAGCCCCTCGGACCACTCGCACCACTATCTTCACACTCAGATGAGGAACTCACTGAACCAACACTTATGCCGCTCTCGAATTTTGAAGATTCCGCAGAAACGAATTCTTCATCAATCGTATCATCATTTTTTTGTTTGTTACCAAATCTGAAAGAGCTACTGTGAACCCAAGGACGTTTTGTTGTACTAACATCTGACTTAATAGTCTCCGCGTCAGAAGTGTCCTCATCTGAATGTAATGTACCATCTGAAGAAGAATCTTCTGATTCTTCCAAGCACGTTTTAAAAGACGCGTCAGAAACGATAGTGATGTTTGAGTTACAAGACTGTAATGACCAGTGACCAGAATGTTCAGAGGAGCTTGATTTCCGTAAATGCATAGAATCAGAAGCACAAGAATTGTTAGCGCTGGTCAACGTCGAATTAGAATTTATTGAAATAACTTCCGATATGTCTTTGACAGAGTATGGTCGATTAGTGGATGACAAGGAAGAATGTGGGGACATTGCTTCGTATTCACTTTGCGGTTCTTTATTTTCTATGCTATAGTCTTTTCTGTTAATAACATCTTTTATGTCAACGACTGCATACGGTTCCTCGAAAGACGGAACTGATTTGTTTTTAACTAGACAACTTTTTCGTATTGTTGTAGAAGGAGAATATTTATAAGGTAGTAAAGTTATATCGGGAGTTGATATACTTTTCTTTATCGCAGAGAATTTTACCACTAGCTTTGCAGGCGACTCACGTTTACTTGCATGCAGTGAACATATTCCAGAATCACAAAAACATCGAAATGATGAAGAAACGAACTCCATTTGCGTTTTAATTGCATCTATGTCGATCGTGACCTTTTCATCAAAGTCTGGACTGGGTATGTCAAGAAGATCTTCAGCACTAGTATGGTGTTTTGGAGGTCGCGGCTTACAAAAGCATATTCCGGTTTCAAAATAACTTTCTCTTTTATCATTTGGGACTTTAGTAAATGGTTCTATGTCAGTATAAAGTGTGTCTCTATTAAAAATATAGATAAACTCTTGCACTGTAGGAGCCTGATAAATACAGTGACCGGTTCCACGTATGTGATAATTACCCAAAGTTTCTTTAAGAAATGAATAATCGCGTTTCATGAACATATTGTTATGAATAGAGTTTCGGTCTACTTCTATGTTGGTAAACGTTTTGTGACGAAATAAGACCTTCTTTTTAACTTTCTCAGTTTTTTTGTTAGGTAAAGTACCGGTCATAGTAAGATATATTGATTTTCCATCGACATCGTCACTACAATCAACATTTTCTAAAGCACTAGCTGCAGTCACATCAGAAAAATCGGATGCATTAGATTGGGCCCTGTTAATAGAATTAATAGATTTACTTGATTCTCTGCGAACTAACATTTTTTTACCGTGCCTAAAGGATCTAGACTTTTCAGAAAGCAAAATATCTTCTAAATAAGATTCGTCCATCGTTGAATCTGAAGATAAAGTAGAAGACCTGCTTACACTAGGTGAGGAATTATTCGACGTAGGATTTGTGGATATAAAAGATCGTTTGGGTGGATCGGGGGCTTTTCTTTCCAGTTTCAGAGAAACATTTTCATACAATACTTTCTTTTGATCTTCTTCAACAAGAGCTTTTGGTGGAATATGGGTTCTAACCGCTGGAGTAGGACGATTTACTTTCGAATTTTCAGGTATAATATTTTCGTAAATTGAATCGTTATTTTCTACTAAGTTTGTTAAATTATGCCTTGGAGGTGGTTTAGGAATTGATATAATGCTTTCTGATTCCTTAGAGTTTTTATCTGAAAATTCGTAGGGCACATAGCATTCATTTACTAGTAAATTTGCAGAATCAGTAGATATATTAGAAGCTATAGATATTCTTTTACTATTCTGTCGAGGTTCAAATATACTCAATTTGGCTTCGTGATTGATAGCCTCTGTTACATGTTTATTATTTTTCTTAGCATGACAGTTTAAGTCTCCGTCAGCATCGTTATGTGAAATTGATTCATTAGAATCACTTAATTCAATATTCTCTGATATATTCGGTAAGGATGTTTTAAAACCGGGACAACTTCTATTACTCCTATTAACTGCTGAATCTCTATTCAAAGTACCTAACCTATCTAATGAAATCGTGTCAAATTCATCATTACAAGCAATGTCACCAGATTCCTCCTTTTTTGATAATATTTTGAAAAATTTACTATTACCTATGTGTAATGAAGTGGTACTATGTTTTGAATCGGAATGTTTTAGTTTTGCATCAATATTCGACTCCAACCCAGGATTAGATATGTTAGGAGCAGAGTTAAACTTTGCCTTAAAGCCTAAGCATTTCGAAGCAAGCTTTTTGACAAAACTCTGAGGTGAATTTTTGGTTAGAAAAGATGAAGATGGTGTTAATAGGCTATCATTTAAGTTATTATGTTTCTGGGTCTCTGGTGTTTTTTTCCTGTAAAACATATAAAGCAACAAAAAATAAATTATAAAAATTTAAGTGATATAAAACGTTAGTACTAATCTTATTCTACCGCCACCGAAAGCTTAGACACTAGGAAGTTTTAATACAGATAACGTCACTAAACACTCCAGTCAGCTAGTAATAACGTTAATTGATTTATTTTCTTTTTAACAATACTCTTACTTTTACGCGAATTATTTGATTCGGACTTTTTCTTAAATGGTTCAAAACTCAAATCCTCTAATATATTGCTGTCAAGGGATAACTTTTTAACTTTTTCTTTTTCACTTCGCACTATATTACTCTCATTGTTAGTCTCATTTAAACTTTCGTAACTATAAAAATTCTCTGATGACTTGTGAACGTTTCTTCTCTTTCTCCTAATATCTTCATGACAATAACAGGGTAATCTTTCAAACTTTTTGATTGTCCTATCAAATGGATACTCATGATTAAGTACATTAGTGAAATTTAAATCATAATGTTTATAATATTCACCATTTTGTTCAAAAACACAGCCAGGATCTCCTCGATTGTGGTAATTCGATGCCGATGAGGTCTCTCCTTTATCCATAATCATATATGCATCAGATGAACGTCTTTTTCCGTCAAATTTTACATAATTGGCGGAAAATATACAAGTGGGAAGATTAGGTACCGGTTCCATACTAACATACTTATTATTTGCATTTTCACTGAGACTCATTTGTACTTTGATTTCATCAGGAACATTTTCATATATAAATTGTTCATTATATGTAGGATCAATGATATTGTCTGAGACAGCATCGTTCGTATATATATGTTCTTCGCTTGACACCCGGCTTGTAGGTTTCGGTAATGGTTTTGGTTTCTTTTTAGCATTGACGTTATCAATATCATTTAATGACAATGATGGATCCGATTGATTATTTAAATTTGCTGCGTTCTCATAGATTCCGGGTTGCATATATCCATCTGAACGTTGATTGGGGACTTGTTTCTTTTTTAATAAAATATTATAATTTTGTGAACATGAAAAAGTATTACTGCGCTTATAAATAAAAGGATTTATATCTATATCATCACAATTTTCGGTGGCATTACTATATGCATTAGTAACAGTATTGTAGTTATTAGTTTTAGTCAAAGCATAATTTTTTGCAATAGCCGATAAAAATTCGGGGACCTTGACATTAGAGGACCTGTAATTAAACGCTCAAAATTTTAATTGGCAATTTCTTGGTAGACTCAGTGCGATGTATTTTTAAAAGTACCAAGCGAAAAAAAATGAAGTATTCAATCAGAAGAAACGCGTTTAAGGTGGGTGTTTTTTTGAATGTGCTCATCGCAGCCAGTCCTTAGCGAACCTTCAAAGGACGGCAGACGTTTTCATACAAACTTGTACCTGACCGTTTCTAGACAAAATCAAAGAAACGGAAGATTTTAATGAGACGCGCATTGACAGTTTTTTGTTTTGCATCTCTCAGTAAAAGCTCTTTTACGAAAACTTTTTATTTCACGGAAAATGTACCGATTGTATTTAACTATATCCGTATACACATTGTATATATACTCTGGGATCAGTACCGTTACTACTTAAAATTTAAAATTATTACAAAGATTTTATCACAGCTAAAGATAAAAATATAAATATAAATATATAAATAACAAAGTATATAAGTAAACAAAATTACCTATTTAAAATATATCTAGCCCACCCACTAAAAAACCTAAACAAACATTAAAAAACCCATAAATCTCAGAAATATTTGCCCCAAAAAAAATCCTAATTGAACTTGTCATTTGGAAAGTACCGAAAAAAAAACGCGCTGCTTCCAAGATAGCAATCACGAGTTCAAAGGTGGCGTGTGTCATAATTGAGCACTCCAATTAAAAGCGAATGTTTAGAGCCTTCTGAAGTGTCTTTACTGTAATTACAGAGTGAGATGCCTTTGGCTGTTAGAGCAACGTTTAAAACCAGCAAGTCTAGTTATCTCTAATACGTTTTCATATCAAAGAGCGCGGTTCAACTTAATCATGCAGTGTTAGTAGGTTAGAGGACAAACAACACAACTAAATACATATATTGGAAGCTGGATTATTAAAAACTTTGTAAAGATACTAAAGTACTGTCTTTAGGAGTTAAAATGTTAAACTTAAAATAAAAATTTCCTATATTTATTCTATTTATTATATTTGTGGTAGCTTTGAATGTGATAAATTATGTTAGTTTTTTGTAGCAGGTAGTTTCAAGACAGTTTGTTTTCCACTTTCCGTCCAAATCTGTACCGAATTGGATGTTAGGAGGCAGAACTCGACACCGAGCTTTGACTTCTTAACAGGAGGAAATAAAAATATGACTTATTCTCCAAGTGAGTAATTAAAAATAACCATACATAAAAAAATAAATAAACATAACTTACATGCCAGGCAGGGGAATGTAACTAGTGGGACTGCTGTCGTGGGTGGGAAATGGGGGCACGTCTTCTTCACTCTCGTAATTGTTTCTTTTTCTGTTTTTGTAGTCTGGATAAAAGAAACAATTAGATATTTAATGAATATATTGAAATTATTAATCAAACAATCACGTCAAATTTAAGAATATTTTTTTAAATTTATTTGTTTACCCTTTTTTCATATCTTGAAGAAAAAGTGGAAGAAATTATTAGTATGTTATTAAATAAATATTTTAAACACTAAAAAGATTTTTTTATTTCATTTTCCTTTACTACATGTAGTTGTATAAGTTTTGTATAACTGTATAAGTTGATAATTGATTAACAAAATACTCTTTCGTACCTCTGATAATTCTCCTAACCCTTCTTGTTGCTTCCTCCGAGTAATCAGCCAACAGATCCTCCACAGTTTTATCTCTGCCGTCCACGGCGTTAAGATCCGCGCCCGCGTCGAGTAAAATCTGCACTACGGAGGCTTTGCCGAAGCAAGCCGCCTCGTGGAGCGGTGTACCAGAGTTTGTCCTTATGTTTGGATCTATGCCAGCTGCTAAGAGAAGTTTTACTACTTCTCTGGTAGAAGAGATAGTGGGATGTTAGTGGTTATATTCAATTAAATAAATTATAAAATAAAATAATGTATCTATTATTTGACATTTATTTCATTTCTCTCATATAGCAATGCTTGGTATAAAAATAATCTTTCCCTTCAGTAGAATCCTCCTCAATAGTGTTTAGTCCGTCCATCACACTGCATAATAAATAAAATTTGTACAATTCTTGTCTGTCATATTGTAGAGATGCACTGCCTGAGTTAAGAGTTGAATAAATAAGAAACCAAAATTTAGAATACGACCAAGTAATTAATATATTTGGTGAGTTACAGATTAATTTAATTTATTTATTATGAAATTATATTATTTATAGACCGATAGTTTTAAAGTATTGAATGATACGAAAGCTATTTTCGGAAAAAAACCATCGAGGAAAAAAACCATCGAGGAAAAAGACCACCCATCAGTCGACCTGTATTTGTAAATAAAATCGAACAACATAGGTCACCTGTACAGTCAGACTATCCCATTGCATGAAGATGGTATTTTTATATTTATTTATAGCCTCCTACTGTATCCCGCATATAGCAGCGTTGATCGAGGAAGCCTTGGAATAAGACACTCCGTTCTCCACACATTGCCTAATTTTCGAGACATTGTGGCTGTAATCAACGCCGCTCTTCACGTGGTTACCAGAGCGGTTTTATATATTGAGCGAAAACAGTATAGGTGCAATATTTTTCGCCTATGACTCAATTAACCACAGCATAAAAGGCAAATATCTGTCACGAATGAGCCTCATGTATATGCATGAGAGTACAAATGTAACGAATCTAGTTGTGGCATATCGATGTGTTTTTTACGTTGTTTGTTCTCATTTATATGAAAAATAAATAGATAGAGAATAAATAATTCTTTGTTATTTAAAATAAAATTTATGCAAAATAGATGGGATTTTTTATCCGTAATTGTTTTGTACTTTTTAATATACATTTTTACGTATACATATGTATTTGTTTATTTTATACAACAAATACATACCTACTACTGTATCTACATCTGTGTGTATTTAGAACTATTCATGTTTGAAAAATCAACGTTACCAACACTTTGCAGTAGCCCGCGGTCACGGGTAGTCTGAGAGCCTACCATTAAAATGTATAAAAAATCCGATAATGAAAATTTTAAAATGGAATTTGTGATCTATTTTAGCAAATTGTAAAATTTTGCATACTAGGAAGGAAGGAAAACGATATATGAATAACTACATAAATAATTTTCCTGATTTGGACTATAATTAAATTTTTGGTTGATAAGTAAGAAGCGTGTCATACATACCTAACGTCGTATATTATATTAAAAATATATAAAATTTCATAAAAATATTCTACCATAGCATTAATTCAAGCTTGTATGAAAAAAAAAACAATATGAGAAAGTTACAAGTTTTAATAACTTCTTTTTAATTTACTATACCTACAACTTCAAAAAATATTTGTAGACTTCACTTAATAATCTCAATTACGTTCGTGATCTAATAACATTATCAGTTTAAAACTATATCCATACTTAAAAAACTAAAGAGCAGTTCATTCAATAAAACTGTTTTTTGTAGTAATATCGTCGCTAGCAAATCTTCGGTAATCGGGTAAGCTGTTTTTGATACTGCGTGAACATACGCATAGACAAACAAACAAAAAAATTTAAAATCATCGTTTTCACTATTATAACACTGATAAACGCCCCCAAAAATATCATTTCTTGTAAATCTTCCATATACTTAATGTTAGCTGTTATAAAGAATACCAAAATAATATTTCAATCTGTACTAGAACTTACTTTACAATACCAGTATAGAAATAAAGATAGTAAAAAACAGACATAAATCATATTTATTTATATTTATTCAGCGTACGTACCAACAAGCGATCTTTAAGCGTACATCACAGATACGCAAATTCTGGCGTGATGGGTGTGCGAGCGTTAAATTGACTCGTTACGTATTCCCCGTACACCATAGCTGCCGTGATTATATTATTATAAAGATTACCGCCAGATAAATAATGTATGGAGAATGTTCATTTTAAATTATGTTTCATATATTATAATAGAGTCACAAATTGGTAGGGTTAGGATTATCTTAAATTTGTGCATACATATATGTGATTTTGTTCCATGTTAATTTGCCACATATTTTGACGACGAGAAAATTTTGGTAAAGTTTTTTTTTCTTTATTTATATTTATTCCAAAAATAGCAAAACGTACAAGATTTAAATATAAAACTTTGTGGCTCGCTATCGACACCTAACTATATTAGTCTTCTTAACTCTTACGTTTATTAAAAAAGTATATTTAATGGAAACAAGAAGAGTCTCTACAAGTCAATTCATTTTTCATAATCTATATATTTACCCGTTTAAAGAATTCTTTCATTAGATCGTTATGAACTAAGAATTGGCGTTTATAATAGAATTTAGAGGTAAAGAACACAGTACATAAAGTATTTTATTTCTTACTAAGAAAATTATAAAAAAAATATAACGATATAACGTTATCCAAAATACGGTAATAAACAATCAGTTGCGACATACAACAATTAATCACCATAAAACAAACAAACAAACATACATACATCTACTTAAAACGAAAAAAATATACCTCAACCAAAAAATGCATAAAAATCAAAATCATATCCTACTATTGATTGTCGACTGACGACTGACGACTGACGACTGACTGACAATTTGCGATGGCAACAATGGCTGCGCGGGACCGATTGGAGCGTTATAACGAACGAATGAATATGAATACGGGCGGTGTGTACACGCCTTTATATTACCATACATTAATATTCAACGATTAATAGTTACGTGGGATTAGGTTGTTGCTGTGAAATGTACAATTTTTCATATTTACGTGTATTTCTGACGTAAGCCTTAGCCGTAGTACTTACTAATTTCGACGTAGCTAATTGCTAACTCCGACGTAGCTTGATAAGAACGTATGGCTTAGTGGTTAAAGCGCTTGGACGGTTACCAAGAGGTGATTCTTTTTTATATTTTCTTAATAAAATGTAAGGTCCTACCGACTGTCATTTATGGTTACCACTATCCAAAATATTTTTTTGTTAGTATATAAGTATTTTCTTAATTTTTCATAAAATAAACCAGCATCAATTACCTAAAACATTCCTACATGACACCTTCATCTTAATGAATTCTTATAAATTTTTAACATTATATACCTATATATTTTTAAATTAAGTTTAAGACGCATTTAGATCATATTTTACTAGCACATGTAATATATATATACTTACTCATGACCGTTCATACTGGCTCTATGTAGCGGCGTGTTCGAAAAGTTTCTTACTCTCCAATTTGGGAATTTGTATGGATGCACCAATGTTGGATGGATTTTAATAAGACGTTTGACGGTTTTCAACCTGTTGACAACAATATATGATATAAATGTTATTTTTATATGAAAATTACTATGATTTACTAAATTACTCAGTATTTGCAGCAGTAAACACTGTATGGCAATAACGATAATAACTTCTAAAAATCCCTTTTTGTACTTAGTATAATAAAATTTGCAAAATGCTAAAAATATGTTGCATGTCAACAAGAGTGATTCTTAGAAACAGCTGATAGCTAAATTTGTAGCGACACTAGTCGTATTAATTTATAGGAAATGCCAATTCGATAAAACTAACGTTATATGTTCTACTTTAGACTTTTTTTTAATATTATTAAAAAAAATATATAACCTAATATAATAATAAAAAATATATATATTTAGTTTTTTTTACAAATGTGTGACTAACATCAAAAAATCATGCCAAATTAGGCGGCAATTTATTCAGTACGGGTTTGCGCATCGAAATATAATCCAGAACGTACTATACTATTTTTTGGAAAACTTTATACGTAAATATTGCATCTACTTCTCTATCTTCTCAATATCTTATTACTCTTCTAACATAACGTACGTTAAACTTTAATAAATCATTAATCCCTGAATTAGTATACTGAATATAGCAGTTTAGTATATGGGTTGGAAAAACCCATAATTGTACCCTTGTAATAAAACCCATAATTTGCCATAGAATACAATTACCTGCCACAGATCGAACTTAAAAACATACAATTTCTATAAATTACTCTATAAATAGCATAAAAGTTTTCAAATATATGAGATATTAGTTCACCTTTAACTTGTTCCAGAGGAACCGCTAAAGAGAAGTCAAAGTTGGTAACATTCTCGGACTATTCGAAGCGACGAAATCTAATTTCTAGAGTCGACCGCAAAATTCAAAAGATCCACGAGATAGTTTGAAACAGCCAAGTTTATATTTTATACTCGACATGTTTTATAAGATTTACGTATAACATATAATATTATGTATGTTGGCTTAGTAACTTAGTTTAGGTAGATTAATATGAATCTATGCTATTTTCATATTGGGTATTTAAATTATAATCTTATGAGATATTTTTGGATATTTATATCTTCACGCTGTATCTTGCAGCAGCAGGGTAGGCAAGAGGGAATCTAGTGTTAAGACATTCCGTTCCCCCCTGTGCTGCCGTGTTGAGTGATGGAACTCAATACAAATGAATGGAAATTATGAATAATAAATAATTCACTCCCTCGAGTAGGAATCAAACTCACAACCGTCGCGTTTAGTCATATTTCTTATTTGACTACTCTTAATGATTTCATTAAACAGATATTAATATATTACCTGCCATACTGAGCCGCTAGGTCCAGGGCGCTCTCGTCCTTCACGTTACGTATGGTGACGTCAGCTCCCTTTGCCAGGAGCTGGGACACCACATGGACTGAGCCGAACTCCGCTGCCATTATGAGAGCAGTTTCGTTTGCTAACGTCTGGTGGACAAAACAAATATAAAGTTAATTTTAAAGAAATCGTAATACAAAGACAGTAATGGATAGTTTATTAGATAATAAACTATTGATTTTATATTATTAATTTACATAATATACTTATAAACAGTACCCTATCTAGTGTTAACTATGCGTGCGCTGCGTTCTCCACTTTCCGTCGAATTTTCGAGACAAACATATTAAGTAATTCATTTCCCCATGTGGAAATGACCGTCAAATGTGCCAATGCACCACGACGTCCTCACTCATTACTAATATAAACAGCTATCTACTTCTCAAACATAAAACTTACCACATGATTGACGTTGACAGGCGGTGTGTTGTGAACTAGGAGCATAGTCACAATTTCTGAGTCCCCCTTGAACGCCGCAAGGTGGAGGGGCGTAGCCCCCTTGTCGTTTGTTATGCATGGGTTGGCGTCCACTGAGAGGAGATGACGGACTATTTCTCTATGGCAAGCAAATATTGTTAAATAGTACATATACTCTTAGGTAGGTATATAAGTATTGAACACAGACTCCAAATTGAAAAAAAAAATTGTGTTTAAATAATAATTAATTAAATGTGTTAATAATTGTTACAAAATAAAGTAGAAGGAAGGAAGTTAATTATACGAGTACTACGTACAGTATGATCGACGAGAAGTGTCCAACCTGAAGGTAGGCTTTCAGAATTTTTTAGCGCATTGTATGATAATCAATTATGATAGTAATGTGTTAATCAATTAATCAATAAATCATTTAATATTTTAAAATTTATATTAGTCGTACAGTAAATAAAAAGAAAATAAGTTGGTAATAAATGAAAATTTGTCATAATTGTGAAATCAAAGAAAAAGGAGGTAATCGTAATCTGTTCTCTCACTGCCTATCCTGCTATACGCGGGATACAGCTTTAAGCTGAAAAATTAAAGAATTTCTTTTAATGAAAACAGATGGCGCTAGTAATAGGCTGAATCGCGCTTTCGTTTGGTTCTAGCTAAAATTACATTAAAGACGCGTTGGAATAATCGTTTCAGACAAACAGACAAAAATTTTTATTTTTGGAGAGTAATTTACTGATTCAGTGAATTACTTACATACATAATTAATTTTCAAATTATCAAATTCGAGCATTTAAAGGATCATTTAATAATTAGAATAACTAATTATATAATTAATTAATTATCATTTATATCTGAGTTATCCTTGTTATATCAAACACAATAAAAAAATTAAATGACGATTTAATTAATTTAACATTATACGTAATATAACTTACCTGTAGGTGTAGGTATGTATCATTTTTTCTGTGGTAAGTTTAAAAAACGATTACCTATCTCAAAATTACTACATTTCGAATAACTTATTGCATATGTCTTAATGTATAGATAGATATAAATATTAATTAGGAAAAGATAACAATAAAAATTTTAGCTCGAACTCAAATATATATTTTTTCACGTTATTTTTATTTTATAAATAAGAAAGAAGGAAATTTCCTATTACCGATCCTACCATTAATAAAAAAGTAGTTCGCAAATGATTTACTACCTGTGACCTTGAAGACAAGCGTGATGTAGAGGCGTATATCCGCTGTCATCCTGAACGTTTACTCCAGCAGCATTTCTTCTTAAACTGAAAATAAAGGAGAAGATAAGAAATGAAGAAAAAAACTATAATATTAAAAAAAAACATTCGCAGTCGGTAGGATTCGAACCTACGCTCCCAGAGGGAATCTGATTTCTAGTCAGACGCCTTAACCGCTCGGCCACGACTGCTGCTTGATGGTGAATCAAAAAAGCCACTCTGATAAATTACATGTCGTCGTTTAGATATAAAACTATAATTATATCGTAAATATTTTTTTATTGCCATTGAAAATTTATTAAGTAAACCTTTGTAATTTTTTTATTATAAAATAAAATACTTTTTAATTTCACGCAATAGACTGGTAGACTCAATCCGTCTATTACTCTATTCCTACGCAACGTACATAAAATAAACATAGTGACAAACCACTTAATTATTGCTTATTGAATGTTCCTAATCCACCCATTTTTAACGTACCTTTAATATAATATAAAAAATGAACAATACCTCCTATTTTATGATTGAGTCACAATAGTGTTGTCAATTGTTTAATCGATCTTTTACCGGTCTCTTCACCTTACGATGAGTGAATATCACTAACAAAAAAGAGATAACGAGTTCGATTCTCAATCAAAACAAACATTCATACAACAAAAAAGTAAGTGTTGATTTATCGATTATTATCTGCCCATCGTAATATATGCTGGTTAGAACCGTGTGTGTGAATTGTTTAGACATTTTATGGTTTTTCTAATTAAAACTGCCATTGCTAAAACTCATGAGTAGGGAGGGCCCTATATTAACAACAATGGTAGAAACAAAATACCGCATTGTAAACTTTTTGCGGCCTTGACACGTTCTCAGCTTATTAAGCGTCGGGTCAACGATCTGAGACACTGAGTGCTTTCGTAATAACAGAATTGTAATCTACAGTATTTTAAACCAAAATTCATACAACAATGATAACGGTTACTCCACGTAACATCTGTTCCAACAGAGGCTATTAAATAACTGCAAGAGCAAATATTTGGGTTTGGATGTAACCTTTTTTTTAGAAACATTAAGAAACATTACATGTGATTTGAAATTTAATGTAGAAGAATATTAAAACTAATAATTAAAATGGTATATAATGCCTATATTTCCCACCCTATGTCAGTCATTCTGATAGGGTAGGAAAGTAAGATGCAAAGGCTACACGTCTAAATTTCTAAAGCATCGTTAGTAATGACGAAGGATGGTCACTTATGAAGCAAGAAAGGAATAGACATGTATGAAAAGATTGACTTATTTCGGACGCAGTAGAAGCGAGAGGTACGCCGTACGCCAGTGCCGTAGGTGATTACTCTCTGTTTTCTCTTTGAACATGCAACGGGAAGTTAAAATAATGAATTATATGACGATTATTATTTATTAGTAGAGAACGGGGTGAGTTAACACTAGGTTTCCTCCTCTGTTTACCATCTTTAATGTGAGAAAAACCGTGAATTTGTATATGACGACTTATTTGGAGCCCGGTAACAACATAAAATAATTGAGGAATGCCACATTACACATTAAATTGTTCATTATTGGAACTACCACAGAAGTAGAGTAACTATCATTCGTAATAATATCATAATATACTTTATTAAATAATTCTCATCTTTATATGTAAATACAGTCACCAGTAAAACTACAAAATGAGTAACTTTAGCGGCAAAGCTGTCAAGTTAAAAAAGAAATTAATATTATTATATAACAATGTCATATAAATGAGCATTAAATATATTTAATGCAGAGTATCACAAATATATAAATAAATATTTTTTTAATATAAAATAAAATAAGTAATTTCTGAGAAATAATAAGCCTCATAGCCCACATTTAATGGTAAAAACACACAAATTATCTGTCACAAAGATAACAATTTATAAGAATGAAGATTATCACAGTATAAACAAACAATATAGCTGTACAAACACATTATATCATTAACTTCTTAACGTTTAGTAGTATACAAAACAATTAATATTCCCAAATATAAGATTAACAATATAAAAACTCACCTGTCCATAAGAAAATTACTTTTAATTTTTCTCTTAGCTTGCGCGTAATTCTTATGAAAATTCGATCTAAAGTCACACACATTACCACACACATCAAACGCACTGAAGCAATTCACATTTTTTTGCAAATCACCCATTTCAATTATTATAAACATGTAAATAACATCGAGAGAGAGAGAGATAAGTCGAAGGCTAGCGAGCCGTGACGACCTCTCGGGCAGTGGTGAGGTGACTCAGAGGATAGCCCCGTGTATGTCACAAACAGGTTTAGGCGAAGTTAAACAAAGTCGAAAATAACGAACAAGCAGCATTGGAAGGGAACGGGAACGTTTAATGAAGTCAGATTGTAGGCAGATTGACCAAAAGATAAGCGTAATTTTTGATAAGATATAATAATAAGTGGTTCAAGGAGTATCGCGAATTTATGCGTTCGATTTAAATATTGCTATAATACTTGCGATAATTGAGAGATGTTCTTCTATTAAATACTCTTTTTTTACGGTTTTTTTTATGTTGACTAGAGAATTTAAGGAAAAAATTGAAAAAACCCTATGACAAAAACCTTAATAGACGTCATTACAGTAATGAAACAAATGAAAACTAATTATATCACTCAATAATCTAAAAAGTTGATATTAATGTGGTTTATTATTAAATTTGGTACAAGATGATTAAAAACCTGTACCTGCGTAATGGGAAATTTTACTTTCAAATCTTCATATCTAATTTAAAGAAGAAAGTGTTTTTGAAATTATAAAACATTGAATATTCACGTGTTATAAGATTTAATAGTATTAACAAAGGCCAGTTAGAAAGCAAAAAGAGAATATTGACACCTGCCACGAAATAACATTTTGTAAAGGTCGAAACCAGTCTAAGCATTCAAATATAACAATCAAAGTTCTTCATAAAATCATGTAAATCTTCATTATTACACACATACTCGTATATCGACAGGTCTGTAATCACACTTAACCTACTTTAAGCGGTATGTTTGTTTTACGCCCAATAACACAATAACAATCGTCTTGCCTAATTTCAACTTACTTATTTGATCACTTTGCATTTTTATCGCCTTTTGGCGCAAGCATTAATTGCATGACAAAATATTAAGAACAAAAAACATTGCAATTGATTTTTAAAAAAATTGCCCTCTCTTAATAAATGAATATTGTCTTCGACGAATTACATTTAATACAATTATGCATGTAGTATTTCTACGAAATGTAATCTCGCATAGCTACATTCCATTTAAAAAATCTAGATACCTCATTATTTTTTCTTTAAGCTATTAGGTATATTATTTTTATAAACTCATAGAAAAGCTCATAGAAAACATAAAAACTTAGTAATTTTGTAAAAAAAATGTTTACCGAACTATTTATTTACACTAATTTCATAGTATATTTAATCCAGGGTTACTTCTAGATAATGGTCATAGATTAAAGAGGTACGTACGTTCGTAATTTTAATATTACGTTGACTATGATAACAATGTTTTGGATATAAGTTGTTCATTTACTTTCAAGGTTATAATTTTAATACTTAAACCACATACAGACTTACAAACTGACATTTCCATTTCCCATTCTATTTCATACAATGATTGTTCACAAGTTGAGAAACAGTTATAACATATTACCCTAAGGGAATAAAGGCAGGAAGGAATACTGGGCAAGGAATAGAAAGGTACATTGGCCGTAACGGGACGCCTCATTTAAAACTAAACAGCAAAGTAAATACGTGAAAACAAGTAAGTTCAATAAACCGACATGGATATAATCGGACAAACAGACCGCCATACCGCAAACAATGGCCTGAAGTGGGTCCATGTAACTGTTAAGTTTTGTATAAGATTCACGTTTCCCAAGAAAAAGAATATAAAGAAATTACATATATTGGGAAACATATATTGGGATTACATATATTTTGTATAAAAACTTAATAAATCACACAATTCCACTTAATAATAAATGAATACCAACCCGTAAGTAAATTTCAATCTGGTAAGCATGAGTAAATCTTGCAAATCCGGTATCAGAAACTTCATTTTTTGATTCAAAACACTATCAGGTGACACTAACACTAACAAAACTCAACCATATCTTTAAGAATCACTAATGTATATTACTTAGCCATATCCAATGGTGATGGTGATACACGTGTTATCAGCTCAACAAATTCTTAACTAAATGTTGATTTAAAATTTTTTAGACCAGCGCGTCCTGCAGAATGCCACAAATGACTAAGCGAGATTGTATGATTCATAGGCAGGTCGGTCGGTTAGAACTTTTTATTGCGGTATTTTGAATAACTGTTGTTTTTGAGTTTCTGAGCTAGTGCTCTACATACTTATTACTGCTTCATACTGAAACCGTACTTTGTCTAAATGTTATAATACCTAAATTACTAGTTAATATAGCATACCTATATAATTAAGCAAAATCAAATAATTGAGGGTTCGATTCCCACACAAAGAAATGAAATATTTTTAAATATTTTCATTTCTTCGCTCTAGTGTCGAGAAAGTGGCGAACGTAAATGTCTTAATGGGAACGGAGTGTCTCAACACTAGGTTCCCAGATACCCTCAACCTACCCTGCCATGCGCGGAATACTACAGCGAGAAGCTAAAAAAACACAACAATCAAAAATTAACAACATATATATATAAAATATAAAAAAGACGTGTATAGTAAAAAAAAACAATCAACGAGTCCTCCCGCCATGGATTGCTAATTGCATACAATTTTATCGGCCGCGGCTCGTCATTGTGAGGTCAGTGTTGCCAGCAACAAGTGTAAGCGGTTACCTATTTGGAATGTTGTCAACAAAATGGAAACCCGTGTCAAGTACGACCAATTAATGAAGGCAACACTGCCGTTTATGGACTTGGACGGGATTTTTACGTTTACGTACAGTATTTTCATGGAATACCTAGTTCAATATTATACTTGACAAAAAACACGCACGATTTGCTCTCTACGTATATAGTAGGTATGACGTATTAATACATTTTTATTTAATACATTAGAAATGGGAGCTTTTTTAAAATTTAAATTCATTGGTATTTCTTTTTATTTATTTTAGTGTATAAATATCTATTTGTTGTTTCTTGTTTACAGTAAACTTAAAAAAAGATTTTCATTTTTTTACTAATAAATTTACATCATCATTCATTTACACTTTCCATCCTATTAAAAATAACACAATGCAACAGGCATTTTATTATCTCACAGAGCACCACAGATGCCAGTGTATCGGTATTATAAATATATAAATACTGTATAAGTATTTAATAAGTATATATTAGTATTTAATGCCAACCACATTTATATATAAATGTTGTATAAACAAAATATATTAAGATTCAAACCTCAGCTAATTATAACAAGGTTGCAAGAAAAATGATTAATTCCTTCGAGTGAGTTAGGATCGAAAACACAACTGTCGTGTTTACAGTCAGATAATGATTTAATTTTTGCTTCACGCTGTATTCCGCACATGGTAAATAGAAGAAACCTGGGTACATAGTGTTGAGACGCTCTGTTTACATTAAAACACTTACGTTTTCCACTATCTGGAGGCAATGTGTGATGAGAGGCGAAATTCAAAACCGCGTTTTGTCTCGTTACCAGGCCCAAGAAATGAAAACATTAAATATTTAATTTCCTCGAGTGGGAAACGAACTTACAACCTGTCACCTATACAATTGCCGACTTGTACTTCTGAGCTATGCCTGGCCACAATTGTATGTAGATAATTTTTAATATACACTACACCCACTATACCTATACAATCATAATATACATAATGGTGCCCAAAGTGTGACGGGACACTGACCACGTGTGCCGAACGGGCACATGTTAACTTTCATCACATCATCTGTTTCGTGACGCACTAACACTATAAGAGATCGAACGTTGTATACCTACACATTTACCATTAGTACCTACTAATGGGTCCATACTCCCTCTACATATATATATATATATATAGAGGGAGTATATTAATGTGTTAGATAATTTTAGAATTAATTAGTAAATGTAATTACATTGTTTTGTTTTTGTTGCCTTTACTTTAGTGCTTGTATTGTTTTCGGTTTTTATTTTTAAGTGTGTTTTTATCTGTAGGTAAACGATCTTTCGAATTATTTTGTTTATCTTTTAAAAAACCTGATAATAAAACACATTTTTCTTTACTTATCATATTGACGCCAGACGTGGCGCAGGAGCACAAGAGTGTGACTGTAAACGCGACAGGTTATAGGTTCCACACCCACTTGAGGAAATGAATTATGAATATTTAATAGTTTCATTTGTTCGCTCTGGTTTCCAGGCAAACTGCAGCGTTAAACTCCGCCATTCAACACCGGTAAGTGGGGAGCAGAGTCTCTTAAGTCCCTCTACCTACCCTGCTAGATGAAAGATATGAAGCTGAAAAAAAAACTTAAATTACATGACGAAGCCCGCCAAAATCTATAGCTAAATCAATGACTATCTTACCTTATTTATTTTATTAAATTAATAGACTAACATTCAGATTTCTTAGTTATATCTAAAAATAGTTGTTATAAATGTAAGCTTCGCAATCAAAACGTTGAAACTGAATTAATGTGTTATCCGTAAAAAATAGGACAGGCGAAGAATAACATAAGGAAATAATAACGTTACACGAATACGTACGACTACAAATGTATTTGAAATATTAATATTTTTAGAATTTTCTTTACTAATTCAATAAAATGAATCTTTTTGTAGTTTTTAGGGACCTAGTGTTAAGACACTCCGTTCCCCATTTTCTGCTCAAATTTTGAGATATTGTGTTTCGATTGGCAGAAGTAAACGATGTTTTTGTCTTGTTGCCAGAGCGGGAAAATGATAATAATTCATTCCTCTAGCGGGAATTGAACTCTAAAATTGGAATTACAGCAAAACCCAGTGCCACAGCGCCACGACGACATTTGGTTTTTAAAAATTTTTCACAAATTACAATACTTATTAGTTGAATTAAAGTTTTAAGTAACCAAGAAAATGCATAAAATCAACAAAATTAAAATTCAACAAAGCCTATCCTACCTACTTGAAATCAGAATTTCTAATTTTTCAGAGCTTTTAAGCTGTCGCCTTGTGATTTAGATTCTAGGTCAATGAGAAGTAACGTATCGGTGGGGCTCGTCGTTCAACGTGCTTGTTGTAGAAGAATGAGGGTCCAAACAAAATAAACTAATATTTCGGCATGTATAATATACGTACCTATCTATGATAAATATTAATGTTTTAATATCACTTATATAAATACAGTCTTAAAAGTAAATTATTCATGCGTTATTTGTCAAAAGCATACATGCATACGTACAAGCTTACATATAACTAATCTAAGTATAATTATTGGCGAACTTATTTTATTTCTCCTATATTAATATTTTATTTAAAAGTTTAATTACTTTTCTACTTATATTGAATGTCAGAAACTTCTAACAACCGTTTATACCTAATAAACAGAGGAAACAATATTCGATGAATGAAACAACATTATCGCTATTTCTATACAGCATGCATTAATTAGCAACATTTTGAATTACTCATTGGCTTTTACGTCAAAAGTTCATAACATTGTATGAGCCATTAGTTTTGTTTTGCCAGTGAGGTTTCATAAAGTAAATATTTATAGCTCTATGACTTTTGATTTATTATAAGAAATGGAAAAAGCTGAATCTAATTTTCATATACTGTTTCTTAAGAAAAATAAACAATATATTATCTGTTTAAATACCCCGTCTACTTCGAAACAGTTTAAAATTTATTTAAAATATAAAAATAAGGGGAAAAAAATCACAAAAACGCATACGAAATATAATGCATATACTTACTTAGATCAAACTAGGTACTTATACGAGTATTACACGAAACTCAGTAACAGCGGAGATAAAAAGAATTTAACCACCAACCATAATGCTCCCGTACGCCGCATCCGTAATAAAAACTCAACAGGCCGGCAGCGTTTAACCTAGAAAACCTAGGTTACAAATTACGAATAACTATCGCCTACATGCACTTGTTGAGTACTAAAATATTATGATTGACGACGTCGCTCATTGAATATGTTAGGCCTAGGGTCCAAGTAATATATATGGAGGCCATTTTATTGAATTTTTGAATAAAGAAATCTAAAAGACATCCTGGATTTTACTGTGTTAATTTACGTTAATTCAGTTTGGCACAGTTTTGGTTGTCAAAACAAATGTTGATATAACTTTGCCGAATCCTACTTCAATTGAATAGCCTTTAAATTTCGTTCTTTAAATGTGGATATTATTATTAATTAATTTAACGAATTACTTTAACGAATTAATTAAATTAAAATTAATTAATTGGAATATTTAATGATATTTAAATGATGTCATCATAGGGCAGTCACGTGGTTCTCTGCAACTCAGCAAATAAAATTGCCAAGTGAAATAACAGTGTTGTTTATTCAAAGCAAGAACCTTGACTCGAACCTTTATAAAAATGTGAAAAATGCTGAATAAAATGAAAAATAAAATAAAAATATATGTAACGATAACTATAAAAACAAAGCGTTATAATAATTTAAAGATACTTATGATAGCAACATTACAAAAAATATATATATTAAGCATCTAGCATTGACCGTCTCGTTATTCTAATCGTTAAAGTCAAGTACACGCCTGCATACAAAGGTGGTTTATGTAGGAGAATAGGATATAGGCATGGTCAGGTTAGGTTCAATGCACTTTCTTAACATTGGTGGCTGGCTGCGAGCCAAACACTTCACTTAATACTTTAAGGTATACTTCCTTAAATAGATAACGATTAATTCGCCGGCATCGTGGATTCTGAAGTTATCTTACACTAGCGACACGGACGCGGCTTCGCCTGCTTAATTTTATTTTTATAATATTATAGCTAAATGATTGCATAAGTTGTAGCCTATATGTTTATCTGTTGTATGAGCTACATTATAATACCTATCTAGATTATCTAAATCGCAAAAAACTACTGGACATTTTGTGCGTGAAAGTGGAAAAAACATCCATCCGTACTCACAAACTTTCACAATTATAATATTACTAGCGACACGCGGCTTCGCCCGCTTCCACTTATTTTTCTATTATAGCCAAATTATTTTAAATTATTACATTAATTGCAGTCCATGTGTTATTCTGGTGCATGAGCTGTATTATACTAAAGTTTCATATAAATCCGTTCAGTAGTTTTTGAATCTCTCTCTTTTGTATCTCTGTCGCAGGTCCCTTATACCTATTGGGTACGGAACCCTAAAAGTTGCTTTCCTAGGAGTTTCTCAAGTTATTTTAAAATGTGCAAAACCAATGCGCCGTGTAGATTGTAGAATGTTATTGTTTTAGTAATTAGGCTATTGTTTCATGTAATCGACGAGTCTAATCACGTAAAATATAAGGAACCGGTCTCGGTGATATCGTATGATTTTTGTTAATGTATTACTAAACGGTTGTAATAACTATTATTAAATATTTGTATAAAAGAATATAAATTTAATTAAAAAAAATATTAAATGACAAAAGGCGGTGTTAGTGTTTAAAGATTTCATACAGAGCTTTATTAAATCATTTAATATACCCAATAATATTTTATTATTAGTTAAATGCTTGTTTTTGCTTTACTTACCGCAAAATATAAAAAAGAATAAACAAAATGGTTAGGAAAAACAAGTAGATGACAACAGTGTTTTCCGATGATTAAGTTGTGTTCTATACTATGGATATGGACATTACATAAGGAAAACAATATTGTGGCACGAAGGTAATAAAGCTAGCACTCATGATTAATTGTGTATGTATAAAAATTATTATTGAACATAATAAAAATTAAAATATATGTAGGTACGTGTTCAGTATATCTTAGTGGAAATCTAAGAAGAGATTTATGCTCAGGCCTTGATGCTTTAATTGGTAATTGTCGCCAAAGTCTGTTTAGTTGTTGAGCTCGTTAAGAAAATTGCAAGAACTGTGTGTCTTTTATTCAAACTTCATATTCAATACGAATCAAGATAAGTCCGAGATATGCACGTAAACATTGGAAATACACTTGTCACAATCAGTATTGTCTTGAGATAACACCCATAAATTCAATATTTGATATTTTACAATTGTCAATTAATAAATTTTAATTTATAAATCTTTGCAGTTCTCAAGAAAATGATATGAAACATGCAAAGACCCACCTTGGAAAAGGACCACTCCTTTTAGATATTTGTCCTAATATTTTTTCAACGCTCTTCTCGTCGCCCTTACGCGCCGCATCCAATAAATCCTGGCCTTTTCCCATGGCCCATTTAATCGCATGCAACACTCACAAATTCAACACAAAATATAATCATTTCAATTTTTTACACTAGACTTCACTACTCACTACAACTTCATTGATCGCGCCGCCATATTTAGATTAGACGTGAGTGCGCTCTAGCGGCCGGCGAAGGAATCGATATCGAGATATAACTTCTTGTCTAGTGCCTTCGCGACCTACTCACAAAGCTATAATATTCTCTCACTATTACTTATAAAAACTAACAAATTACATGAAAATATGAGTATCATTCACATTTAAAATTTAATTATCTATTAAAATTAAACACAAACACGTATATATGAGAAAACAAGTGAGAAATGAATAAGGTTTTTGCCTGTATAAAATGTATAGGCTGTCTTGCTCACACCTACGTAAATATTGTATCTTTTGATTCAGTTTTCGTTCATTCGTTCGCTGGCATAAGTTTTTCTTGTTCAGATTTAGTTCATTCGGTCGCGTATATATGTCATTCAAGTTGTTTTGAAGTAAAGTACCATGAAATTAAAGTTGTTTTTTTCCGTTTATCACTGTTTTTAAGTTCACTGCGCTTTGTTTTGATTGCGGTTTAATTCTTAGTTTAGTAATTCTAACAATGGCTGTGTTGGAAATCAAATTGTTAGCAGTGCATTGATTGATTTTGTACCTGTCAATATGAACAGCTGATAAGCATCCTTGAATTGTGTTCGATAAATTTCAGTTAATCCGTTTATTTACTGCACAAACGTGGTAGAATATCTAAAATTGGACTCTAATGTTAAGTAGTAAATCTAAAAAAATGAAGACTTTACACTTATTTTTTGTGTGTATGTTAGTTAAAATAGTCAATTGTCAGAGTAAGTAAATTAATTTTTATTATTATATTCTTTTTATTTTACTTTCATTATTAGTTATTATATGATAAAATAACTACAGGTGTTTAAAGTATTTTTTTTTAATATTATGAATTGTTTAAAATTCTTAAACTAGTTTTAATTTCAGATATAAGTCTAATATTACCTCTGAATGCAACAACAAGCTTGAATAACAAAGAGTTATACAATGGTTTTGTTAATATAAATTCATCATCAACTTTGCAAGTTGACTTTACGAGTATCAACAAAAATGTTTCTTTTATTATATTTCAAGTACATAGTCATTTATATAATGTTACATTATATAATAATACATTAACAAGAGGATCATATGCAAATGGCACAAATATAGGCTTGTACAGTAGCACAAAACCTAAAATAGACACTTTCTACATACACAATCCAAATGCCGTCAATCTCAAATTGCTCATCTCAGTACATGGTTATGCAGCTACAGGTATGTATTCTAATTGTATATAAAGATATTTCTAAATGTATATAACTTGTCTGCAATAAAGATAATAAATGTCATATATGCTCTCTGATAGGAAAAGGTGGGAGTTTAGTTCCCCTTCAACAATTGTGATGCTGGTGTCTGCTCTCCTCAATAGATCCTTATAATTTTGTTGCTGTTGTATGATTCTCTTTAAGAGAGTACTTTTTTGTGTTAAAGCCGCCTTGACACATTTCATGTGTTATGTTAAAGTGCTGTAAATTGTATATTTGTAACCTCATTATAAAATATATCCTGCTACATTCAATTTTTTATGTTTGACAAACAATACTTTTCCTTCCTAGGTGTGGAATAACACTTTAAAGCATAGCATAGCATTCTCAGCAAAACAATAATTCTAAGCAATTGAAGCATAAATTTGTTATGAAATAGTTTTTATATGATATTATGATTTTCTATACAGTTTGTCATTTTTAGATCCCATACCTGGAGGGTGTAATATGGAATTTGCTGTACCAACTGCTCCTTATATGCAACTTTCATATAACAAAGCATATATTTTAGTTGACGGAGCAATGGCTAGAGATTATTCTGATAAAACTTGTACAGCCACTGAAAAAAATGTTGTATTATTTTATAAAATAAATTTACCAGAAAGATGTTTTGATATAGAATCCTACTTTGATGGGATCAGGAGCATGATGACTTTAGATAGTATTGAAAGTTTAGGTGAATATGTAAGTTAAATATGTTTAAACCTTATTATGATGTATGAAGTGTGATGTGCAAAAACTAGTAGAAATATATATAGTCATAAGTTATAAAAGTAATAGAAAATACACAAAAATATTCCTAGTAAATATAAAATAGTTTTTTTTTTGCCATTTAAATTCTATGAAATGTTTTTTTTTTAAATATATGTACCAAAACATATTTATAAATATTGTTTAATTTACAAGACATTCATTCAAATACTATAAACATATCTTACAGTTGTAAATTCAGTGTTACTTCACTTACAATTTGCCACAGTATAGACATTTTCATTAATTTAATAATTACTTTTCAAACTAATATAAGCCTCAATTTTTCACAAAGACCAATTTAAGTAATTCAATTATTATTTTATATTAATTTAGTAAATTGACTATTAATTAAAATTTAAGTAATATGACTAATTTACTTATTTTTATTATAAAATACTAATAAAACTAAAATTTTGTAGATACCAGACAATGGCCTACGTATGCGTAGAATGCTTAGTGCGTATCCAGGAACAGGTGCAGTGTACGTTGCTGTTGCATATAGTTTGAAGAATACAAGTTCATATTCCGTTTATGTACCTATATCGAGTTATGCTTGTTCCCCTTTGGTTGAAGGAGATTGCGAATTGATGGGTATGTATTTTTATATTTAGTGGGTTGTTTTTTTATTTACTTCATGCTGTATCTCTCTGTAACAGGGGAGGCAGAGGGACCTAGTGTTAAGACACTTAGTTCTTTAATTTTCACCGAATTCTAGAGGATGAAAAGTAGTCAACAAAGTCTTCTGTGACAAATATTGTGTTCTGCGACACAAAGATGAATAAAAATATATATTTTTTATATATTTTTAATGCTAATATTGCAAATTTTAACATATTTTTCTTATTATAACCCACATAACAAAATTCGGACTCATATCATTATACAGATTTCTCTTTTGTATATTTTTCCATTTTATGCTCGATTTTCTTAAATTTTTTTCTTAAAGTTTTCTTATTGCTATTCTTTTGTAATAAACTATGGTGATGGCAATATAAATTTACATATTGACGAATCTTATTTCGAATATATTCATGAAATCCAGTTGAAAACCTGTTTCGAAGATATAATTTTAGTTCATACAAGACCTTGAAACCGTTCAACGTACTGGTAAAATATTTCTATAAACAAATAACTTAGGGCTACGATGTTTTTATATTAAACGGATTTATTAAAAATAATATTAAATTAAGAATGGAATGTTCGTAAATATTGATATTACACTTAAACGTTTCGGGTTCGATTCCCAAATTTAATATTAAAATTGATTCTTTTAAAAAACCCTAGTAGAAAAACTTAAATTGTCAATACTATGAAGAATCTAATAGAATTATTATAACAGATTTTGGTGTGCTTTACAACATACTATTCTTGGGCACGAGAGTGTGACTGTAACGTATCCGTTGTGAGTTCGATCCCCACTCGAGAAAATGGATTATTAAATTAAAACCAGCCAAAGTCTAAAGTCACGCCTCGAAAATTCGGCGGAAACTGGGGAACGGAATCACTTAACACTATGTGCCCTTAAATAATCCTAAATTTAAACAATAAATTCGTTTTAGATGACTATTTCTCGCAAATGTTATGTGCCTCTCTATTATTTATCGGACTGTTTGTATGCTTTTTTGGGCATCGATTTTTCAAGACTGAAATGTTTTTAATTGGCCTTATAAGTGGATTTATTATAACGTTTATACTTATTTCCATTATGGCCGATCTGGAACGACCTGGTGAGTACCATAAGAGATTGTAAATTTATTTTATTTTATGTATAACTCTGAAAATCGGATATTTCTCATTATTACCTTTACAACGCACCAAACGGAGCAGCTTTTCGTGCTTTAGGTTATTTTCGTATTAGATGCACTGAGATATCTACTAGTTGATTGTTACTGGGTCACGAAATTGTACTTACGACGTACGAATCGGTAAAGTTTATTAGATTTACCCGATTTTCGCAGTTAGCTCCTAATCCAAGGTGTATTACGGTGCACCTACTGATATTTGACTTTTATTTTGCCTCTACCAACTTTTATTTTTTACTGTTTGGTATGATTATTTTACTATTTATAAGACCGTATAACATTTGTCTCATTATTTATTTATTACTATTATTTATTTATTACACGCAAAAGACCGTGCAAAGTGGAGTAGGTTGAGTAGGAAGACAGACCCTGGCAATAGCCGGGATTAATGCCAGGAGGAAGAAGAACATCTGTGTTATTATTTATTTGTGTCTTATTGTTCATTCATCTATTTATCTATCCACACCTTTATTATAAATTCGAAAGTAACTCTGTCTGTCTGTCTGTCTTTTACGCAATCAGGGCCAAACCGCTAATTTAATTGTGTTAAAATACTCATATAGAGATACTTGAGGGTCTCGGGATGAACATAGGATACTTTTTTTTTCTCATATTTATAATATTTTCGATGTATACCAATATATTAAAATACTTATTAATTTGACATGCAATTTATTCCGCCATGTTTATAACAACGCAAATTTGCAAAGTTTGTTGTTAGAAAACGTCACCCAAAATAAGTTTGCTTAACGCATACATGGCGCGCGCCGACTCAGCCTTATGAGACACAAAAATAATATTCTCCAAAAATATTGTCCCTTAAATATTGTTTAAAAAAGTCCGCGTTGATATATACTATAGATATAGATTTGTATAAATTAACAAAATATAGATGATTTCTATAATTTGATATTCATCCTTATGAAAATAAATACAATAGTCACTTTTAGCATTTCATCTAGATGGAAATTATAGTTTACTGTATAATAAATTAATAAATAATTAAGGAGATGTCAGTGATTCGGAATGACCTAGCCTACGAGTGGTAGGTATAGTATGACTTTGATGGTTTTGTAAATTTTTATATATTTTCGAATTACTGTTAATTTTTATTTAATTATTTGCTGCTTATTACTACTACTACTTATTAATTTATCTCAGTTCGGTTATCTATACCGATGTTATACACTTAAAATATCGTAATTTTAATCATTTGGGATTTTATTTAATATTGTTCGCAAAAATTATTAATTATTTAATATAGAAAAATGTTTAGTACGCGCGCACGGCAAACTTTAGGTACTTTTTCTAATATTAAGAATTTCCTTTAGTTACTTTTACTTCTTTTGTTTGTTCATTTCGGTTACTCAGATATTTTATCTAATAATAAATCTCCACTTATTATTCTTTTTTAACTTATTTTAATTATTTAGGCTTATATTTTCTTACAAATTCTATTGAAAACCGAAAATAATTTCATAAATATATTTAATACATAATCGTATAGTTCAAGCGGGCGTAGCCGCGTCCGGGCCCACTAGTGTAATTATAATAATATTAATTGATCCCTATAACACGTTATTGCTGGAGTTTATCAACCGATTTCAATATAAACTGTTGCTATTAAGCTGTATTTAGTAAACATTAGATACTAGATATAAATAATAAATATTAAATAATATATCTAGTGCCTATAGTTACAGTATTTATTTCAGATATTCTCTTCCTAAATAAAACCTTATATAGTAATAATTTATTATAATAGAGTTTATTGTAAGTATGTAACAAATGTTTAGCATATTATGTATATATACAGTAACAATGATTAATAATATATATTTTTTTCAAGAAGGACCTTTCTTTTTTGATCTTGTACTACTTTAAAAGTATTTTGTTAATAATTTTACAAACTAAATTTTATAATATGGCAATTCAAAAATATTTAACTACTAGAATTATTTAACTATGTTATTATATTTTAGCGTTATTAGGAGCGTCTGTGCTCTCTGGAGTATGTTTTGGAGCGATATGGTTATTATTTTGGTGGTTCTACGGGATTCCCCTAATAGCAGTACTATTGTCTACTTTAAACGTGGGATTTTTATTCTCTTCGATCATTTATTATGGTTTACCAGGTAATATATTTTTTTCTTCATTATATATATTTTTTTTATGTAAAGAAATATTTATATTCTTTTCGACAATGTGTTCGTTGTTTTTGTATATTTCGTGTTGCATGTTATATGGATTCAATTTCATTGTTAGGAGTATAATCAATTCATGTTGATAATAATATGCAGTTATTACGCGGTTTCAATTATCATGACTGAAAATTTTAAATATATTTGTTATTGTTTCGTTGCAAAATTATTAAATTATAGTGTTTTTTATGTAATTAAGAGTTTTTTAATACTAGTGATATACGCAAGTGTTTTTTCGGTCTTGTATTTCAAAAGGATAGAATTGTTGAAAGTTTAGCATATTACTGCCAATTTTAAAACAGAAAATAATAAAAAAAACATTACAGGTGGCCTAATAGCTCTCCAAGTAGACCTAAACTTCTGGACTCTGTTTATACTACTTACAATTATGACGTCACTCATGCTGGTATCGATGACGTTTCTATCTAACATTTTATGCTGTGCCATATTGGGCGCTTACGCTATTATATACCCTATGGACTACTACTTAGGATCCAATTTGAAGTACATAATGATAAATATTATACGAAGAGCAACAGTGCCGCAGTTCAATAAGGCAGTGCTTTCACCGCCTTTTGAATGGAGAGGTAAGTTTTTTTAAATATGTTTTTATTATTATTTTTATTGGCAGTGGTTATTGTCTTTACTTAATATTTATTAATGCATTTTTAAAGATTTATTTTTTAAATCTATTAATGTATTGTTTTCTTACATTGAAAATATCTATATTATTGAAAAAAATAATAAAATAAAAAAATACTAGAGTACTGCAATTCAAATTCTATACAAATTTAACTTAAAACGGTTTTTATCTTTTGTTTTTAATTTTTAACGGTATAAACAAATCTTGTAGTAACATCTCAAATGACAAGTTGTTCACAAAAGAAACATTATATTACAACGTCTCATTACGGTCACCTACTTACTCATGATGTAGGTGGCCGCGGATTCGGTTACCACTAAATTATTAATTTACCAACATTTCATATCTTTAATATTTTCTATAAATATTAAGATTTTTATATATATACTTTAAGTTTTATTCCACACTTAGGATAGATGAATATTTTTTTAAAGAAATGTTTAAAAAAAATACCAAATAGGATTTTCAGTACATCTTTAAAACCAACCAACGTCGTCCAATCATCCTTTTTCCAGTCGCAAGTTTATATCTCGCTACGTTGTTTATAAGTTTAAATGGTATTACTTTATCAAAGCGTGGGTGGGTTTCTGTGATAAGAAACAATGGTTGTGGGTTCACTCTCAAATGCAGCAGCAATTAGCAGGACACACAGAGAGAATCTAGTGTCAACACATTTAGACTACGCTTTTTTTACTGTTAGCTGAATCCTAAAAGCCTGAATGACTTATCTTCCCCCTTCGATGGCCTCACAATAATTTCTTATATTTTTTTTATATGTGTTTCTATATATGTTATGTACAAACAAGTATAAATTAAATACATTTTATATACATTCTTATCCCATAATAATCAAAAACTCTCTTCCAGATGCACTAATAACGCTACTCTGGATGTCTTTAGCTGTGTCAGGTTTCCTCTTCCAACACTTCCATAACCGTGGAAGACCTCCCTTCCCGCCACCGCCGAGGAGTGTGCGACAAGTGCCCAGTTACTATGGGACTGTGGAACCGAGGCGACGAAGGTTTGTATTATTTTATACTATAATTTTGTCTGGTTGTATAAGTCTCTTCCAAAACTTCCTTAATCGCGGAAGACCTCCTTCCCTACTAACGCGAGTATCGGACTGTAGAGCAAAAGAAGGTTTGTATGATTTTTATGTATGTACTTCTCTAGTTGTATCATGTTTCCTCTTTCAATACAACTATAGAAATCGTGGTCTCTTGACATTTTTGAAGATTGCAAACCAGGATAAATTTTCTTGAAAAAAATTATAAACATTAAAAAAATCATACTTAGCATACATAAATACATAAATTTAGCCTATGTAAGTATTTAGATGCTAATTAAACATATTTTATTTTCCAGAATGCCTGCGTATACGCAGCCGATAATGTTCATGCAAACCGAAAGGACACCTTTATTGACATAAATAAATGATAATATCTAGAATTCTCGCAAGTTTTACACATTTTAAATGATTTAAATGACTCTTTAACCGAATTAATCCGGGAAGACGACGTTATAATTTTTTGCAGTAGTCTGTGGTCGGGAGTTGGGTCTACCAACCTAAATATAAGCAATTTATCTGGTTAAAGTTTCATTCAAAATAAATAAATAAACATTCAGCTTTATCTTAACGACCCTTCTATAAATGTTACATCTATGAGCTTTATACACAGCAGCTTTTACCCTCTACATACACATATTCTATTCTAGATATAATATAATATAGGATATTATTCATTTATAGTATATTTCAACTGTTTATACCATTAGTAATTTCTCTTGTGGTAACTTGACTTATATAAAAGCAATATATGTTATAAAATAGTACATAAATCTATGTTAGTTGTAAAAAAGTGAATATATTAGACTGCTTGACTTCACAGTAAAAATATATCGATACTTCTTCATCAAAAGTAACATATTTCTGTATGGAATTTAATCATTTTAATCATAAAACTTTTAATGCAATACTTCTTTAAAATATTTCTTTACATATATTTATACTCTACTTATATAATTAAAGTTTAATCAATATACAAATTATATACATATCTATGTAACTAAGCTTCTACAGGTATGGAAATCAATGTGATATTACATAATTATATTGTTTTGCTGTTTTATAGTTAATAAATGCCAAAGGCATATAATATAGTATAGATTTAGGATTTATGAGGTCGTCGCGGCGCAGCGGCTGTAAACGGTGTGGGTTCAAATCCCACTCGGAGGACTTAATTATTTTCATTTCCTGGCCTATGTTCCGCCTACGAATGCAACAAATCGAAATCGAACAGAACTTCCCCTGCCTACCTTATGAAATGTAACTTTTTATGAGTTATAAATAAATGTCCTCGCCAAACTAAATAATCGCTCAATCTTAATATATCATGTTGTTTTATATGTATATATAGTGGCGTAATTAATTAGTTACATCCTCGAAGGTAATATATATATATTAGTATCTGGTATAGAATGATTAAACATTCAGTTATTTTTTCTTCACATAACATTAAAAAACACTAAGAAATATAAATGTTACTTTAAAAAATACAATGATTTATAGATTATTTAGCAAGGCAATACTTTATGCCAAACTTAGAAACTTGAATAGTGTGTCCATGGTGAAATAAACAAACTATTATTTTGTTAATCTTGCACATATCATTCATGTAACATTTAAAAATGAAAAAAAAAATGTTTACATACTCATTTTTTCTTTTACATTACACAAACATGACATTTTTGTTTTAAGATAAGAGTAAACTATATTGTTATTAGTTTTAAAGACTGTTGTAATTTGATTTCCAGTGTTACCATAGTAGTTGTGTAATAAATAATTATTTGTTTTTATATACTTGTTTCACTTAATGTACTTTTATTATTGTAAAAATATAATAGTCTGAAAAAAATTGAAAATTTTATAATCTAAAACTGTATTTTTTGCTCTACGAAAACCCTACAAAAAAACAACTTGAAAGAAATAAAATATACCTAATTGAAATTGCTAAATAATTTTAATCAGGTGTATTTTGGTGTTTAGGCTGTTTTTTGGTATGTGAAAAAAATGTTCAGCAGGATTGGACCACATTTTTTGTATCTTACTGGAATCCCAAATATACTAGTATATTAAAGTAATTGTGACGTTTGATTATTAAAAAATCTTGGGCTGTGGCTTTTCAATAAATTTACTTTAATTATAATTTATTGGATAAAATGCAAATATATATACTTACCATTTTTAAATAGATGCATCTGCCTACTAACCATTGTAAGCAAAATCAAAATCGGCAACGCCCGTATGCACTGTATGAGGGGACATACAGACATCTAAACCAATTATAAGCGTTGTTAATCCACACAATTGTTTGCTGATGCAAAGGGACTTTATCTAACTCTATTTATAATAGATTTAATTAAATCAGATTGAATTTGCTCGAAAACACTGTTAAGCATAGGATGGAGAGTGTTTTAGATGTGTGTTTATTTATTTTATTTGTTTTGGAAACTGTTGAAAAATATTATTTCTTTAGTATTTCTATACATGACAATACAAAAAAATTATCTACATGTTGTTTACAATTTATATCGTCATTTTAACCATTTCTTTTTTATATTACCAAAAGATTCAACTTATATTCTTTAATACTTTGTTTATCCGTTCTTTTTAATTTTTAATGTACGTAATTATGTACCTAAAAATGTAATTTTGATAAAAAAAACAATTGGAAAAATTATTCAAAACTCATTTTTCAATGAAAAACCTTATTTAAAGGGGTTTAATAAATATCCCTTATTAATAACTAAATAAACACACAAATTGACATAAATATAATAATTATAACAAGTGTAAATTACCACGCATCTCAGTACAACGCGTCAGTTTAATCCGTCTATTGTGCAACCCTCGTTGCAACCCCATAGTAGACCCTCCTATAGAAGTGCCAACACGCAAAATTAATGCCAAATATACATTTGGGAAATACCATAAGGCATGGTTTTATCTAGCTATAGAGATTATATATTTTGGGTTCGGTTAGTTTTGCGTTTAAATAAAATAAAAAAAATATACATGAATTATTTTGTTAATCTTATTGTTATGTAATATTATATCGTAGGGATATGAAATGTTTGTAGTAATTATTTAAAATACATAATTTAATAAATACTATATTTCTTCATATTTATTGTTATAATATGTAAAATGATGTTCAAATATTAGTTTGACCTGTAAAACCAATTATATTGCAGAAGTCACAACTTATATTATAAACGCTGTAAGTTTCAAATAAAATTACTAATTCTATTTAAAACTAATAGTAATACTAAATGACCTGTTCCGTCAATGTAAATAAAAGATGGCGCCACTTTAATGTTGTTAACGTCTTTTAAAGATGCTATTCGTGCTATGCGTTATTCTGTAAGGTGTATAGTCACAGCGTTTGACTGTGGCGTTAACTCCGCCGACACGCAATCTCTCGAAACTTGGGCAGAGCGGGAACAGAGTGTCGTAACATTAGACTCCTTTTTCTACCCTATGTTAAAATGTCAGGTGGTGAGTATAAAAAACAATAATTATCATTTTATATAATATCAATAGGGTCAAAGTAAAACAAAGTAATAATGGTTAATGCGATATTTATTAAATTTCACTGTAACCTTCTCAATCTATATGCACTTATACTCGAATAATAATTTATTTTACACTTATTCCCTAACTAGATTACACGCCTACACCATCTGTATTGCATTTAATGAAAATATATTAGCATTTATACAAATACTCCTTATAACGTGAGAAATTGTGCTGCACTAGAACTTAACCATAGATAGCTATTTGACAGCCACACAGAGAAATATCAATTAGCGTTGAACTTACATTAAATAGCTGTATTTGTTTCTATTAAATGTCTGTAATAGAGTAATTGGGTCTCTGAGTGTGGCTGCGAGTATACAAGTATAATTTGAATTTAGTCAAGTGTTCCCAATATGTTTCAAACGGTAAAAGTAAATGTAACTACCTAAGTTAATCACAGCAACATCTTAATTATCGTAATAAATAACATAAATTAATTCGTTTCGAGGTGTACTATTGTAGGTTTGCGACTTCAACACATTACGACATCTATTAATGTTACTATTATACAAATATACAAACACGCTCAGTTTGTACGACAATTTGCCGTAGGGGTGGAAAACAAATCGCCGTAACGAAGCTTATTGCCACGTTTTTCTCTATAGCATTAATATTTTGCACCCCCATTGCATACATCAAGGAAATAAAAGGGTTGCACGCGAAGGGCGCGTAACTTAATCATTACAAACGTTGGCACAAACAATTTACATTTAATTCTCGACGAGACACTCTAAACGGCGTCTCGTCCGCTCAACAATAGATGGCGCTCTCTTTATATACACAACCCCCTATCGTCTTCTAGCTGATAACATTGCAATACAATCAAAAGACGCCACACGGGCCTCTGCCATAGAACTGATATAAATATACATACAATTGGAACCAAACACTCTTACTTACTTATTTAGTATTTACAACACAGCTGAAGGTGTATTCACTTACCACTATTTGAACATGATCAGTTTAGCGGTACAAATTAAACAACGACTGATGCACCATTGAAAACACTTATGTTTGTTTTTAATAAATAAATTTACGACACAGAGTTGTTCTCCTGTAAGTCGACCGCCAAAACGGAGCTGTCATGGCCGGCTGTCATGTTGACAGCGTTCATAGATAACGAATCGGCGTAGTTGTGCGCGACGTCGCTAGATGGCGACTCGGATACGGTATTCGGGTTGTCAGGCATCGAGAGGAGTCGATGCGAGAACCCGAATAGCTGAGATCACTGAAGCCGCCCCCAGTAGTTGGTCGCGAGGTCCGGCCCCTGCGATGGTATTTGGACGGGGACGCTCACGCCCGCCGATATCACACCTAGGGGACAATATTAGAATGTTATTTAATGTCTATGATTTCTTTTTAATAGAATGATAATTGTTGTGTTGTGAATTGGCAGTATATTTTATTAAATATGTGAAATTGTTTTCAGTACCTAATGATATCCAATTATCACTTGAGAATATTAATTAATTATTAATAATGTATAACTAATATAATACAATTTTAGTTATTTGAATATTTCTTATCATATCTTCACGCTGTTTTCCACACATAGCAGGGTAGGTGGAGAGAATCTGGGAATTTAGTGTTAAGATGGAGTGTCTTTTCCCCATTCCCGTTCCCATTGTGATATCCTCGTTCCACACTTCGGAGGGTCTGGCTCTGGAGGCATTGCGTGTTGAGTGGTGGAACTCAATACTGCGCCTTGTCTCGCCACCAGAGAGGGAAAATTAAAAATGTTTCATATCTTCGAGTGGGAATTAAACCTACTACCTGTCACGTTTACAGTCGCACACTTGCTCCTACGCTAGGCCAGCCCGTTATTACAATATATTGTACAGTATCTAGCATATCATTGTATCCCGTTACATACAATCCGTATCGCAACGTATGCTTACATGCATAGCTTCATGACTGACGGCATATCGGCATACTGTGTCCAGATAACGCGATTGTGTGTAATAAACTGAATGCAATCGCAATCCTATTAGACATATGGCTCGACCGATAGCGATACACGACGTTAATAGGTTTCGTATTAGATTGTGGCGTATATATGGTGAAATTTGATTGAGCCTTATATTGGTACTAATGGCTGTCTAGTTCTATAATACTGGTAATCGATTATATGAATAATAATGTGTCTGAGCTAGGCTAAAGAGGACTACTGGGGGACTTTAGAATAGCTATTTTCTTTTATATTCTAGTTGGATTTTAATGTACCCGAAAAAATAATGGCTTATCTATATAAATAATATCCAAATTTGCGCGTTTGCGTAATGCAAGATTGAAATTTGCCAAAGCTATGCTCTTAAATTAGACAAAAAAAAATTTAAATAGTTTGGGGTTATCTCGTATAAGTAAATATGAAAAATAAATAAATGTTTATCTATAGTCTTTTAGAAAATTCTTACTATAACCAAAGCCATTATATAAAACAAATCGAAGACTTCAATTTGATGTATCGCACATTACTTCCAGTCGCCTGGCGTCACCACGCAGCGTACGTACCGCGTGCGAGTCCGCGATAACACCCCGTTCGCGAGGGGTTGCCGTTTACATTCATTACACGATATTATCGCGTTCAAACAGCTCCGTGGAGACTCGTTTAGTCAATGGTCTGTGTCTATGGCCGCTTTCTTGTTTATGGCAGACGTTGTATTGACAAATATCACTTTTATTGCTAATATATTACAAGGAGAAGGAAATAGTAATGTGGTATAAGAAAACGTTACACTAAATTAGGGTTTTTTATGTTTACATTTTTTGCGGGACAAGCAGGATGAATTTAATATTATATCATTCTGTTCTATATTTTCAGCTATTGCGTGTTAAGCGGTAAAGTCCAAAGTCGAACTTTTTCTAAGTACATTGGCAAAACGAAATATAAGTATATGCAATATATATTATTTTGAACGGGAATCGTAGTTGGAACTTACAGTAGTAGGCATATCGACTATTGTCTTAATGTAATGTAAATTCGTCTGATGAAGGCAGCGGCGTAACAAATACAAGTAAGTACAAGTACTGATTAAAATCGCAAAGACCGAAACCGAAAAGCAAGTAGAATAAATCCGTATTATTAATACCGCGCGAAGCTGGAAATGCAGCCGTCGAAAGAGCGTAAAAGAGTAAATGAAACGAGAGCGTGCATTTTGAATTGTGAAAAACTCTTTTGTTCGCGGCCACTGCTGAAAACTCCGCAGTGGAACAATGCGAGCGTCCCAAACAACGATAATTCATACCGCTTCCCGCCACCTACGGCTAAAAATGTCCGCCGCGTGATATATAATATCAAGTGGAAAAGTTATAGCTTTTTAAAACAATGGAAACGCCAGCGCCTGGCAGTTTGTTCTTTTGCCGAATACTAATAAATCTACAATGTTTATGTTGCTTTTGGGCGTTTACGCGTCGACGGTCGGAGGAACACTGACTCGGCCTCGTCGTACGCAAATATAGGAAAACGCTCGTTCGACTCTCCCATTTGTTAACAAAACCATTCAATATTCAAAATCAATTTAAAAACCATTTGTAAGGAACAGACAACGGCAAATCCAATCGAGGCTTGTGCTTCTCTTTTTTCCACGTTTTTTCCTTTTATTTTTTGTTTCCCGTCATGTCGCGGTCTTGTGAGCCAGACGCCCCTTGCTCTTGAGTCAGCGTTTTTTACATTTTATTACGAAGTTGGTAAATATTTTCCGAGTCTTGATTTTGCCGATTTTGTTACGTTTCCAGAGGAACTGTATACATTTTACTTGGAGAATTAAAATTGAATTTAAATAGGGTAAACTTCAAATGCTGGTGATATCTTTTTAATAAAGGGATTCTTTTAGTGTTTATTTTTACAATATAAAGTCTTATACACGTAGGTAAGGTATACTTTACCTACCTATATAACACTTTATATTTGTAAAATTTCAATAAAAGTAAATATAATATCGCACCGAGAAAAATAATCGATAGAGCCAAAGTCAAATAGAACTGCATATAATTCATTACTCGTTTCCGCATCCAAATTGCAGAGAACTACTCACTCTGCCTAAATTCGAGACACTTTGTGTTGACTAGCGGAATTTAACGCCGCACTTCGTTTTACCAGATAAGTGATAGTAAAAATAACCCACTCAACATAAGTCAAATAAAAATTTTACAAGCAAATAATCAATACAATCAAAAATACAATAACAATCCTCACCAGTACTAGCCCCACCCTGCGGCTGCGAGTAGGCGGCGTGCTGCTGGTGCGCGGCGGGCGCGCGCGAGTACCCGCCGCCGCCCAGCACGTCCCCGAACATGTAGGGGTACCCGCCGTCGCGCTGCTGCAGGCACGACGACGACAGCCCGCCCGACATGGAGCTGTCAATATGTCGTACTGGGTTTAGTTTTAGATATTAGTAGCTGGTACTGGCTATGTACTTCTGATGATGTCCTAATAAAATATACCACTGTGATATTATTAAATAAAACCTATAGGTTTGTGTTGATTATCTTATAGTGTTTTCTCTAATGAATAGCATGTTGCTTACCTCCATGATAAGAACTACACACTTTGTATATATTACTAATCTACACATAAAAAATTGAAAATAAAAAATCTTTCCAAAGACACATAAACGTTATTGAAACTATCGAAGACTAAATTAAATTAAACTAGCACTATCTCTATCAGAGCTTCAAGAAAAACAAAAGACGGTTCAAAAAAATTTTGCAAACTAAAAAACCCAATAAGGAGGATGTGATAAAATCCCGTAGAGCGAGCTAAAGAGGAAACTTCGTCGCACTAAGTTAATTTGCTTCGACAAAAGTTAAAGCGCGTCGATTTACTATTAAAAATCAATTCGAGTGGAAGGACGACCTTCGACGGCGTCTACGGTGAAGGCAAGGAGGCGACCTTTGCCGCACGACTTCTCGCGTGTCTCTTTGGTGACACCTTTAGATTGTAGATGGCGTTGGATTCTTCAACTTACACCAATACATTATGTTGTTTCATTTATTCATTAAATTATATAAATATTTCTTTTTGATGTTGACTATCTCTTGGTTCGTACTAACTTTATTAATATTAATTAGTAGGAAAAATATTACCAATGTGACTATAATTCAAATATTAGAAAATTCTATTTTATTTAATATGTTGTACAGTACGTTCGACGAGTCGTTGTCGCCCTCAAGTAAAGCTTTTTAAATTTTTGCACACACATGAAAAAAATATTCTCAATTAAGAAAAATATTTAAATCCAATCTGCCCTACCCCGAAAACTAACTTCAAAGTGTCCAGGACTCCTCAACCTTACCGTACCTAAAACTACAAAAAACACAAAACTCACCTATAAGTATCACTCATGGTGGCTATAGGCTGCGGTATGGGGCTGTACATGGAGTTGAACCCGCCGTTGAGCGGTAGGCGGGCGGGCGGCGCGGGCGGCGAGGCGGGCGCGTCCCGGCGCTGGCTGCGGAGCTTCTCCTCTCTCCGCCACTTCGCGCGACGGTTGGAGAACCACACCTGATGGTTTAAGAATGTTAATTTAAAGTTATGTACATGAAGAATGTGTTAAAATAACAAGTATATATATTATTTAAAATTTTGTAAAGTAAGTATACTCGTATTATACAATCCCTGCTAGTAATAATAAAGAATAGTATTCTTATCACAGTATATAATATTTTTATTAATTTACTTATAGTACATAGACGTTAATAAACTATTAGAGCTTTCAACATCTGAATCATAAGCCTACGCATTTAACATTTCACGGTTATTATATTTCACAATTACGTAGAAAAAATAAAATAAAATAAATTGCAACATAAAATTCACACAATAATCCTACGGTTAACACGAACAAAATTAACTAGAAATTCAAAGAATAGATCTAAACTTGCAATTAATCGGACCGTAGACAATATTGTGACATTGAACTACGCGAGCTTCCCGGAAGCAGCGCTCACGTGCGCCATGGCACTTCCGGCGACATGGCGGCGGCAATATGGCGCCCTTCCCGCGCTTTGCGAAGGCGGGAGACGGAACAATGGATAAGATACTGTTATTATTAGCTATTTATGTTTATATTGTTATTAGAATTCTTCGTATTGTATTTTATTGTGGATCTATATTTGTATTTATGATATTTACATTTATAATATTGTTTGTCTTACAAGTATTATTTTAGGATACAGGTTACTTTTTATGTTATCAGTATAATCAATTCTTATTAAAAGGTATATGAGCACTATGGAAATGCAATATGTGGAAAATTACAATAATTTTAACAAAGATGCAAGAACGAGTATTCATATATGCTTTATTTATTTGGAGGTATTGTCAACATTATTAAATTGTATAATTTTTAATATTCACTAACAATATTTTTCATTGTTCTACCATTAATTATCTAAAAAAAAATACAAAACATATTTCAAAAACATTTTCTACCAATTGCTCAATTCTCTGTAAGTAGGTACAAATATTGAAATGGGAAATAAGAAAAAAGGGCACGGAAAAGGTCGTGCGAGGTAATATGTCATAATATTATTGCTGGCCTGCAAAGAAATCGCCAGTTGCTGACTATATTTTATATGAGCCCTCGCGAAAAGGGTCGGTAAAGCTCAATACATACTATTGAGGCTTTAAGAGCCTCGAGTGCGTAACTTTGCTTGTAGGAAAATGTTTGTTTTAGCTTTTTCAAAAGCATCTAAGTAATTAGTAGATATATAGTAAAGTCCTTCAAAGGAATGTCATATAATTCGTAATAAGATGATAAATAAATGTATATATGTGAAATTGAAAACTTAATAGCATACTATTATAATATTTTATAAAATGCATTACATTTTTTAACATAACCTAAATAGAACCTTTAAGTACACAGTTGAATACGATACGTAAGTGACGTACTTCATAATTTTCATATAACAGCCTCCGTCGTTTACGTGAAACGCCTCACCCTTGTGTGAACATGGCCGAGGCTAGAGTAAAATATTATGACATTCCTTCTTTTTTCCCATTCTGCCTATACTCGTAGATATTTCTCTTGACAGTGATGACAGCCGTTTCCCGCCTCTCTGTCACTCCCGTTGGCCTTTTATAAATTGTTCCTACCCTCAGTTGGGTCGAAATAATGTTACAGGGGTTCACTAAATGGGATTTACCATAATTCTGTTATATCGCCAACAAGTTGAAGTTTATTTGAATTTCTTAGATCTGATAATGGAATACCGAATATGGTTATTTTTATACTTATTTTTCAATTTCACGTCTATAACGTGTTAAATACTAAATTAGATAAATATTTACGTTAAGTAACGTTTGACAACGATAAATTCGTACATATATAGATATATAGCCATCAATAACGTTTTATATTCATATTTTATACGTTTTAAGAAAGCATTCAAAATTAACTGAAAGCATATTCGACATTGGTAATATAAAACCTGTGAATATAAGAAGCATTTCCATTACATAGAAAGAAAAATATAACACTTCAGTAGAGTAGGATCTTTGTTAGCAAATCGTTATAATATGGCACTTAATATTTAGAGATAAGGGTGATATTCGCGTGACAGTTGTAAAAAGGTTTTGCTCGTTGGGTGCCAATTTTTCAAAACATCCCCTCCTGGAGGGTTCCCCTCCTCGATAGGCGCGGGATCGATACCCGACCCCTGTGCGATGGCTATACTTTTATGAAAATTATTGAGGATAATTTTCCTTAGCTGTGTTTTTTGTTATGCATGAAAAGCAGTCGGAAAACTAATAAATGTGGTTTCTTTGGAGGAAAAGTAGAAAAATAGACAAATTGAAATGCTTGTAAAAGATGTACTTAATCCTTAGTATGTTATATCTATACTTAATTTCTTTAGTGTTTTCTATAAAAAAGAATGAACGAATTTTTTTTTTAGGTATATTACTTATCTTTTATAATAATATAGTAATGTTTTTATTTTTGCTTGGCTTACAAATTAATTATAGAGTGCGACGAATGAAATTTCAAAAGTATTTTCTATCAATGTAATAATAAATAAACTTGCTCTAAAATATCTTATTCGAAAATTTGTTAACATTTGCTCATTTAACTTCAGTATAGTCTCGAAAGTTTTGGCTTTCTGGTATCCCTAACATTCAGCCTTGAACCCGGGGCAACACGTGGTGGCGTCCATACAAAATGTTCCTAGAAAGCCTCTAATATTGATTTTAACAAATTCAACTTTACCCCCCTCTGTTAAAGTCCAATCTAGGTTGAAATATGTACCAAATTTCCATTCAGGGTTGGTGCCTTTTAAATTGGATTTTTCGCGTAATCTTGTTTGAACTGTTACGTCGGCGTTACGGCCAGCTACGTATATAAAAAAGGAATCTTTACATAAATTTAGGTATTTCAGGCTTCATTATTTACTAAATGAACGAATGTTAAGAATTCTGGATACAATTTTATAAGTTGTTTAACATTTATTTAAAGTATATGATAATGACAAATATTATTCAAGTACATTCACTTAGGGATAAATTTTACTACCACCGCCTCTACCTCAGGGGCAACCCTAAACAATTATTGACTGTAACAAGTGCAGTACTCTCGCGAATGTTAACTCCTGGCCGGCGATAGATTAATGTGCAAAGTAGTTCCGCCAAATAATTTTTTTTATTCATATTGATTTAATAGAAAATATAACTTTTATTTTCGCAATCTTTTCGCTTCGCTTTTATCTAGTGGTAAGAGATAATTCACTTTTTCGTTCTAAGTCTTCACGAAAACGTATAGAACAAGTTCCAAATTGTATTTTTTTCCACCAATCACAAGATATTTTCATAGTAACAAATCGAACTAAGTTTTGTCAAACATGAAAATTGTGCAGAATTATTTCGTCGTATATTTTTTAAATCTACCCCCTACCCCCTTCCCCATATAAGGGGTTGGCTGGCAACCCTAAAAAGCACTTGTTGACCGTACGAGCTGCATCGCTGTCGCGAATGTTAACTAACAGCCGACGAGAGGTTAATGTGGAGCTTAGCCCCGCCGAAAACAATGTCGCCATTTTCTTTTACGTTTTTTTACAAACAAGACAACTGTTAATTGGTGAAAAATTCTACTTTTTGGAACACAATGATGTTTTTGTCCTTTTAATTCTTTATTGGTGTTCTTTTTTCATTTTCAGATAGAGTGTGTTTCTAAATTAAAATCTTATTTACGTTCAAATGTATAATATATTTCAATATTATTTTTATTTTAACCATTTAACTGTACATCAACTTCCAAACGCAATATTCGTAGAGAATAAAATAGAACGCCGTTAAACAAATTGTAAATTGATAAGTGCGCGTTAAAGCAGCAGCGTCCTTTAAAACTAATTCGATTTAGCTCCGAGGCTAAGTGCTCTAAAAATAGTTAAAAGGTTGCAGTCAAAATTGCATTAAACCGTTATAAAAGTTGCCAAGTTTCCTGTCCGTGATAAATGGTATTTTAAACTGTTGGCAACACCGAGTGTGGGCACTAAGTGAAACGAGATGTCTACGATTTAATAGATTCCACTTTAATGATAGATAATTTAATCTATATTTATATTACTCTTTATCCTCTGTAACATTATATTTACGGACACATATATTTTTAATTATATTACTTTGCTTAGAAACTTTCTGTATGTATTAACAGGAAAGTTCGGAACTCGTTCTTATTCCCTCACGTATTTGAATTTCCAATTACACTCTTAAACCACCCTCTTTTAATTACATACATGAGCGAGAATGTTTAAGTACATATCAAAAGATAAACATAAAAGATGAAAAATTTAAACAATAAAAACATGTTTAACATATTGCCGAGTTATTTGGAGAAGCTATATATTTGAACAACGGCTTGGGTTTATATAATACCCTTGTTTTTTTAGTCTGTTTGCTAAAGACGCATCTACATGCGGCCCGCGCCTATGTAAACAGTCAGTGTAAACAGGCCCTTATGAACGCATCGACGTCCGTATATTAATAAAGCGCCCTTGCCGTGTTTTTGCTTTATTATATTGGAAATAAATCAAATATAAGTAATATATTTGAATTATTTAGTAATATATTTAAGTTAGTTAATTAGTAGGTGACAGATAACGTCAGATGTCAACAGAGTGTCAATTTCAACCATAGAGTACCGGTTAGTAAGCGAGGCAAAGACAATGCAGCCCGACAGACCTTACCGGTGTATTGGAGTTTATTTTACCTGGATACGTGCCTCAGGCAATCCAATCTTTTCAGCGAGCCGCTCGCGCGCGAACACGTCGGGGTAGTGCGTACGCTCGAACTCTGCAGGTTAATTGGAAATATTAATTTTGTATTTAATTTTCACTGTAACGAAAATAAATATATGTTACGGCTTTTAAAATTTTTACTTTCTATATACTACTTTGACTGTATAGAAAAAAGTGCAATGAGATTTTTTACACCTTTTAACAAGAATACGTGTGCATGTCTTTTCCTTGCATATCAAGAAAAAACATTAAAAAATACTTAAAGAACACATCAAGTAACTAAACCAATAAAATCAATCATAACAAAAAATATCAAATAGCAATAGAGAAAGCAATAAGACGATATGGATGGCAATATAAACAAACAAACAAGAAAAACTGAGATTAACACGGCGCTATAATTGCCCGTAGCAGGACCGTGCCACCGGCCGAGAGCTGAGCAAATACGAGGGACAATATTTATTTATTTACTAATAACTTGTTATTGCAAATAATAAATAAGATGAAAGGGACCAAATTGGTTTATGAGGGCCCGGGGGACCGATGTGGCTCTTGGACTGTTCTCGTTGGTACCTCTGGTGGACATGTTCGATTGGAATATCCTTTTGACATGTAAGAGCTCAATACATATCATACATTGGTGATTTATATGAATATTTGGTATATTATGGATATTATATTAAGAGTTGGATGTAATCATTATCAAACAAGTTAAACTGAATATAAAAACTGGGCAATAATACTAAAAATACAAAAAAAGGCAGGTTCAACACATGAAATAAAACAGTTCTTTACCTTTTTCAAGGCTATCGATCTGGTCGTTGGTGAAGGAAGTTCGGTTTCTCTGCAGCTTTCTCTTCAGTCGTAACCTCATTTGTGAGTCTTCATCACCCGAAGACGCATGCTCACTGTTGCCGTCCGAACCAGCTTCTGATTGCAGGGTGTCTGGTGGAAACAAATATTTATTTAGTTTATTATTTACAATTCACATAGGTACGTAAAATTACCTATAGGTATATAAAACGTATGGAGGTTTATAGATGGAAACTATAGAGTTGCTCCAAGCTCCACAACTAGGTACTTTGAAGTATGTCTAATACCAGTATGTACTCTTTATTGTAGTTTCACGCAGTATCCCGGATATTTGTATTTTAGTTTGATAGGCAAAGGGATATGAAAATAATTAATTCTTGTGAGAATCGAATCCACAAAAAATTGCAATATATACATTCATTGCAATAATATAATTTCCATAGGAATACTTAAAGCGATGAATTGCGTTCCAAACCATACTTGGCATATGTACGATCTCAACACAGAGTTATTGAACTGAATTAATACATCAAGTGCTGCAATATTTATAACTTGCGCTCCATTACACCATAAAACACAACGCCAGTTGCAAATAAGTTTAAAACGGTGCCATTAACAAATGTAACCGAGGGCCAAGAGGCAAGAGGGGGCCTCACTCTATAACAAACTATCAACACAACACTCGAACCAAATGATGACGACTATCAAGCGAATGCATCAGCAGAATTGCACAATTGAACCCTACAATTACAGACAAAAAGTTCAAAAAAACCAGTCACCCTGACCCCGGGCTGCCAGCTCCCGACAGATCATTATGGCTCTTCTTAGACCAAACGCATTCCCCGGGGGCGATGTCAAAATTAAACGTTACTCGTAATGTTGTCGACATGCCCTCAGCTAATTGATTAATTTGCTTTATGGTCGGTCCACTTGAGCGGGTTCGATTCCCGAGTCGGGTCGGTAATGGCCGCACGGCTTGCTGGCTATGAATGGCCGGCCTGTTACGCAATCTGTCACATTTTTGGAATGATACAGTAAGACGTGGGCGGGAGGCTCATTATGGTAATGGAAAGACGGATGAGTTTTATTACATGTTATAGATTTATATGTGTATGTTATAAATTACGAACATAAGTTTATACGCCATAATATTCGTAAATAAGGATAAGAAATGTGTATTCTTATAATTCTCGGCGAACTATTTTTAAACAAACACCTCAAAGTAACAAGATGTAGTAGACAAAGCAAGAACTAAATCAAATAGTAAAGCGCGCTTCGAAAAAAATCTTCCAAAAAACAAAAAAAAACATAAAATGTACAATTCACACATCATTGCAGATTTGAAGGGCCATCTCATTTTAGACATGTATCGAAGCACCAAGCACCAAGCACCAAGCACCAAGCACCAAGCACCAAGCGCCAAGCACCAAACACCAAGCACCAGGCGACATGTAGCGCATGATTGATGAGACTAACATTCACCGATGGCTGACAATTGTGATTGATCGCGGCGTGTCGTGTGCGTGCGCCCTTATCGAACCGATAGCGATGTCGTTAATGAGTGGGTAACACGTTCATATCACAGATTACCTTCACGCTGTATCCCGAACACAGCGGGGTAGGTAGGGAAACTTCAAATGTTCCATTTGAATCAGATTTTGATGCTTTTCTGTGAATCTATTGTAACCCACGGTTTTATGAGGCGTTTCACGTAAACCCGTTCTAAGTTATCATCAATTTTTATTCAGAGACAGATTGGTCATCGTCAGATACTCTGAAATTGTGATAAGATGACAAATATAAGTATTACTGTTGAGTTTCTTGCCGGCTCTTCTCAGCAGAACTGCCTTCCGATCCGGTGGTAGCTTTTTGTTCATATGTTCATTCGACGATTCAAAAGACTGCCTTAATTTCTTTGAAAAATATATATTGATATAGCTAAGGAAAAAGCTGCTAGTTCCAGCATGACAACACGTTGACGTAAAACAAATACCTATAATGCCTGATGGGAATAACTTAAGTACACTAAAGTAGCGTGGAGCTTTGCCTTATAACTGAACGGGGTCTGTAAATAAGACTTAAAACTTAGGACACATGTTTCACCAAAGTTCGCGAGCAAAATCTCAGAAACACTAAGCTTGATTAACGAACACTCAGTCTTATTTACGATACGATACTTTCTCAAAGGAGCTACGAAGATGAATATTTTCATTCGTCGTTATTTATCGCGGTAACATAAAGGAGGAATTCATTAAAAAAAAATCGTTCCGAGAGGGAGCACTTAGCGATCCCACCAATAACGACCTACAAATGATCGGAGGAATGACTGCGACGCCGGGCGGGCGAAAAATACCTAACAGAAAATAATAGTAGTCAAATAAAAGATATAAAAGCGGGGGTGGAAAAAATTGGAGAAAACAAGTACAAAGGGAAAGAAACGGGAGCGGAGAGTGCAGAGATAAAGCGAATTGGAGGCTGGGAGCTGTCGGCGCGGACGTGGCGTAGTGCGTGGGGGGGGGGGATTATGTGGATCGATAGCGTCACTCAAGCGAGCCGCCGCGAACCGCGGACCGAGCCAACGACGCGTAGCGACCTGTGCTGTTAATTCCTAAATATTTTCAACTATTTTTACAGCATCAGTGTTACTTTTTTCTTAGTTCTTAGTAAATTAAAAATCATATTAGAAATTTATTTACCATTATACTGTTAATATATTTTTTTTATTTCATATCGGTATCATAAAAGATATATAATAATCTTTTTATTGAACGAAACATAATTTAAAGAAATATTTGACATTACTGATTGTACTTTGACATTACTGATATTTGATATACATTATTATTTATTAGCGGTTTCGCCCATTAAAAAGATAAATATTTTCTATATATATGCATAAACAATAAAGTCACTTTAAATTTATAAATAGTTTTTTATACAATTATAAATTATCTTAAATGGCTGTGCTTATTCCCCGCTACCTCCCATGCGGTGCACCGCGACCGCTCCCGCGACGAGGCTCGCGGCCGGACAAGACGCACTTCGCTTAATTCGACACGCTCCCAAATACGATTTTGCAAATTGTAAATTGACATTACAATACCGTACTTATAAAATGTAGGCTTATAAAATATTTTATTAATATTTCAACAGAAAGCAGGGGACGGAAATGTCTTTAAGGGAACGGAGTGTCTTAACACTAGGTTCATACAGCGTGATGCTAAAAAATATTGTTCAAATCAGCAAATAATCAATCGATATTGATTCAACATCCAATTAAAGTAAGAGACAACTTAAAAGTAACTAAATATCACATCACACACACGTTCTTTTACCAATTCTAATTTCTAATTAAGATAAAAAGATATATCTTTGTTACTTATAACAAAACATTAAGATTTTTTGCTCTTTAGCATTAACATATTAATAAGCTACCAATTATTTATTAAAGCTAGCGTAGATAATTACAGTTTTTATACATCACTTAGTTGTTCTGATTTATGTTTGAAATAATTAATGATTATATCTAACACTTATATTTGAAATAATAAAATAATATAATATAAATATGTAAAACGTATACAAATGAAGTAAATTCCGCGTAATCAATCCGGATATAATTTATTTAATTGTAGACCAATTATACTGTTAGTTCGTTCATTTGTAATGAAAAAAGTGAGAGATAATCTCTTTTTAATTACAGCGTTAATGAAATCTCGAATATGTTGAATGAAAAGTTTGTTGTATAATCGAAACTTTAAATATGAAGAACTCAACACGCAGCGAAAGTGGAAAATTGATTATATTTTATAGCTAATTTTAGTCGGTATCTGGCCGTTTAAAATATAAAACCTATTTATTACACTATTATTTTAGCAATAAACAAGAAATAATAATCATTTCAAATACCTCAAGTCCACAACAACGTAAGAACACGCGCATTCGGCAGTCTCCTTTACTTACAATTTATAGCGAATTAATGATTCGTACGACCACTTTTCCGCCCGTCCTAATAAACCATTATTACGAAACTCAACCAGTATTACTTAAACCATACGGAAACAAGATCACTGTTAGCTTCTGATACGTTTGCAGACGAGACGAGGGTTCCCTTTAAGTGGTTGTTTCTAATCAACATCTAGCCCCTGTAGGGTCATCTAAATTACTTAGTAGGGTAGATAAGTTTAGTTTTTATTATTGTTAGTTGGAGTGTGTCAATTGACGTCTTGTATCGTTGAGGGAGCGTCAGATAGGAGGAGGTCGGTATGGGCGATGTAATTAAGTATCGCTTAGATATATATTTTGTATATGTGAGTTATTTTTGTTTGTATTGTAGAAAAAATCGTTATTAGTATTTGAACGTGAATTTGAACTATTTTTTACTTTTAAATATTCGATTGCATCCTAGTATTAAGGCACAGTTGTTCTCCACGTACTGTCTCGAGACATTGTGAGCACAACGGCCAATAATCCACAAATAATACTATTTCAAGATAAAATTTAAAACAAAACTAATGTAAATAAGGTAACATATAATTCACACATGCTACTATAAAACACTAATTCAATTCAATAAGGACACGTTGTATCGAAACAAGCGAAGTGGGAAACCTAGGCTATTAACTTTTTAACTGTCACTTTGATCGCCGAGGGCCTTTGAATTAAAGTCGATTGCACATTGAATGGTTCGATTAAAAAGCTATTGTTTCATCACAACAATCGAGCACTCGGCTGTAATCGATATTCGATAGTTCTGTTATAACGAGCTTATGATACGAGCACGAGTACGAGTGATGTGGCACCTGGCTGGGGGAGAACAAACGAATGAAACAATCTCTTGTTTTGTTTTTGTTCGTAATGGCTGGGGATTTTTTTATTTATTTTATATTTAATTTTCTTTTTTTTACTGTTATTTAAATATAAAACATATATTTAAGTAAATTATTGTTTTCCTTGAAGTGAATGAAAAAAATAATAATCTAGATACTATCTATTTTACAGCTATTTTCTTCGAAGTTAACTTAAAACTTAAAAATAAAATAATATGATATCAGAATTTAATCATTTTTAATTGCATCTACTTAATGTTACCTATTTTTTCCATTTTAAACGTAACTACACTACACTTTTTACAATCGTGTTACTATTTTAAAAATTACGTTTTCGGTCCTCGTCGGGTTATATAATTAAAATTATAAAATTAAATTCACTTAAGTTTAAAAACTATCTACAAGCTTAGTATTAATCTAATCTATTCTAGCGAATACTAAGGGTGGTAAGTAACCATGATGGCAGATACAGTGACAGTGGGTTACATAAACGATGAAGGAAAACTACTAAAAGAAAACTCCAATATACCAATAGTATCTGAGATTAACCTGTTAACCAACCAAAATCTTCATCTTTATATTTATTTCTGCTTCACGCTGTATCCAACATTCAGTTCGTCATTTTCACCTAGATTTGGTGTTATTCTACGCCGCGCTTTTTACTTGTTATCAGAGCGATGCAATGAAAATATTAAATAGTTAATTCCCCCGAAAAGACCACATCTTTTCTTAATAATATTCTTAATAAACTCCTTCTCTTTACAATATTGATATAGATTAATCCTATCAAATATGTGTAACAATCATCGACAGGCTATCACATTAATAGTTCAACGTAGACGTGTTTACTCCAATATTGCAGTTAATTTGTCGGTGCAACAGTGCGACCGCGGCGCCGACCGCCGCCGTGTCCGCCTGTTTATATTCTAAACCGGTGTGCACAGCCAATTTGTACAATTATTTGTACTAGTCCGAACCAGAACAAATATATCAACGTTTTCATATCAATTTTGAACAAATATTTACTCAAAGTGACAAGTTATTCGGGCTTCATTTAACTATTTGTATTGTTTCCGTTCAATTTGTGTTTATTAGTAGTTGAATTAACATTATGGACTCTAAATAATTATAAGTATAATAATTCGAGCAAAAATAATTTATATAGGTATAATATAATAAAAATCTCATCTACAGAGTGGTATATACCATTACAATAATTAAAAAGTCAAGCTCATACAAGTCACGTTTTATACAAACAATGTACACGGAAAAAACGAATGAAAATGTACAGGCTGCGTCAATCACTTTTTTTCCGTTCGAAACGAAAAACATCAGCCATTTTGTTTTTATTCGTATACTTTGGTAACATTGGCCGCGCCCGCCGACCCGTGAACCGACACTGCGTTGAATATTAAAAATTTGTAGGCCATTGCGCGCAAAAAAACCTTTTAATTGATCAATTCTGTTATTGTTTTTTTGATGGCGATGAAATTTTACTAAAGAGAGAACGCCGGATTCATTATATTTTATTATTAGTTATCAGAATATATTTCTTAAACAATATCAAGTACCTAAACATCTTTATATTTCATTTCGTTTATTAAGTTAGAAAAAAAATTTATAACGAAACAATGAAAATCTTTTAAATTTAACCACGTTTCTGAACGGTTCAATAATTCTGTCTTTCTGCTAAGGTACTTTGTAAATTGCATGAGAAACATACGTAATGATTAAAAAAAATATTTCGTAAACATATGTACGCAATTAACTTTCCAATCATTTCATCATTCCAAAACGAATTCATAAAAATTATGGCATTGGAACTTAATTAACGCGTACGAATATATCTTCGTATAAAATACAGATTAGTACATATAGCTACTCGAAGTTTAAACATTTAAAAAATATATTTTTGATGGTTATGTGTACCTATGTGGGTTGTTATGTTGCTTCAAGGGTATTTTACATATTAGATTTGCACGTAATAACTTACGTAAAAAATCAACAACGTATCGGAATTTGAAAAGGCTATAGGTATTAAAACGCATCGGATGGCTATAGGTTCAAATTTTGATCAAAGAGGATATAAATATAAAAATATTTAAATTAGTTATGTGTTAGACGCCAATCCCCAATGTGCAATTTCAATGTCTTTTAGTACTGATGTCACAAATGGAAAAGGTACTACTGTAAGCATCATGTACTTATATAACATTGTTACTTTTTAAACAATATCTTTTAACCACTAGGGTAAAAATAAAATATATTAAAAAACCTTCATTTAGTAATTACTAAACTAACAATTTATTAAAACAATCAAATATTTGAAGTGCCATAAACTTTTATTCAAATCCACGTTTGGTAGAGGCAAGAGTTTCATTCTAAAGTCAGACCGCAGCTACTTTGTTGAACTCACCGAGTCACAGGTCGAGCCGTGCATGACCAAGAGAAGATAACCAAAAGAGCACCTGAACTTAATCTGTTTGTGATTTAAGCAATAGGACTTTGAGGTCATGGCAGCCGCAAACGACTGTAAACAACGCTGTAGGTTCGATTCCCGCTTGGGAATTTTTTCCCACTCTGCTGTAGTGAGTTCCACCAACACAATTAATTGGAGGGAAAATGCAATGCAGAGCGTCTCAACACTAGATTACTGTGAATGATACTAGATTTTTTACTTTTATGTTTTATTTATTTAACTATACCTATCTATCAATTTATTTATCAACCCATTTTTAAAGGTTAATCGACTCGAGTAACATAGAGCTGAAAATATTTAGTAAAAGACAAAAAAAATTGGCAATTAAAAATGTAAAAAATACTTATAATTTACTACATTTTTTATTTAAAATAAATTTGTTGATAAACACATATTCAGGTAAACAATAATTGTTTAAAAAATATTACAGAATTAAATATTCTACAGAAACACTAGGTATGTATGTAATTTCACCTTATAAAAGTATCTTTCAAGTCACGCGCGGGCCGGAGTGCCGTCAAAGTGCATAGAGCGAGACGTGTCTTCATTTATAACCGGCACGCCTATGTGGACCATGTATTTTATGTTAACTGCTAATATTTTTAATATATTTAATTTTGTCGCATTATAACAGAAGGTAATAAAAAGTTGTTTACACAATTATTTTTACTTAATCCCTACATATATTTTGGAAGAGAATAAGAAAAGGAAGAAAGAAAGAAGAGAAACTATTTTTACATACTTAGAGTATGAAGATGAGATGATCTATATATTCTATTTCAGCCTCAACCGTAATATTCTTAGTAAGTAGAAAGAATTAGTTCATGAAATTATTTTAGTATCATTTAAAATAAAAATTTAAAAGCCATAATTCGGTAGGGAGTGAGCAGCGGAGTGTCTTAACACTATTCTCTGTGTATGTTGTAGGCCTAACTCCTAAACATATAAGAGGCGATCTCTAAAGCTATATTGATATTTACCTATATCTATCTTTACATATATCTATCTATAATTATCTATACATTTTATCTCCAAAATACGGACTTAATAATTTATCTCAAGTTTGTTATCTCGCTAAAAGCACCGTATTTAGTTGTAGACATTGAATTTGCAACAAAGTAGTTGGTTTCACGAGAAATTGCACACGGAGAAACGCTCGGAAGAAAGGGATTCAATTTATGCGTTTGACTTAAATAAATCACATTTACTTATGTTCTTTGAGTTTAGATGTATTAGTGGCCTTAACTAATTTTGTTACAGATTTCATTTTCTTTTTTGTAGTTTTGTAGATTTATTAAAAAGCATTATAATAAAAGTGTATACAGTTAAAACATGACACAAAAGGGCTATTTATTCTAATATATTCAACTTATAAAAAATTGAATTAAATTAATTATTTGTATTTCACCGTTGCGTTGATACAATTCAGTGTTAAGTTCCGCCAATACATCTACCTATATAAGTGACCAAATAGAAGTTTCAGTCAATACAATCTGACTATATAACAGGATGGGCGAATGTAGAGATATTTTACAGGACTTTATATATTTTACCTGGACTTTTTCGTTATTAAAATTCCAAGAGTGGGCACAAGACCATTCTGCAGTGGACACAGACCATTCAAACTCAACCTTTTATTCTTACGCCCATGTTGATAAGCCAATTTTAGCACTTGTAAGATTAATCGTGTATCTAGTTCGTAAATCCGCGTGTAATAAAGTGAAACCGAACATCACGCAAGACACAAAGAGGCATAATCTTGCAAGCCACAAAGACGTATGAAGAAACGAAGGTACCCCCCACTGCCGCCTGCCACCCCCTAGACCCACTTAGGGCTATGATACGAGTACTTCTATTTTCGTGTACCTATCGATTGCTTTTGTATACGAATGATTCTTTAAAGCTTATAATGTAATTTAAATAAGAGGTGAAATTATAACTTTATATTGTATTTTCACGTGAACTTTGCAATATAAAAAGACAGAACCTAAGGATAAGCTTGACGTTTTTAAAATGTGCTTTGGGTAATAACCCCAGAGAAGTACTACTTTTAATGAAGAACGCAGTGTCTCTAGACACATACACACAGTAGGTCATATCTATTCCTTCCATATTAAATCTGTACAACTTTTAAAAATAAAAATGTATAAAACAAGTAAGACCAAACAAGTGTTCGTCAACCCTAGTTAGTTTTCAGATATTCAGTCTAGTTTAGCTCAAAGCAGACGGAAAAAGGACAGCGCTGTCATGTCGTGACCTCCATTAGGTGCTTCATGTTGTTACTCCCTTCATATAGAACGTCCATTTACGTCACTTTACCCAAAATAAGAATATTTTTTATTGAGAATGTCATTTATATTTTTAATACTAAGTATAAATATTATTGAAGTCACTGTGGCGCCTTTGTCTTGTGAGAGAATGTGCGGGGTTAGGTTTTAATCTCTAATATGAAATGTCCCTGAAGGAATGGCTTGTCATTGTACCCTGAATGGTTTTCACACATTCCCAGCACGAAAAAAATATTATAATATATATAAAAAAATATTATAATATAAAATATTTATAATATCATACTAAGTTCTTAGTACTGGTCTCTCTATTTGGATTTAAGTAATTAGAGTAAAAAAACTATTATAGGCAATAATATTTTTTCTTCTATACTTTACTTACCTCTTTTATGTTCCTCAGTGTTCCCCGGCCTGTTTAGCTGGGGCGGTAGAGGAGCAGGCAACGCGGGCGCCGCAGGTGCGGTGGGAAGGCCAGGGTACCACCACCCCGTGGCTGCCTGGCCGTTGAACATCCGTAACTTCTCGTACACGCTGTCGTTCTGCGCTGACGCTGCTTGCTCCTTTTGAGACGCCAGGTTCCTTAGCACTCGGTTTATTGACGACACCTATTATAAAAAATATAATATAACTAAATTAAATTGATCTAGATGGAATAGACTACATCATTTGTATAACTAGGCTAGGAAATACTTCATAGCATAAATAAAATATTTTCTTTCTTTGAATCGAACCCTGAATTACCATATTCAATTGTTAACATTACGACTTTGCCACGATGACATAATTTATATAGAAAATTGTCGTAAATATTAATAAAAGCTCGTCCCAATTGTATTTACCGAGAAAGAATAGACATAAACAAGGCAGGTCAAATGGTAACATCTTAATAAAGAAAGCAATAGAAACAGTCTAACAATAGAATGGCGAACAATAGAAAGTTTTCCCAATACAAAGTTAGCTCGCAGCGTAGCTCGTCTGCCGGCGTGCTACAGCCTACAGCCCCCGCCAAACTAAATAACTATCTAATGGGAAACAAATTGCGAACCGTACCCCGCCCTTTTAACTTCCAAGCACGTGTAATTTAAAATTTAATATGATTACTAAATTCCAATCGGGACGCTCAAAGGGACACAGATTAGTACCCTCCCCACTCACCCCCTTCAGGGCCTAAAAACCCCAATATCTATCTACTTTCGGCGAAAAAGCACGCATGCGTAAAAACCTAACCCACACAAATATAACCTACGGGTATATGCTGAATTTAACACGTAGATTCATTGTTATATATATGAAGTATATAGACAGTGCCGCGGGGCGTCCCTAGGTAATAATATCTATCTGTTTTCTTGTTGCCAGGCAACGGGGAAAATATATTTTTCTGTATAACGGCCGGGCCGGGGCGGGGGCTGCAAATTCACAAATGTGCTCAATGTTCTGTAGGTATTGCGTTCATAGTCGACTATCTTTGTATATTTAAGTTTTAGAGGGATAAAAGTGTTTTGTTTGGTGGATTCTTATATATTGTTTCTTTATAAGTTATATCTGGAATAAACACTATTATTGGTCGTGGCGTTGAGTTCCGACACTCAATGGAAAATGGAGAAAAGTGTCTTAGCACTACGTTCCCTCTGCCTACCGTGCGGGATATAGCGTGAAGCTAATATTTTATTCATTATTTTTTTATCAACACTTATTTATCCATACATATTTAAATTCAAAAGCCATTATAAAGTTTACAAGTAAAATAGTAAATATTTTAAAATCCAAAGTGAATGCAAACTATCGGTGTAACGGACGGGTTTAATCCTGTGTTGCGCTAATGGAAGGTAATGTACTCGCGCAGGTGCGTTTAAACCACCATACATTTCTGCTAAAAGCTTTTGATTCGATACAAAATGGTCGTTTTTATGATCCATGTTGAAGTATGGATTTTTTGTTCGGATTAAAAATGTTGGTAAAAGCATGTATTAGTTTTTTCGTAGATTTATTCTTAGATTTATATTTTCGTATTGGAAAAACTTATGAGCATCTATGCTAATAATTTTATATATAGTAGTATAAAAAAAGAAAGAATTGTTAAAATATATTATTTATATAGTAGAAATACTACAACCAGAAATAACCTAATAGCATGATGATAACACTTTGCTTTCTACTTTCAGTTCCAGCCAAAAAACTACCACAGCCAAAGACAAGTTTCTTAATATAATAGCTTTATTTATTACAAAATAGAAACACAACCCAAATCTCTGTTTTGCTGACAGAGCAAGAAAATTAAAATCTTAAATACTCATAATCATAGATTTAAAGTTATATTACGAGTATAGGTATTCGGGAACAAAAAACATATTATTTTCATAGCAACTGAGATTGAAGTTAAACTTCACAACCGGTAGCTAGCCAAATGTCAGACATGACATAAAGCAATTACGTTTTAAATTAATATATCCAATAAGAGAATGGCTCAACAAAAAACACGTCAAATAAAAGTGGAATTTTAAAACGGCCAATACGAGACATGCATTTAAACGCATTCTGCAAGTGACAGCTCACCGGCCAATACGATAGGAGAAGATTAAAGTTTTTACGAGTGTTTCCCTATTAGAATTTCGGTGGATTTTGTATTTGTTTTGTCAATCAAATTAGAAATGTATTCTAATAACGATGCAAGATTTATATAAATGATTGGATGCTGAGAGTAAATAACACTTGTACGAGTTTTTTTTTATTTCAGGTATTTTACCAAAGAAATAGCCAGAGAGAACGGAGAGCCATACACCGTAGCGTTGGCGTCTTAGCATACCACCTCTTCATACAAGATTTTTAATTTCTAATTAGCTTTAAGTTTCTAACTAAAATTAAATTAAACGCTGTAGTAAGCGCGGTGTTGAATTCCGCCACTCAACACGCAATTTCTCGAAAATTCCATGGAAATTGAGAAACGAAGTGTGTCTCTAGTATCTAACACTAGGTTCCACTGATCCTGCTATGCCGGAAACAGCATGAAGTTGTTTTGCTTAACTTTAAAATATCCTTAAAATATATATTAAAACGTTTTTGTGTTTAAAATCTATATTTTCACCATATTCAAGTTACACCCTTTTGTACCGTTGCAGTCGAATTAGTAATCACTGATGTGTGTAAAGGGTCCGCAAGGTTTTGACGGAGAGACCGGAGGGGGTTTTAAACGAGATTTTAAAAAAATACCCACAGAAAGCTAGGGCCCACTATGAATAGCATTTAAAATAAATGTATGAGTATGTTGTAGCTACATATGGTATTTTGCATCTGGTTCTAGAGAGTCAACGACATTTAAAAGTTTATATTTGCTTTTTATAAAAGTTAATAACATAAATAATAATTAAATAAAAGCATGCTTACGTTAGTAAAAATAAAATATTGAAAACAAATGACAATAACATACTTTTCTAAAGCATCGCAAAAATATACATTAGTACATACAAAAATTATAAAAATACATGTACATATTATATATATATACATATAAAAAAACCGGTCAACGTCCCACAAAATAATAAAACACAAATGACATTAGGCGTACGGTCTGTCCTTTCGTAAGCTTAATTATAATTCAATATAATAATATGTGAAACGAAGCCGAAAATCCAACTACCGTATATAGCCTGAAATGTGACACGGACGCCGACTGATGGACACACAGCGAGGTTTTTTTTATCTTTGAAGCTTTTTGGTAAAGTATCTCTTCTGTATTTCAGTTTGTAAATATTTTTATATTTATTTAATATATATTTGTATTTATTTAACATAAATATATGAATGTAAGGTTATACGAATAAAGTACGAACGTAGCAAGTACCCAACGCGCTTTTTCGAGTTCGTTCATATTTAAACTTTTGAACCGTTCTGAATTTGATATTTTAAAATATTTTAAAAATAAAATGTAATGTTAATACTAGTTTGAGTCCAATGGGTAATATAAAATTGCAAATAGATGTTTAAAACTTTGAGCCACTGCTATATTTTTATATTAAAAAATATTTAATTATTATTCTTCGTTGATGCCTTTGATTTCACTCAATTTATTTAGTTTAAATTAATTTAACAATTTGTTTAGATATATAAAATTTTCTATGACATATATTACCACTATTCTAAACCTAATAAAGTTAATATAATACAAAGTAGAATATAACAATAAATAACATGTTATATAGAAACGATATAGTTATCTCGATACTTGTCGTATAATAAAAGTTGAGCCGTATCAAGTATTACTTCGATGTTTCAAGTTGGAACTTAGTTCTAGTCGCTAGTTGCTGTGACTGTACAACTTATATGTTTCATATTAACTCTGTAACCTTTACAGACAATGGAATTGTTTTATAATAAAATTTAATAAGTGATAAGAAACCTGACTGTAGAAATATGTAATTATTTCACAAAAGAAACATAATTAAAAATAATCTGAAATTTATTATAACATTCAAAAGCGTATAGCAATGTAATAATTAATACTAATTTATTAATTAATACTAATTTGTCTTAATCAAGAAGAGGGTATGAGGAAGCTTATTGTCAAGAAATAACAAAATAGCAAGAGGAAAGATTTTTTAGCCAATTTATTTTGTGCTCAAGTGGCACGCTTGGAACGACATAATAAATGATTTTATTTTAGTATTTAAAATTAAAAAAATAAGTATAAATATAACTCAAAGTCTTAAAAACAAGTACTATTTCATATTAAAACTTAATAAAAAAGCTCAATAACCGTGTGATTCAGATGCAAAAAAGATAAACACACACGTACCGCCAGGTTTTTTACTTTTTACCCCACTTTGATAACGAGGAAGTTGAAATAAACAGTTCTTGTTATATTATAATATTAATAAAAGAGAATGTGAAATAATGAAATAAGAGTGGAGATAAAATCTTAGTGTGAGGGAACGTATCGAGTTTCGCGATGCAACATGACGTGAGTGTGGAACGCTGCACGCGACGGACTTTACTCTACTACTACCGATTTACTTGGTTTTACCTGTATATAATTATTTCTTGGGTTCAGAGCACATAAGGAATTAAAAGAAATCGCATCTTTTATCTTCTTGTAGGGAACCTATTATCTATCTATAGCATTTTTTTCTCATTATTGAATTGAACTTAATATTACACTTTATATTAACACACCATTAAACTTTTTTATAACTTGTTAATATCCTTTCATAAAGTAAGATTAAATTATTTAAAATAGAAATGCACTTCATAACATATGAAGAAAATAGAAATAAACATAAAAAGCAAACTTTTCTTTTGTAAATTCTCACGTAACTCGTAAGTCATATAGCCATTTAATAGTTTACACGAGCTTTTAAATCTGTATAATATATAGAGTCATAGATCATCTTCGCGCGGGCGTTCTCGCGTCACTGTGACATTGACAGGTGTCACTAGGGATGCGCGCGCGCACGTCGGCGATGGGGGACACGTCGATAGATCATGCGATAGTGCAGTGGTGTAGGTGGTCTCGCAACGCGTTAGAACAAAAGCTCGCTTATCTACTCAATCAGGTTTTTATCGATATCCCTGTTAATTAAATTGAATGTAAAATGAACCACATAACGGAAGATAGGTTAATGATGGATGTATTTTTGTTTTTATACAGATTTTAGTATACTTAGTGAATTGGAATGACTTTTTTTTATAAAAAGCGACAATATACTATAATAAAGCATATACAAGTTTTTCGCTACGGATAATTACTAAAAGTACAATTGTAATATAAAGTAGAGGCGCGATCAAAGCGACTCCCCTCACATAGTGTTGCGCAACGTTCACTTTTCCGACCATTCAGCATCAAAACCGATACAGATATCCGGACAAAGGCCATTACATTCCGTCAGAGGGGTCGTCAACCCTCGGGATTAGAATTACCTACATACATTGGTATTATCTATAAACATTTTAACGTACGCGCTTAACCCGTGGAGACCCAGGTTTGATTCCCCGGTGAAAAGCGGTTGGGGTGCGGTCGAGGGGTTTTTTGCAATTCCTTTAGGACGCGTACTGAGATTGGGCGGGTTGCGTCGATTGACGCTTGCAAGTTTACGATGTTAGCTTACTATAAATTTTAAATGTGTTTTAGTCTAGTATTTTTACGGATAACGGACAAATGAATAATAAATATCTTGTTTCTTTTGCGCCAATACACAAACAAATGAACAAAATATTATATAAGTAATATTTTTTTGCGAATTCGTTTTTTTTTTATTTTAACACAGTTTTCTCTATTTACAAAAATAGTAGTACCCTATACATTAATATTTAATTAAATAATACTCTTGATAATAAATATTAAACACGACATTGTTGCAATAACAAATGAACCAAATAATTAGCTAACNTAAATGTGTTTTAGTTTAGTATTTTTACGACTAACGGACAAATGAATAATAAATATCTTGTTTCTTTTGCGCCAATACACAAACAAATGAACAAAATATTATTTATGTAATAATTTTTTGCGAATTCATTTTTTTTTTATTTTAACACAGTTTTCTCTATTTACAAAAATAGTAGTACCCTATACATTAATATTTAATTAAATAATACTCTTGATAATAAATATTAAACACGACATTGTTGCAATAACAAATGAACCAAATAATTAGCTAACATTACGGAAATTTAATAATATTATGTGGTGAAGTTATGTTTGAAAATTTCTATTATTTATTAATTACGTAAATTACAGAAAATTTCGTAACACCCATAAATGTTATTTTAACTATATAATAAACCTAAATAAGAATTACTAACAATAAATATTGGTTAAAAATTTGATTTAAAATTAATAATTACAACAGTTGCTGGAAAAGTCTAGTTAGAAAAAAACCGTAAGTTCCGCCATAGAGCACAAGATAACATTCATTTTTTTTTTTGGTTTATTATGAATTTACTATATGTTTTTAAAAGCATCTTTGTTACAATTTGTCGCCCACTTTTCTATATTTTTTTATTACATTAAAATATTTCTAATTGAGGTGAGGCTGAGAAACAACAACGTAGACAGATCTCATAGTTTTTCCTTTTTAGTTTCTTTGTTTTGTGTATATATTTTTTTTATTTTAAGATTTGTTATTTTTATTCTTATTTTTGCGTGTAATTTTAATTTATACATTAGTCTGTGAAATGGTAAAAAAAACTTGTTTATTTATATTTGTATTGATTTTTACCATTTCCAAAGCGTTAAAAAAGTCAATTATATTTTCAGATAAAGAATTTTTATAACGATCAACACGATCAACAAAAAACCCCCATAACCCATCTTCAAAAAACCTAACATCTTAATCACAATATCTTAATAATTCGTGGTGTCCAGTGACGTGCGTGCAGGCGCCCCGCACCCCCTCACCCCCGCGCCCCGCGAGGTTACACAATACTGGTTCACGAAGCCTCCGGAGTGCTCCTCGGTAGCGTTTCGGCGGTGTCGCGTTACTCCGTACTCCTTGCTCGATGAAGCAAGAAACGAATTTATAATTTGCTTCAAGTTTTCCATCTTATGGCCTATCACGCAGAATATTTGGTCTGACCGTTGGAATGACAATTGTAGATTTGATTTGTATTGTCCATATCTTTAAGTATAGGTGAGGTCAGGCACAGTGGCACAGGTGTTCTGTAAGCGTGACAGACTATGGTTTCGATTCCTTTTCGAGGAAATGAAATATTTAATATTTTCATTTCCTCTGGCTCTGGTGAAGTGACGTTGAGGTACGCTGCTCACCATGCAATGCCTCTAGAATTCATCAGAAAGTGGTAACGGAAGTGCCAGATACCTTCCCACGCATATCAGGATAGGCACCCAGCTATGTGTGGCATATAGCTATGTGTGGCATATAAGCTTAAAAGATATCTATAGATAATGTAAGCAGTACCAAAAGGAATAACTTATTTAAATTTTTATTGTAACATGATTACAGTAAAAAAATACCTACAAACATTTTTTAAAATTGCTCTTGAATTATACTTTAGGCAAGACCTCATAATTAATATTACTAAAAATATAACAACGATATAAAATATAATTTTCGCAATCTCATTATATTACAGCAGCTTAAAGCTCTACATATCATTGTGGGCACGGTGTGCAAACACACGCTTCCATAACGTTATTTTTTTAGCTTCTCGCTATATCCCGCACATAGTAGAGTGGGCAGAGGGAACCTGAGAACTTAGTGTTAACGTTACATGTTGAACTTAACGAGCTTTGCTTCATTATCTGAATCATTTCACTTCCTCGAGTGAGAATCGAACCTACAGTTAGTTACATTTATAGTCGCACGCATAGGCTACTGCACCATGACAGGCCTCTTAAATATATTTGCGAACATTGATAATGAAATGTCTGCAATTTGTCCAACTTATGTAAGTTGAAAGCTCTTAAAAATTTGACATTTAAACAAAATAGAAAAAACATTAAATACTAGTACTTTGCTAGATATATCAATTACTAACCTTACAATAAAAACTTACCTACTCTTTTATACCATAATATTTATATCGCATACAAAATAACATGAAAATATTTCCGTAGTATTTCGACTTGAGCATCAATTTTATGACATCAGAGCTGGTATAGAGAGAGAGAGAAGATGAACCAGATGTATGGGATTACGGGAAAAGTGAGCGGGACGACGCACATTTGTGCACCCATGCGTGAAACGCGGCATTATAGTACCCGCTGTTGGGAAGAAGAACGTACTAACTGTTATATGGAACATGCTTCCAGGGGCTTTTTACCTTTGAAATGAAATCAATATTATGTATTTATTTACATATATTTAGTAGAAATTGATATGTTTTTTTATTTAAAAATATATCTAAGAGTAAGTAAGTAGTAATGTTTATAGTAAATATATATGATTTTGAATTTTAAGAAAACAGTGACCTTTAACTATTATTTATCACAAAGATTTTCCTATAATAAAAAATATAGAGTTATTAATTCACAACATATAGCAATAACAATTAATTTTTTATAATTGATTTGAACTTATGAAATATTCTCAAATTCAATATTCTAAAACGGCCATCGATGTTGAAAACCTCAAATCCTCAAATCGTCACTTAGGCCGTTGTTCGCCGGCACAGGGATCGATTGTTCGTATTTTTGTCTACGGCAAGAAACATCACGCCCATTCGACCGTTATGGCTGGGAACGCAACTCGGAACTAATATGTATCTCTTTCTGGCACACGTGTTTCAGTATCCCCTCTTGCCCAGTGGGGCGAGTGCGTGCGACACTCGTAAAAATAGCCCCTTCAATCTTATAGCTAAGGGATGAGGTACGATTCCAATTTGCCCTCTCGTTGTGGATATAGGTGTTTAGTTTGTGTTGGCTGCTAGATTAGGTATCTTGGCTGGAGATAGAGTTAGGAAACTACTGTGTGACGGTTATAATTCATTTTTGGCTTGAAGTGACAGAAATTGGTTAAGCTGATGAAAGCTATTTAGTTTTTGATACCAAAAAAAAATCTGGTTCACCCTGTATGTCGCACACGGCAGGCTAGGCAGAGGGAACTTCTAATCGTACCCACAAGCTTTATATCCCTGGCCTCAAAGTTAGCCAGTTTTTGATTATTCTTAAAATAGATATTTGATTATATGTTAGCTTGAGATCGAGATAGAAATTTATTGTATAGTCTGTTTCTGCGTAGGAGTAATCATTTTATATAGGTACCTACAATTTGAACTATATATGGCTCGCAGTAACAGACCCTGGACAAGCTATAATATAAGCTTGGACCTATTTAAAAGAACATATCTGTTAATTTGATAACAAATTTTCAATCAATACTTTTATTGTACTTTTTAGGTGTATCTTCAGAATTTAAAAAAAAGATGTTATACAAAAAGCTCCCCGGCGGCATTGTCACCGCGTGTGTTTACACTAGATCACAAAGAATATCCATTTTGACATGATTAACAGAAAAATTGGCTCGATATGTGGAGAAAAAATTAACAATATTCCCTTTTGTATATTTTTTTTGCGACAGATGTCCGTACGTCGAGCTCGATTACCGATCGTGTCAATTAAAATTGCTGCGTTTGAGATTATGGCATTCAGAATTGAAGTGCGGTTTTTGGTTTTATTGTTTAACCGAGTCCGAATTATATCTATATACAATATAAATAAAAATATTTAATCGATCCGTGAAGTGGCAGAAAATTATATGATTTATATCTTCATGCAAATTAACAGAGAAAAAATTATGTTAAGCCACTCTGCTTCCCATTTCATCCTATTAATAACAATTCAGGCATAGTGTCAGAACCAGGCGCTATTATTTCCAGAATAAAACCTATTTTCTTCAAACTTGGATTTAAAATTACAACAACCATATAAGAATAGAAATATACAAGTCTTTAAAATCAAAGAAAATTTATTTTCCACAATAAATATTATTTGATATAAGAAAATGCAAATGAACCCAAAACAAGCCACTAGTGCCTACCAAATATATTAATAAAAAAAAATAATCAACAAAATTGCGTGTTGCAATAGACAACATTTTAAAGTCACTCAGTTAAAGGACCGTTAACATAAAAAAATAGAAAAAAAAGAATTTATTATCTCATACTCAAAAGTGACCGATTTGTATTGACAATATACACAAAGCTTTCGAAACGAGAAATTTTATAAACTGTCGTCAATACTTCGCAGAATGAACTTTATTAGTTGAATGGTGCTTCAAAAGGAGCTGGACAATGGTGGGACTTATAACATATGCCCCAAAACTAGGTAAATTCCGAAATTGGATTAGAAATCTGTTGTGGAACTGCCCATCTGACTATAACTATGTAACAATGGGACTTGGATTTAATGAAATCTGTATTTTGAATATATTTTGACACGGCCAATTGTCGGTTTTAATATGTATTTGAATGATGTCTGCCATGTCTGTCTGTACAGCTGATATTTGATTTAAATTAAACAAAAAAAAATCTTTAAAACTTGTTAAAATGGAGTTCGACGATAAATATATGATTTATTTCCATAATCAGATTTTAACGTATGTTTATGATTTGTAGTAGTTAACAGTTGATTTTAATTTGTGAACTTCTTCGATAAATAGTAGGTATAATTATAACTCATCATTCCGGCTTCTCTATTTATCAACACGCCAAATGAAAAAAAAAGTTTGAAAGTCAACGCATGTTAAGTGGCAGAACTGAACCCCGCGCTTTATCTTATCACCAGAGCAAAAGGATATGACAATATTTTTTTCCTCAAGCGGAAATCAAACCCTCAACCGTCGCGTTTACAGTCAGACGCTGAGCCACTATGGCATCTAATCTTATATAATAAAGCTTTAAATACTCACACTAGGTATATTATCATTATTGCACACGTTTTCGCTGAGCAGACGATCTCTTATCTCCCACGCGAAGATTGAAGGGCACTCCCTCTTGTAGTCCGCGATCTTCTGGACCACGGGGGTCGTGGCCACCCGCGGCTTGGACCCGCCGATCGCGCGCGGCTTTATCGACCCCGTCTCGTAGTACCTGGGGACAAATTTTGCGTTATTTTATGGTGTTTTTATATGACCTACACAAGTATTTTTTTTATTAACCTTTTCTTTATAACATGACTTTTTAGGTAACGAATATATAATTACTTGAAAGGAACATACTTCATATGTAATAGTTAAATACATGCACAATCTCATCAAATCCCCATACTATTCCCATACCAGTACGAACCATACCAAAAAAACAACTTCAATCTAACGTATAATTTATAATATACAAAATATTACCCTTCATAATAAGTACTTAAAAATGAACGAGATCTTAGAATAAATAGTACGTATGTTGCGTTTACTATAGAAAACATTAAGCTTCCGTCCCACTCGAACAGCATTAGCTCACAATTACGAATATAATCTCTTCAGATATCCCCTTATTTCGAGTACCTATACAAACGTATTTAACCAATTTACTAGCAACTCAACAAACAAATGTCAAAGCGATTAAAGCTCTTACGCCGTATATCATAAGGTTCTCTCGTTAGATTATCAAGGGTAGAGATATATTGGTCTCTATATAGGATGTACTGGCGGCAGCATTGTTGCAACCGACATGTGTCGATATTTGCAATGAAATGTCGATGGGGACGATACGATTGTCGAATTTCTAGATACAGCTTGATATTTAAGAATGTTCGCGTTTTATTTGACGGCGGTGAAGGATTTATGGATGTTTGGATTTGAGGGTATATGATTTCTGTTTATATTTAAGATTAATAAGAAATAGTAAATACTTCGTTAAAATGTGTTAAATCAATTTTTGAGATGTCGCGTGTTGAGTGGTGGAACTAAACGCCGCGTTTTCTCTTGTTATCAGAGTGAGAAAATTACATATCAAATAACTAACTCCCACGAATGGGAATTGTATCCACGAAAAACAGAATTGTGTAAAACAAATCTTTAATTCGTTTTTTAACATAGAATCTCTATAACACAGAAGGATTGGAGGCCAGTGATTTATTATTTAGTCTTTACCTACTCTGCTTATGTAAAAGAAATACCCAAAGATACATAATAAGAATGACATAACTTAAAAAACCCTATTTATTGTAGTAAAATATTATTGGAACTCAGTACAAAAGTTTTTAAAGGAACCAGAAAAGTGTCGTGAACTTTTATGAAAATCGATTTACTACTCGATAAAAGTTTAAGTTAGGATTTTTACAGAAAGGTACTTACTTACTTGAATATTGAAACGAGGAATATTATTTTAAAAATGGCAAAGTAAGAGCAGCTTTTGAAACTTATATACCTAACATCGTAGTGTAACAGACAGACCCGCTAAAGTTATATTTGTTCATATGTATATAAAAATGTATTATACTAGTAAGCTTTAAGCTATATAGGTACTTTCGTAAAATGAACCAGTACCTATCAAATATTGAGGCACATCGAAAAAAAATAAAATTGCAATTAACTTAATAAAAAAATACCTACAATAGGATAAATAGCACTAAAAACTTTAAGCTCAAGCGCTCTTGTTTAGCGGAGTTGAAAAATTATAATAATTTATATATATTGCTCCGATCGGGAATCAAACTCACAACCGTCGTTTTTACATTCAGATGCTTTTCATTTCACAAAATTAGAGTATTTACCAAAAAAAAAGCTGTCCCAAAAACCGTTACGCGGCTTGGTGTAACAACACATCGACCGCTGAACAAACTACCGAATGTATGTCATCTGTATACAAATACATACATGTTTACTTTATTGTGCCATTAGAAGGTTATTATCAAACGCCGCCAGCTAATAGTAGCCTACGGGTAATAAATAAACGCTATAGTAGATACGTCCTCGTATCTACTTTTGATGGATTTGGTAGGGTGTCAGTTGGTTTTTTTTTTCATCTAAACAAATAAATCAGCTCTACGTTATATTCTGCACACAGCAGAGCAGACGGAACCTAGTGTTAAAACACTCCAGTCCCCAAATTAAATATATTTATTTTTAAAAAATATTTAAAAATAAATATATTTATTTAAGAAATTCTTTGTATTAAAGCATTCGTCTATACGTTCTTATGAACTCTCCATATTAGTTATGATTTAAAAATAATAGTCATTAATTAAAATTATTAATAGTCGAACGTATCAACAATAAAAGCTTTATTATTACTTAACATCCTATCCTCATTAAAAGCAGTAAATAAGTTATTTAAACGATATAACGTATCAAAATGTCATTAAATCGCCGGGGGTCGTGAATTTGCATCAGATCAGATAAGCTCACAGCGAGAATCAACTTTCCGGATTATTAACTCGACTACTGCACATTTGAAAAAAAAAATATATATGCAATTTTTTTAATTGTCATTTTAAGGCTAGATTTTGTTTATTTTCTATATTTTATTTTAATAATTACTATAATTTCTACTTACTGCATATTCCGTGATAATCTGGGACAAAAGAGAATATGTATCAGTCATTTAATTTAACCGACTTTTATGTTTGTTGGGTTAGGAGTTTGCGAAAAAGCATTATTTGTTATTGCAGTAGGTAAAATTACTTGAATCAAGATTTTTTTTTCTACATTTCTAAAAATCTGATAAAATATAATAAATGGTAAGGTAAAAGCTTTCAAGCTGTTACCTATTCGTAATTAGCGTTGTACAATTACATTTTAACTACAGATTTAGGTAAGGTAAGTAGAAATAGCAGTAAAAATCAAGATGTGAACAACACTAGCATCGCGGGAGGGCTCCTTAATTAGGAGTCCTGCCGCTTGCCCTTTACAAAGCCCTAAGGAACGGAACCCTTTACGTAATTGGCACGATAAGAATTTAGGGGTGTGTGGGAAACATGCACTTGCAGTCGCGGCTTACAATGTTTAGTTAACTTTAGTTAGTAAATTATGTTGTAAAACGAATTGTTTTCTTGAATATAATAAAAAATAATGTTTTTAATATTTCCTAACTCTGTATTCTTCTGTACATTTTTTTATTTGAAATATATAAGATTTATATACTTGCATATATTATCTATAAAATTTTGAAAATAAAATTACCTAAGTGTCTGGCACAATTGCTATTGACACTGATAGTGTGTTATCACCATTGTTATTAATAACAGTGTTTAAATAACTATTAAATTATTTTCAATTTAATTTTCTATACATTTTATTCCCTTCATTGTATAAATAAAAACACTCAACAAGCAAAACATTGAAAAATAATAACACGCACCCAGCGGCCGAAATCACTTTCCTACAAGATCTCTTGAAGTCAAGCGCCAGCAGGGGTGCCAATTACTGACAAATATTATTATTTTCCTCTTTATCGCGTTTATTTAGGGGCGGTCGTGGGACAGCCCTGAAAGGCACACCATACATTAAAATAAAATAGTTCTTTTGATTGACGTCTTTTACATTTCTTTGTCCCAAATTGACTTTTCAATTGTTCGCGTCAAAGCGTATAATAGAAATTAAAATATTATGTGTGACTTCTATGAGAATATTATGAAGTTTATTTTAATGAACTTTAATTAGTTACAGCTAACAATGTTGGTGTTTACTAGGTTTTTCGTTACGTATTTACATTACAAATGAAAAAAAAAACGTTTAATATTAACTAAAAACGTTATTTAAAAACAATTTTCCCAAAAAATCTAATACAATTCCCGAAGCAAATAGAATCTGAAGTGAAGTGGCATTTAAAATAACTTGCATATAAATTTAGTTTTAACGGCAATAGGATTGAGCTTTTCAATAAGCACTCGAGTGGAGGGCCGAAATCCTCGCGATAAGCGATAAAATCGCAATCAAACGATAAACTCCCTTACGAAATTAGTCGGCGCCCCGCCGTCAGCACCCGATGTCGATTCCCACCTAGAACCCGCGGCGCGTTCATTCACACAAAAACAATACTATGGGAATGCAAAGTTTTGTATTGATTAATTCATTGAAATATTCCTTAAAACTCCGAACGGAGCATTGTTCAGGTCTTTGTAAGGTTCCTTGGGCGGTATTATGGGAACCGCGTCAATTTGCTCGCGTGGCCCAAGAGTTCGACCTCATCGGACACAGCCACAATCGATCCTTACGCTTTTGTTGTTCGACAATGGGTTTTGTGCTAAATAATTCATTTATTTGTGTAATAGTACTCAATTTGATTGTTAGCGCCCTTCTCGTCGACTTTTGTACGGTAAGACTTATTTCTAATACTTAGAAATGGGAGGTTCAATTTAATTGAATTGTAACACGGATGTACAATATGGTTTACGTTTTGAAATTCGCAGTACTTTTATTGTGGTGAACTTGAATTAAATAGTAAACTAAATTTTCGTAAAAAAAACTGATTTCTTGTTATACGAAAAAATTAGCAGCTTTTAAATTCATATTCTATTATATTAAATACCTACCTACTTTTTTAAAAATAAATATTTTACAAAAATATTTCATATATAGACATAAATACCAACCTTCCAAGTATCTTGGACACGCAGCCGTTGGACACCTGCAGTATGCGGCTAATGTCGCAGGGCCGCGCCCCCGAGTGCGCCAGCTCCACTATCTTCTGCCTGGTCGAGTCGGGCAGCGGCCGGCCGTTCACATAGACCCCCCCGAGCTGGTTGATCCCACTATGGCCCGCAGAGGAGCATCCGAATAGTGCTCCGCCACCCATCGCCGCGCTGTGCATCAGCTCATCTGTGACAACAATGAATATTAGATTTTTCTTTATAATCGTCTTTAAATGCTTTTTTAAGGACTTAATGCATATAGGTCTGTGTACGTCTTAACAGAGGAGAAAATATTATTTTTGCACTCAAAAAGATGGGATAAAAGGAAAGATAATTTGAAACTGAAGTGGCTTTTCAAATTGTAGAGTTCCTGCAGACACATTGCAGGTCCGCAAAAATTTTAACTACCTGTCAATTCGTATAAAAGGCTCTATCTTAGAGGATCCATCTTATTGAGTGTTAAAAAACTAACCCTTCACAAGAAATAATCTGCTTTGCAAAAATAAAAAGTGAGCCTATTCTTTACACAAAAGGGTTCGCGGTGTAAGAAAGGAAACCACAAATTATTATCTAATCCTCTAAGATAGGAAGATACTTCACAATCTTTTATGATGAAAAACCGTTATTCAAAGCTCCTTTTCAAGTTTTTTTAATTAATCGCTTTGGTAGAGTTGGTTATTGTGTTTCGCAACTATGGAAAATGAAATTTTATCGAATAATTTATTGCAAAAATGTAGTGAATCGTAGAACATACACTGTTCAATCTAAGGATAGTCAAACAAAGGAAGTCAGTTATTCTCATATCTAAAACAAAAATAACATCTTTGAACTACGAAAAAAACAAAAAATATTAATTAATGAATATTTGAAAATTTTGAAAATGCACAAATATCGTACTATATCGCGCTACATAAATAAATTTTATAGCAGAAATGTGTTCCACAAAAAAAAACGTGAAATATATTTCCATAACATTTTACGTTCAGGTTTTTAGAATTATTTGAACAAAGTCCGCGCTATAATAGCTCGCTGAAATATGCGAGTCTGTGTAATGAAACACGCAAAAAGTTCGCCTCCACTAATGGCTTCTACATGCACTTACAACTTGCATGTGCATTATGTAATTAAACAATTTAAAAAGTATATAGTTTATTGTATGTACCTACGTATGTCTTTTTTTAAGTCTAAGTTAGCTTTTCCTTTTAATAAACTTTTGTTAATAAAGTTCAGTAGGCGGTATGTGAAGGATCTTTTTAGTATCCCGCACATAGCAGGTAAGGATTCTAAGTTTTAAGATGATCCGTTCTCCACTTTCCGCCAAATTCCGGAAGTATTGCGTGTTGAGTGGCGGAACTCAACGCCGCGCTTTACCTCGACACCAGAAATTGAAATATAAAATGTTTTATTTCCTCGAGTGGGAATCGAAGCCACAGCATGTTGTATTTACAGCCACATACTGCGCCACGACTGGCCTCTTTATTTAAGATATTTTAAAGTTTCCTTTAAACCAACTGTCAATTGTAATCGTTAAGCATAATATTTTTAAAATAAATAAAACCTTCACTTGAAAGATCTCTTGCCTACTTCACTTATGAGAAATACGAGTATATGTATGTCGTATCGGAAATAACTAGACTTATCAAAATAGATCGAAGTAGGCACCAACAACCAAAATGCTGTAAACATATAAATGAACTATTTTACAACAAAAAAAATCCATAATTATCATAGACGTTAGCTTTATTGGTTTATAATGTAGCTATATTTTTTAGCCACCTTTTTTAACTGATAGAGATTTTAGGCCACCAAAATAAAAAAAAAATACTCAAAGTTCAAAACTATTTGAATCATCGAATTTCTTTGATTTAGTACGGTCTATCTGCACAAAAGTTGGTGAACTAAACAAATACTTATGGTTCGCATAAAATTGCATCACAATCGAAATATGCGAGGCGCGTTCTTGCAATTATAGATGGCCTCAACAGTTGTCTCGATTCAATTATAACCTCCCTCTACGCCAGTAGTTCTGAATAGCACATTAGATCAGGCCCGCTCAACCGTTGGTTCTGATAATTCCTTTTTTTCTTCCACCCCACCCCCTACAAACACGTCTCGCGGTAAAAAGTGAACAATTGGATGCAATTTGTGGGCGAATTTAGGGCAGGCCCTGATTAGGGCCTAAAGGGGATGATGAAAGTTCATTCATTATTGTTTTGGCCCTTTTTTCTGCGGTCGCTCATAATTTTCGCCGCGTGATTCGAATTCTATTACTTCAAATTTCTTAGTAAAATACCGCTACTAAATAATAGCTTAATGAATTATAACGAGTCAAAATAGTAATTAGGACTTTTTAACCAGTATTTTCGAAGGCGATGCATATCAGCGTTTACGTTTCTACACCAGTCAGCGCTAATTAACCGCCCTTCATCCTTCACGACTGTATATACCAAGATGTCGTGATAATTTTTCAGTGCACGCAATCCAAATTAATTATACCCACCGTTCGCCAATTAAGTGACGTATTTTCGCGACGAAACTCGTTATTAATAACACCTCTTGGCTCTCGTCAGGCGTCGCCAGCCGTTGGCCGTGCACTAACAAGCAAGGCTGTTAAAAGAACAATGGACAATCGCTACGCTACGCCCCACGCCCAGTGTGTAGGTGGCCTAAACGAGGAGGATATGCGATTTAGACGGATATAGAATCAAATTAGATAACTTTATCATGTGTGTGACTGTAAGCGCGGAGATGGTGGGTTAGATGTTCACTCGGGGGAATAATTATTTATTAATATTGTCATTTGTTGTTACACAGGCAAAAGTAAGTCGATGAGTTCTGTCACTCAATACTCGAAAATTCAACAGAAAATGGGGAACGGAGTGTCTTAAAACTAGATTCCCACTGCCTACCCCGCTAAATGCGGGATACAGCGTGAAGCTGTAAAAAAAGTATTTATTAATCGCTGTCGCTCGCGTCATACAGCAACGTCCCTGTCGGCGCAAGTACGCGTGTCGTGAGGGAGTGTTTTAATTTCAGAGGTGCAATTTATTCGAGCGATTTATTTTTAATCCCCGTTTTTATGGCCGCCACTCTATAAATTTATGTGTAGTTGTAGTTATTTTTATAAATTAAGCCCACAATGCTTGATGCGTTTAATGTTATATGAAACTTTATTGACACGCCCGTTTGTCAGCGAATTAAAAGTTTTCATTTTTACTATCTGTACTGTCCTGTCAATGTCAATTTGGTTTTAATGTCTTGATTATTTATATTTTGAAATTATTTTTTTATGATTCATTTATAGTGTATCGTGACTACTTGAAGTTAAAATAAGTATTATGGTTTTTATTTGAAATCTGTAAATATTATTTTTATTTTTAAATAGTTACTAATATTCCATTTTCCTGTTTGTCGTTTAAACTTAAAAAAAAACTTTTTTTCAGGCGTAGTATTATAAAATACGCAAACAATATACCTTATAAATATTTAGCTATTTTGAAACACGCTTTTATATAATTTAATCTGAGCTTTTGCAAGGGAGACGAAACGATTAAATAAAAAAAGGAAACTATTAAATGCATTAACATTAATCAAACACTTTACATATAATAAGTACATAAGGGTCGTCCCTGCATACGACAGGGCACACACACCTGGTGTCACAGACAGACAACCCCCACTTAATGCCCTTCTTATTATTATTTTGTATCTGTTTTTGAATTTAATCTGTGGGGGAAGTTTAATTGTATAGACGCCATTTTGGATGTACCAAATCCCGTTTGGATTTCGATTTGGAAACGATTAGAGCTTAGCGCCTACAGCTTTTGAGTTGTGACCGTTACTAAATCGATAATGGATAATAAATAAAAACATAATTAAATTTAATTTCACTATGAAAGTAATTCAATTGATATAAAATAGGTGAACTTTAATAAATATTAAGTTTAGATAAGAATAAAAACTAATCAATATGCAATGAAGAATTTAAATTCACAAACATTCTCTTCTTAGAAATAGTCAATCTTAGCTGTAATATATTGTTGTTAACTTCAATTCCTAAGGTCTACAAGAGATATATAGGTAAGTAATCCAAATATTTTTAATCTATCTTATATTATTGATCTTATAATTACTTCCTACACTTAGGCATACCTCGATCACATAATTCTCTTCCTTATTGCGTGCTTAATGGCGAAACCTAACACCGAAGTTTGAGACACCATTATAATAAATATTTTCATTTCATCAAAAGTACCTACAACATTAATTCATTGTGAAACTACTTAAAAGTTAAATCCAAAATCCAAAATCCAGACAGATATGTGCATATTTTTTACCATAGAATATTTCATAGTATCCATCCACGAGATTCTGACGTTTGTTTTGTCGCGACATAATTTATAGCGAATATCGGCCACGCCTCCCAAAGACAGTAAAAGGCCGCCATTGATAAACGACCATTGAAACTGTCACTTACTTTTTTTTGTAGATTAGACGTTGACTCGTAATAGAAATGTATACAAATAATTATTCATGTAAAAAACGGTCGTACTCAGAGATGTGAATTAAATTATAAATATGAAATTTGTTATTAAATGTCGCGTGACGTTTTAATCTAGAAATTATTTCTTTTATTTACTTTTTTTTGTGATACTTTTTTCGTTTGTGTCAAAAAATTTATAGCAATTTTGCCTATTGTTTCTTGAAAATGATTCAAAATCACAAATACATGTTTTGTAACTTAAAAAAGACTTAATTTACACAGTTCTTTTATTATTAGTGGGTAACTAAGAATTAAATTCAATTTATTTACGTGATCTCTATTTTACATGCTTTACAAAGGCTTCTCGTCAAACTACGGATTTAGTTCGAATATCGATTTTACTTAATACCGATTATCTTTGTTAGTAACAGTTTTAAATGTGGTTTAACTGTATTTTTGTTTTGTTTTATCACTTGAGCTAATACTGCTTTGTATACTGGTATATTATGTTTTTATCATTTAATTTTATATTAATCGTTATAGATAGGAGATATGTTTTTAATCTGAAACATATTTTATATTAGTTAATCTATTATATATCGACATTAAATAAGTTGTGGCTGTATTTTTACACCTACTGCAAAAAATAGTTTTAAATGTAAATACAAATAAAGAAAAATCAATAATCAATATAAATCCTTCGCAAGAATAAGCTCTGACTGTACATACATACATATTTCTACAAACAAAGTCTCGAAACATAGACAGAGTGCTTAATCATTAAAATTCCTAGCGTCGTGACAAAGAAACGACTGTTTATCTCCCTCTTACCGTCGATTTTCCGCTCTATTTGTCTCTATCTGCCGTTTAATGTGACAAGATTGTCGCATGCTCCGTTTGACATGGTATAATTATATTTTGCTGGCAACTTACAATATGGCTATGGGACGTTTGTATGGGAAACCGCGTGGTTCATGTAAATATTAAATTACTAATATATTGTGTTGTCAGCAAAAAAAATATACTAAGTTCCTTATTTTGATTACCTAAGAATTAGAGAAATAATTGGCCGAAAATAATTGAAATCTAACTACAAGAAGTTGTGGAACTTACAAAATGTAATGTTTTCTCCCAATGATAATATAAATATGTATTTTTCCGGAAAAAGTCAGTGATAACACTCTATTTAACACTTTTCATTGTACAGATCTATTGTGGATTATTTAATAGATATTGTTGTATTTTTCCCGCTAATTCTATTCTCGTTATATTTAGTGAAGTTTATAATAACATGATGTATTGTTTATAATAACACTTATGATAACAAGCAAATATATTTGAAAACGTATAACAATTTAAAAGGAGCTGGACTCGAATCGACCTCCTCGAAAATTTTGGATACCGTCCAAGCACTCGTCTTAGCCAATTATTTATCTAAGTAATAGGTTCTTATCGTGTTATGTAGATTTTTTTCTAAACTATTCTAAACATTACTATACATTCTCATATTTGTACGTTTTCTAAATTATTTTTCTTTTCTTAGTGCGAAATAATAATACAAAAAAATATATAGATAATAATAAGCAAATATCGATTAAATACTAAATTTTATTTAAAAGTGTAATAATATAGATGTTTATTATCAATTCATTCGATTGAACAGATTTAAATGAGATTTGATAAGCCCAAGTAATTGATATCAAAATATGTTAATATTGAATATAAATTATGAAGCCTAAATATTATACTTATAAGCTAATCAAATGTAATCGATTTCATTTAAAACATAAAAAATTCAAAAATAATTTTAAATTTAGTTTATTATTGATTTTTCTTAAATTATTATGCGACACATTGTGGGTTCGATTTCCACTTCAGAAAATTAAATATTTAATGTTTTCATCCGCTCTCAACACGCACTGCCTTCAGAACTTGATAGAAATTGAAAACGAAGTGTCTTAACACTAGGTTCCCTTTGTCGACCTTGCTGTGTGCGGAAATTAGCGTAAAAAAACAAAGAATCTTATAAAAAAATACAATTCAAAACATTTATACAATATTAGGCTACAAAATGATATATGTACCTACTAATGTGTTTTGTTATAATTTCATACAAGTTATATACAAGTAGGTAACAAAGCAACGCGATAGGCATCTATTTATGCATCATTATCACGATTTCACACGTACCTACAATGTATTCAAATAAGCAGTAGTTTCCTACATACTCTCAATGATTTACATTTGTAACATAATATTGGACTAAAAATTAATTTAAAGTCATAGTGCCGCTAAAACACAAACGTATCACTGTAAATGCGAAGGTTGTGAATTCTAAACCCACTTGAAGGAATTGCAACATGAAATGCCTAAAGAATTCTGCGGAATGGAAATGTGTTAATGCAGAATGGAGTGCTTCAACTATAGGTTCCCAAGTTCCCTCTACCTACCCTGCTATGTACGGCATACGGCGTGGAGCTAAAAAAATAGTGTTCATTCTAGTTGTTGTTTTTTTTTTTAACAAAATACCATTGTAGCTCCGGGTGAAACTGAAATCACAGCGCGGCGTTGAGTTTCGCCATTTAATAAGCAATGTATCGAAAACTAAGCGAATAGTGGTAAACGTGTTAACCTAGTAGGTGTCTTCTATATACCCCGCTATGTGAAAGTATAATTTTAATAATCTACATCTTACAAAAAGAATTTCAGCCATTGAATTATAACATAATTTTAACAACATTTTTAGAATTTTAATATTAAAATTAAATTGCTAATCCTGAATAGCTCAACGAGCGCTAACTAACGAAACTTATGAAGTTTCAAGATGCTTGTCTATTTAAACAGAGTTAACTCAGTTATCCTAAGATCTTATAGAATAGCAACAAAACACTTAAAATTTATTTTTAAATTATGGTTGATTTTGTCAATGGTTTTTTATTAATATAATATTGTACAGTTTGCTATAAATGTTATTTTTAACATCCCACTGTACCCCTCATATAGGAGTTCGTTGGAGGGGATCTAGTTTTAAATCACTCCACCCAATAAACGAGCCATAGTGTGGCCTAATGTTAGATATTTATTTATGCTTAAGAAATATATTTGCAAAATATTTATTATTAATATTATTTTATAACTAAGTAATATTTAACTTAGTGCAGCCAAGTGCTTGTAAATTTCACAGTCAGACTCAATTTAGGTTGACTACGAAAATAATAGAAAAGATAAACAAAAGATCGTCCCAAATTCATAAGACTGTATGGCACCTACTTTATAAGTAAAGAAGGTAAGTTTGGTTGAACTAAAGTTAGTGGGTAATCTGTGAACTAGCCACAATGCTGCCAACTGGCAAGCAGTCACGTCACAAGTTTGCAACTCGCTACGTTGTTAGCGATTTGTTTGTAGAAATTATATTTAACATCTTTTTTTAGCTGTATCTTGAGATTGAATGAGAAATTTAATAAAAATAACTAACTAATAGTTAGGACATATAAGGTTTACATCAGTTTCTCTTTCGCCTGCATGGTAAGGAAGATGAGACATGAGGGTTTCCACATAATACTACTATTCCGATATATCTATCGGGGTAGTAGTGCTACTACTAGTACTAGCGTTAATACATTAATTTATATCTAGTAATCTTAGGAAATTGAAAGATACAGACTTAATATCTGTATTTGTCAATCCAATCAAATACACAGTAAAAAATAAGAAGATAAGAAAAAAAACAGTAAGCTGTATTGGATGAGCTTACTATTTTTCCTTCTTTTCTAACTATTTCATACAAAAATAAATAAAAATACAGAAAAATCAAAGAGAAACCAACCTTTATGCGGCATCTTCCAAAATGCCTCGGCCGCCGTGGTGGGTTCCCGCGGCGGCGCCACCAGCCCGCCCACCAGCGTGGTGGCGGCGTGCGCGGGCGCCGGCGCCCGCCCCCACCCGCCGTGCAGCGCCACGCTGCACCCTAACACCCTAACGTTTTAACTACTGCCCTGGCTAACCTACACCCCCTTAAGTAGTCCCCCAAATTACCTAGTGAGCCTAAATCTTTGGGATATTAGCCTATTACTGTCTTTAATTCTTTGTATTAATGGTTTTTATTTTAGTAACTTGTTTTATATAAGTGACAAATTTAATTAAAACATCAAATCTGCTAAAGCATTAACGAAAGTATCCCTAAAAACAAAAACATTGGTTCCGCTGCCGCTGCGGTGACCTGCAAAAAAAAAAACATTGGCTANGCACCCTAACACCCTAACGTTTTAACTACTGCCCTGGCTAACCTACACCCCCTTAAGTAGTTCCCCAAATAACCTAGTGAGCCTAAATCTTTGGGATATTAGCCTATTACTGTCTTAAATTATGTGTATTAATGGTTTTTATTTTAGTTACTTGTTTTATATAAGTGACAAATTTAATTAAAACATCAAATCTGCTAAAGCATTAACGAAAGTATCCCTAAAAACATAAACATTGGTTCCGCTGCCGCTGCGGTGACCTGCAAAAAAAAAAACATTGGCTATAGAAACTGACCTCCAGGCGGCATTAGACAATCACATCATCAATTACAATCAAGACTTACGTTCATGTCTTTGAAAGCAATACCATCTTATTGAACGCTACTTTCCCGCGCGAGTGAAAGAGTTGGACGCTAATTGGTACATGATGATGCTGAATCGTGTTAAGAGAGCACCATCTATTGTTGCATAGCACAGATAGTTGTGCTTCGTGAGCTCTGCGCTGATAGTGATCGATGAGATGCGAGTAATGAAGTGAGATGCGGCCAGACACTGCGTGCGGTACCACCCAGCACGCGCACCCGAACGGTAGTCGCCGTGTGTCGGTCAGTCGGGGAGCTTTTGTTGTTGGACAGAGATGTTACAGGTCATGAGTGCGTGGAGTTCTTGTGTTGTTAAGGTTACAATTTGCCTATGCTTGTATCAATCTATCGATATATAGATATGCTAGTGAAGTAAATAGTAATAATTCTATCAGTTGTAAAGTGCCTGACGCATGGTAATGTTATTGGGTTTTTCACAATCTCTCAGGCTGTACTGGTTCAGGGTTGGCAATTGGCAGATATTCGCGAACAAAGTGATTTATCAGAAAAAAAATATTGCATTTTATTAATACAAAAATACGTAAAAAATATACAAATAGGGATGTACCTCGCGAATACTTTGATGATTATAACTAAATCGAATAACGATCGCATTATAAAAGTCACAGGTAGGTACTCCAACGTAGGGACACGCATTTGATCTTTTCAAGTCCCAATCGAATGACTTTGATATCCCCCTCTGGAAGTGGGGCACAATGGGGCTAAGGGTCGCCTAAATTGAAGACTCACTTTGAGTCTAGTCAAAGCGAATGCGTACGAATACGACTAACATGCAAAGTCGTTAAGTACCTACCGCGGAAGTATCGCGGACCTGAGCTTGTGTAACTTAGGAATTTACAAACAAAAATAATTTGGTACGGATAAAATATTTTATAAGGTATTAAATGTGAGGAATGGAGTGTCTTAACACTAGATTCCCTCTGCCTACCTTGCTGTGTGCGGCATACAGCGTGAAGCTGATTTGTTATATTTTTATTAAGACAAGTTGAGTTTTTGTAGTCAAGTTTATACTGAAGTGGAATTCCACTGTCACTTTTTATTATCTTAAAATTATTAAAATACTGTATCTCTCTTGTCGATCATAAAATCTAATAGGTTTTTAAAAAAAACTATTCGTCGTTCTTGATTTCCTCTTACTCATTTTCATATAATGAATATATTTCATCAGTACATTATCTTAATAGACATGTATATATACATACAGATGAAATTCTTACTCTACTATTTACCTAACATTCTCATAGAAAAAGTACACAAATTAAATTAAAAATGTATACACCCATACAAATATGCAATCCTGTAAATAACATCCAGTCTGAATGTTCATACATAAATATACCCGATGTTCCAACATAGCGACGTTTTGTTGCGATTTAATATGAAATAAGGCACAAGACACGGAAAATTGACATTTAACTATTCAAAAATTAAGTCTACTTTCCGTTGTATCAAATCAATAGATTTCACATCGCTGATATGAATAATTGAGAATAGTAAGTTGAAATTGTATAAACGTATTCAGTGCTTGAAAGTAGCTGATAGCTGTCGCTGTTTTTTTTTTAAACGTGATTGATGATGGCTGGAGATGCTTTATAACATAAAGCAATATGTAGATATTGAACTATATATATAAGAAGTAAAAGTAGATTTTAATTAATTTTCTGGAAAAAGAATAGCTTTCTTATCATATTAATACAACCTTCTTAATTGACCATTATCTATACTTACACAGTTCCTCGGTCTATTAATATATTTATTCAAAACAAGAAGCAAAAGTCTATATAGAATTATATAAAGTTGATATAACTTTGTATAGACATTTCAACAAAATACAGCGTTGAGCTCCACATGCAATGCCTAAATTCGGACGGAAAGCGGAAAACCTATCCTGCTATACCTTTGCGTTAGTGTCTATAATAATGTACGTACATATAAATTAATACCTTATATAAGTATATAAGTACTTAACGTGTGCACACATCAGCTTATCCCAAAGGCTTACTAAACCATAAAAGTATTTATTTTAACATTCAATTAAAACCAACTATAAACTTTTCCATACAAACCACGATCACGACTCAAACGATAGAGACAAAGGTCAATGACATGACAAATACAAATTAGCAAAAACTTTACAATAGCCAATAGGCAGATAAAGGAATTAATAAATAAGAAGAAAGAAGAATAAGCCAAAAATGTTATTTTTAATTTATCTTCCGCATTTAGTATTACAATAGAGAATTTAGTACTAGCACACTCCAGTCAATATTTTAATTTCAAATTAACCATAATTTGAAGAAATGGACATGGAGCTATTATAGAGTTCAATGATTAAAAACCAATAAGAGAAATTCAGTCAGTCCAATGATAAAAATCGAACCTATAACCACACCATACACAAATTGACTTTCCAACTTTTTACAAAAAATCAATTTTATATATTAAAAAGGGAATGTTTCACGCGATGCAACCAGTGTCTCAACTCTCCGCCGTAGGTACATCAACATCAACAAATATAATGCATCACCAATAAGACGTGGGTTATCTCGGCGATCGCCGGCCCCTTTATACTTATCGAAGGTATCGAGTTACTACGGAACGTACAAAAACTTGTTTCTAATTAGTATAATTAACTGGTCATAGATGGTTGTGTGTAGAGGCTGTGCGAATGATTTATTATATTATAGTGTATGATGGAAGTATTTTATGTTTTTTTTTTCATTTTTAGATTTTCGCTGTATAGCAGGGAATCTGGGAACCTGGTATTTTAAGATGATAGCAATAAACGGCTTAATTCTTATCAGCATTCCCGCATAGCAGGGTAGTCAGAAGAATTTAGTTTCTTAATATATACGTAGGAACTTATTCTTTGAATAAATAATAAGCACAATAACAATTCAAAACTCTAAAACAAATCGCAATAAAAATATTGATATAAAAATACTTATAAGCAGAACTTTCCAAATAACGAAGTCCATAATAAAATATCAAGTCATCTTATTAAGGCCGTTATGGTGTAGTGACACGTTGTGAGATTATAAACGCGAAGGTAGTAAGTTCGATTCCCACTGAGAAATTAAGTACATATTTCATATTTTAATTTCCTCGTTCTAGTAACATGGGAAAATACGCCGTTGAGTTCCGCCACTCATCACGTAATGTCTCAAAACAAAAAAATCATTTTAGTTCCATGCCTTAACTACTCTATACCCAACTGTAGGAATATAGATAATATTAATTTAAGTAATGCGTGCTTAATTAATTAGAATATCACGTTTTATTAAAAAATGACTTATCACCTGCGATTGCGAGTGAGAGCCCACGCCTACTTTTATGTCAAATTGTATGAATATTTTTCATTGATTTGTAATATGTTAATATTGATCGATTTGTGTTTGATTTATTGACAAATACGTTGTTGAATTAACATTGGGAAGTAGATCAGATCACGCTGTATCCCGCACACAGCACCGAGTGTAACCTAGTTTAAGACATTCCGTTCCCCACTTACTGCCGAATTCTGGAGGCATGCCGCGCTTTGCCTCGACACCAGAGCGAAGAATGAGTATTTATATGAAATGTAGTAATAGTTTACTGTTTTTTTTTTTAGTTTTAGTAGTGACATACAACGCTGAAATTAATTAAATAATACAGATAATAAATATATTTCTAATAAATCATAATATTTAAAAAAATACAGAGACTCACGCAAAGTTGTTCTACTGTACGTAGTTGTAAAAGCATTATCTATAGATCTTGAAGCAAGAAGAAGAAGAATGCATCGATATCATAATAATAAAACCGGATTGAGATAGCGCGTCGTCGGCGTATCATAAATCGAACTTGATACTACGTCATACGAGTCTCAGTACGTATAAGTGTTTTAACAAGTAAAAGTAAGCAAAAAAATCTACTGAGCCTAAGTGGCTCGAGCGCGGCAAACGCAAACTTCTGAATTCTAAGGAGTTTTACTCGAATATTTTACGATACGTATATTTACAAGTGAATTCATATATTTTTGCATTGATTTTTTTCACTTTCTAATCCTTTGTTCTGTATAGTTGGATCTGTAAATAGAACTCAGTATGTAGACATTCTGTTCTTCGTTTCGTATTAATATTTAAAAATTTGGTATGTTACTTTCTATGATGAGTTCGCAGAGAGAATCTAGTGTTAATTGTTAAGACACTCCCTCCTCTAAGTACATACAATTTTCTAGGCATTACGCCTTATATGGCGAATATCAACGCCACCTTTTATCTACAAGAGCAATAAATTGAAAGTAACTTAAAATCATTTCACCGAGTGGAAATCGAACTAGCAACCTTCGTGCTTACAATCAACACTACATAAACGTACGTTTATATATACAAATATCTATATACTATCATAATTACCTCAATCCATTAAAAGCTATTGCAGGATCTACTTTGAGAACTACTTAGTAGCTGAAAACGTGATGTAAAAAACTGAGTTCCTCGCAAGTGGCCGTCTGAGCACGTCAAAGGCAACTCGCGGAATTAAATTTAACCAAGATAATGTTGGCTTGTCGATAGCTTGTACAGTGAAATACTTTAACTGTTATAGTTTATGTTTTTGATGTTAATTTTGTGATTTTATATTTCGTTTTTAGGCGGTTTATAGCGTTAGAATATAAAGGCGATGGATAATGGAAGGGATGTGAGATCAATGTCAACAAAGGGGGATGTTTCTATTTAAATTTTTTCCTATTCTCTACTCTGATAAGAAAGGAATTCGGAAAATTTGGAATTGACACTAGTCTCTTTCTACCGACCCGCATATAAATGCGGGATAAAGCGGGAATCGATAACGGTACTTACGGTACGGAACATACCTTTACTAGTTATATTTGTTTTAATTACCTAACATAACCTAACCTAAATTGGGTTAGCTTAGTTAGGTTAGGCAAATCCAGTTCAAAATCGTTTTAGATCCAAAAGGAAATTATTATTATATTAGTTTTCAGATAATTACATAATTCTTGAGTAAGCAACTAGTACTGGGAACCTATTGTTAAGACACTGATATTCATGGACGTTCTATTTTTCGTTGAGGCATTACGTGTTTACAGTGTGTATTATTTAAAAACTTTGCTCTCTACATATTCATAACTCACTATTTTCTAGATCAATCAATAATATCATTTATTTTTAACTATTAAACTGTAGACTTTTATACCTAGAAAGATAAATATAGATATTCGATATGGAAATATAAAAAAATCAGTGCCTACATATTTTTTACGTGCAGTCTAATTTTACTTTTATAATGAAATTAATAGAGCGAAAGAATTATGATGAAAAATAATACAGTGTTTTAAAGTGTTTATTTTGATAACAAAAAATGGAAACATATATACTTACATTTTAAAATGAATAAATTGTAGAGTAAATATGTCTTTCTCATGTTAGAAATATTGCGTGTTCAGTGGTGCTCACCTGTCATAATTTCTTGAAGTAAGTCAAAGAAAGATCTTTTTAATTTTTTACAGAGAAAATTAAGTATGTTCTCCGCTTTCCACCCGAATTCGAGATATTGCATTTTGAGTGGCAGAACTTAAGGGCGCGCTTTATCTTCTTAATCGAGCTAAGAAACGACAATGATCCACTCTTCCGAATTAGAGTCAAACCCACAATGTCTGCCATTTAAAGCCAGACTCTATACCACGACGCTCTCTACTTAAATAGTTTTTAATTGTTTTTAAGTGTATATATATCAAAAGGTAAGAGAGGCAAGAGAAGTAGGGGGAGACCTCGGTAGACCTTCGAAAACACAGTATCAAAAATACTGGAGGAAGGTCACGTAAAAAGCATAAGGATCTCCCGAACGGTATGTATGAAGAGGTTGATGACAGTGGAAGAGGCGAAAGAGGTATGTAGAGACCATAGTGTTTGACGCTCCGTTCTCTGCTACCCCGTTAGTTATATCAAATAATAACAGTATTTAAAGCAACAAACAATTTTTATTAAATATTACAATTTAAGCACTTAGGTTTCCTAACATAGTTAAGTTACATTAAAACAAATTTAAACGTTCGTTCCAACATTGAAGCTGAACGCCATCTTAAAGATCGGATGTCTGGGATCCGCCACACCTCATTAGACGCCTTGATTCAGACACAGGTGCTGCTAATGCGATAAGTGAGATAGATCGCTCGCAAATCTGTGCGTTTACTGGATTTTAATTGAACAAATTACTGGATTTCTTTATTTAGTTTTAATGTATTTTAATTTTATTTAACTTTTACTGTACTTTAAATAATAGTATTTGCAATTTCAACTATCTTAATTGAAAGAAATTGCGCAGTAGCTGATAATAATTTCTGTTTGTATACTACAAATATAAATAAAAATTAGGTAGATTTAGAATTTAGAGAATCATTTATAGCGCAATTTACCCACATTACATAGGATCGAGACAAGGATTTTTCGCGTTCATCATATTCCTCCCCCCCCCCTTCCTTCCCCTATGCGCTAACTCTATAGTTAAGTTATATAACTAACTGATTAGTTAAATCAGTTTTTTTAGCTTCATGCATTATATCTAGCAGGGTAACCAAGGGTAGTCTTAGCCAAACACTTCTAGCATCAAAAAATCAAATATAACAGGAACACCACCACCGCAGCACATGTAATGAACACTCAAATAAATATTTAGTATCAAACTCATCTATAATTGAATTCTGCATCAAAGTGCAACGCACGTGCGTCCCACAAAACATAATATACGTTAGAGGGCTCTCGTACTAACTTGCAGCGAAACGTCAAAGGCGCTTCCTTTTGACTGCGCAAAAAAAAACCACGTTTTACATTCAGTATATAATTAACAGTGCGCTTACAGCTTTGAATTGTGGAGTGTCATACTGTACGTTTGATGTTGTTCTACCTTTACACAATCTGATTATGGGAAATCTTGTAAAAATGTTTGTGAATTTTGCTCAGATTTAGGAGAAATTGCTTTTTCTGAAGCAGCACAATAGATTATTTTTTTTGGCTGGTCGTGTTTCGTTGACGTTTTTTAAGTGAAGTTAGAAATATATATATGGTAAGGTTATTTCATATCCGTATGGATATATTATAAATTCGAAAGTAACTCTGTCTGTCTGTCTGTCTTTTACGCAATCAGGGCCAAACCGTTAATTAAATTGTTATAAAATACTCATATAGAGATAGTTGATGGTCTCGGGATGAACATAGGATATATTTTTTTCTCATATTTGTAATATTTTCGATGTATACCAATATATTACTTATTAATTTGACATGCCATTTTTTCCGCCATGTTAATAATAACCGTCGTTGCTAGGCGACGATTTGCAAAGTTTGTTGTTAGAAAACGTCACCCAAAATGAGCTTGCTTAACGCATCTCTCTATTGAAAACTGAGAATAATTTCACAAATATATTTAATAAATATTCATATAGTTCAAGCGGGCCTAGCCGTGTTTGGGTCCACTAGTATAATAATAAATAAGAATTATTCTACTGGTACAATATTATTATAATTGTCGCCATAGACACTGCAGGTTTTTTTTGTTAGTTTTTAAAAAACACAACTTCTTAGTTCAAGACGTCAAGACGACAAGTCAAATCTAACAAAATTTTAATATAATAAAAAATGAAGATTGGAGTGATTTGCTTCAAATTCTGCCGAAGCCATGCGCATGATGTGCAAAAAGTTAGGTAGTACCAAAAAGGAATCCGAAAATATAATTCGTATAAATTGTTCTCTACAAATACTTAAAAGAGCCAATAAAAAAAAGATATCACATTAACTATAGCTAAGGATCTTTATAATTATAAGTTATGAGTATTAGCATTTTTCAACACGATTTAAACTTTGTTAATAGTACTTTCAAGTGCTTGCTGCAGCTGTTCATGTTATTTTCTACCATTTTCACTTTTATAATTTCATTAAGCACAATTGTAGAGGTTAATAGAATATCTAACAATATTCTAACACTTAGGTCCGTATTTGTCTATAAAAGGAAAATAAAAACAAATAAAATATAAATATGGGGGATATTTTAACGTTAATTAACATTAACAAGTAGTAGTACTACTACATTGGTATACTATAGAAGGAATAAATTACCGAGCGGCACTTGCAATGAAACTCGGCAGGCGATTTGTTACTGTAACGGAAACCGTCAGCAGAATAATTATATAAATAAATGATTTAGTGATTCCCATGGACTCGAGCATTTTGACACGAAACTAATTATACATCTCTGTATTTGTATTAATATATTTAAAATTTATATTTTTATACGTATATACAGGGTGCCCCAGGAGTCAATGATAAGACGAAACCAGGTGATAGACCAAGTCGTGACAGTTATGAGAAAAATATATAAACAAATCTTTGTCATGTATTTTTCATTTTATATTGATTTTAAAAAATATCGGAAAAACCGACACCTTGTGATGATTTTTCAAGTTCTAAGACTCATAGTACTGTATTATTATTTCTGTGGCAATTGTTAACTCTGTGCGTCTGTGTAATATACTACAGGCTAACGCTACAAAATAACGCACGAAAGGAACCTAGTGTTAAGACACTCCGTTCTCAACTTTATGCCAAATTTTTGGGATATTGCACAATTCAATGTCGCGCATAAGACTTATTTTATTCTTTTTTACTCTATAATGTCTAAAATCTGGTTATCTTTAACACTAATAAAATCTTATAAAAACATATTAAAACTATTATTTTTGTGTCATCTCTACATATTAACTGTATAGAGCCCCGACTCAGCTCAATAAATCACTTAGTTATTGTGTATTCACACCTTTTGAGCTACTAGACCTATAAAAAATATTAAACTAACTCAAAAGCAGCGAACGATGAGCCGTAATGATATCATTGCTTAGGAATTAGGATATATTTCAAAGAAGTTTTCTATATCTTTTTATAGTCTTTGATTGGATATTCTTTTGCAGGTGGAAATTTATCTTTTTGAATATTCTATTGTTTTTATATAGTTATTATGTTTTTTTTTAAAGGAACGTTATGTAATTTAATAAATAAATATAAACTTAAATTAAAACATGTATTACAATAAATTTATATTACATGTTTTTAAGTTATGTAAATAATATCAAATTGGGTTAATAGTTTATAGGCTATGTAAGTCTTAAGAATGTTAAATAAAATCTTTGAACGAGACTTATACTACCTTATAAAACCTACCTTTTATCGTAATACATTATTTTTACAGCCAATTAATTTGTATAAAGTGCAAAAATTTAGAATATGACATTGGCTTCACTCTTGTGATCCTCAGACTTGTTTTATTTATGTGCCTTTACTGTTCCTTTTATGCTAATCGCTACACACATACCTTTAAGGTTATTTTCAATATTCCAGCTTATAAAGAATTAAAATTTTATAATTGATTGTTAAAAAGACAACAAATTCAAACGGACACATTACCGACACAAAAATAAAATAAAAATATCATAAGCGAGATATTATACATCGAAAGCTTTTTACTTTAAAAAGCCTCTATCTTAATCCTTATTAAGCCATCGTCAAGGGTGAGTCGGCTATTGACACCGAAGTGTTATTATGAACTCATCGTGGATTATATTATTTTTTTCCTTAAAAATATATTGTGCCGTAACGCGGAGGCTGTTCAGATATTAAATTTAAGAAGATTATACCTACTTGAAATTGTTATATTTTTTGGTTTTATATAATTGCGATAACATATTTATGACATAGGGATTTCTGAATTTTAAATTTTATTAATATATAAAGTATAGTAGTATAAGAAAACAACTATTTCAACCTTTTTAAAAAGATTTAAATATTTTTAATAATATAATTTAATTATAAAAATTATTTAGGAGCACGTTTTTAACAAATATTCTAACCGCCTGTAACATTGTTGGAATATTATTAGCTACAAGCTTATTTTATATGTAGTTATATTATTTTAGTTAGTTTTGTACGACATAGCTTAGAATAGGAGTTTTGAAAACACTCTACATCTTAGTTAATTATTTTAAAACTAACCTGAATAAATCAACATATACGATATTTTCAAAAACACACACTACATCATTTATTCCCTACACCTATCCAAAATACAGAATGACTGTATCAATGTCAAAAAAATAATTTTATCAATGTAAAAATTTTTTTTTTCTTTTAATAATAGCTCCCTAGACATTTGCAGAATCGCTTTTAGCACCGTATAATAATATGAGAAATGTCAATGGTTGTCTCTTTTGTCCGAAACATGTCATTAATAGGTGAAAAAAAGAAAAAAATATCACAGTCACATGTTCTATGGGGGCCCGAATAGTGTTGTCAACACTCGAAATACTACAAATCTCAAGTATAAATAATAGTTTGTATGAATGCCTCGATACTTTGTCGGCTTCAATTGACTTTCAAATTTATTGATTTTAACATATTTTTTTTGTTAACTTTAAGGTAATTTTAGCTTGGGAAAAAATTGTAAGTCGAGCTACTGAATGTATGTCACAATTAGTTAGATTAAGAGTTTGTAATAAGTATAAGTTTTTAAATATTTAATGTTTATTTGAAATATATCAATATTTGTTTTAGAAATTCTTTAGTGGAAAAAATGGTTAATGTTATATTAATTTATGGACAATATTCTCCGTTTTTTAAATTTTTAAAACCTGATAACGCTCAATTTTTTTCTTTAAAAAGTCACTACATTACTACTTAGCTAAATAAATAATACATTTCCATATTTACAAGTTACAAATTTTATATTTTGGTACGATCATTATTACCATAAATTGACATTTTACTATAAATTTTAAATCTGAAATATTTCATTTCCTAGCTTATAAATTCTATCTCGAAAATTCGAAAATAATCTACTCATTTCAATTAAGCAATTTTAGTAATTTTACCCACATCTGATAAGCGATAAGCATGTTTGACGCAGATATTTCAAAACATATTTAAAAAGGAGCCGATTCAAAGTGAGTACTTGAAAAAAAAACCCCCAGAACCCCTGTCACTGTCACCCATTATAGAGCAAGTATCGTTTACCGCAAAAATTATTTGCCCTACAATACATTTTGGAGATCTCTATTTAACGAAATTACAAATTTTCGGACACAAACTCTTACTTAACAATAGAGTCCATTGAATATATTCGGTACAGATCAAAGGTGCTTTTGTCGATTTTTTTTCTGTCTGTTCAGAATTTTGTTGCATGACAGTAGATAATTTTTAAAATTGAAGTAATATATTAAACATATATGTTTATTGTTTTCATTTTATTCATTAGTGGTAAGTTTAATTAAGACACACTTTTAATTAACTCTTACACTATATTAGTTTTTATTAAAATATTATTTAGTACAACCAGAAAATATTAAATCTGTCGTTTACCTAACTTAATTTATTATTTTTAGATTAATAATTTATCTCCTTTATTGGTTTTAATTGCAATTCTCTCACTTTCAATTAAACTAATAATATTTTTCGAAATAAACAATTAATTGTTATGAGATAAAAAAAACCCTCTTAAATAATTCCATATTAAATTGCACTAAGGCAAAAAATTATAGGGCCAAATGTTTACTATTACAAATTATCTAACAATACATTGAAAGAAGGATTCGATTACTATTTAAAATATCCCGCATTTGGAATTTATACCAAATAAAATATCAAGTTACTAAGAGACACCCATGTTTTATAACAGGTAGTTTTTTATTGTTTAAAAATATATATTTTAAGAGTAAGAAGTCACTATTTTATCGACCCTATTCTATTATAATATTACATTTTTTTATATATTTTATTAAAAATAACTGTTTATTTTTTCTATGTTATTAGGCCGAATAAAAAATCTTTTGGTCTATATCTAAGCTATGTTTTATGGAGAATAAAAGTGCTCTAAAATGAAAAAAGTAAATTAAATATTATAGGAGTATAATGAACAAGTAGAGTCAATAGAGTTACATTTCTATTTAATAATATTTATTTTATTCTAATAATCATCATAGTCTTTTATAATAATATTTTTAATTTAGGACTATTTAGTATTTAAAATTATAATTAAGTTAAATCTTTTGCAGAGTTATTTCAGTAGCCTGCTTTTATTTTTATAGTTTATATAGTGATTAATTTATTATTTTCGAAATATTATACGTACCTACTTCTGTCAAATTTATTTATATTATATTTTCTATGAAAAGTGATTGATGCATGTGATACTTATTTTTGAAAAATAAAAAAAATGTCAATCTTATATGACGGCGAGAAGCACATTATTTTTTCACAACGATATATATTATATAGACTTATAGAATTAATATGAAGAATTAAATAACTGCCAATGTACCGTAAAGAACAGAACTAAGCAAAATTTCTCCAGAACTACCAACCAAAGAAAAAATAAAACCGTATATGACCTACCGTAAACAATCTTCTCTATAAAACACAACAGTCCGTAACACTTGCACTCAAACACCTCACCCGTTCAAGCTCAACGGGTCCCGTTCCCTCAAATTCAAGTTTCTGACCGTTCAATGTACCGTGATCATCGAACCCGGTATACCGGAGCTGCGAACCGTTACCGTTGATGTCACGGCTCGATTACGACTGGCCGAGCCATCTGATTCCAAGTCAGCCGTGTGAGCAACGGGGGCGGGGCCTAGGGGTACAGCCGGTGTCAGGGGGGACGCACACTGCGATACCAGCACACATACACAATACACGCCCACAAAGATGTTGTACCAAGTTTCGCTTTTGTATGGACGCAAGTTTTCACGAATGTGTAAGTTTATTTTGATATTTTGTGTTTTTTTTGAGTTTTGAGTTTTTTTTTTTATTTTTTGTTAATGTTTGTTGTTGAATGAGTGTTGTTGTTTGATAAATGACTATATTAAGTTAGTTTTTAGTTTATGGGGGAAAATTTAATTAGGTTACGTTGCCATTTTTGGGACCTTTTATTATAATTGTATAATTTTTCAATATTAGCAATGATTATTTGTATATAAAACATTGTTTTATCACCATAAAGAATTATTAGCCATTATTTATTTTAAGAGGGAAGGAAATGTAACGATATACATAAAATTGCCAAGAATATGTCCGAGGCAGGTCATAAACGGTTAGGTTTTATAACCGGGTCTAGCGCGGCGGAGTGCCGACTGCCGGCTAAGCAAAAGATGTAAAACTTTTACACTCCACTATTTGACTGCCTTTACTAAATGGTAATATTTTATTGTCAGCTAGCTACGTGATGCTTAATGGGTCAGTATATAGAGTTCGTAAATATGTTATAAAGTTAACCTTCTTCATACAACCTGTGATATTTCATATTAAAATATATTTAAATATAATCTAATATCAATGTTTTTATAATAAGGTAGATTTAGATTATAAGTGGAGAGGGTGAAATTTATACAGTGACATTTTTCTCGTTAAAACGGCGTAAAACGTCTAGACGGACCATCCAATGAAAAGCGGTCAACATGGAGGGTTCTTTAGATGATATTAGAGTTTCACGTCGAGTAAAAAATATGAAAAAATATTCTATTATGAAGCTAACAATCAAATATTTTGTTACTATTACCATAACAAGTTGCATTACAGGCAATTAATTCACAAATCACGTCCCCCGCCAAAATGTATAACCTAAAAATCAACAAAAACGCGTTCACACGACAACAATGGCTGACACGCGGCGATCGTCACGCCGCTAACGCTTAGTACTCATTATTCAGAACTAATTTCACGCTCGCTCTTAACAATTGTGAGATTTTGCGATGCCATGTCACGCTTTTCGTCACGACTGGTTATCTCAGATTGACTTGTTACAATTTTTTTTTCGTACCAACCCGCGGGTCAAATGCTACGTTTAAACAGATCCGTTACAAAGGAGGTCGATACAATGCGATCGAAAATTCGACCTAAGTCAACCATTAAAAATTCGTTTTCCACAATGGATTTAAAAAATAAATAATATAAGTATGAAAAAAGTATTTGTGCAAGAACAATATGTACACCGCAGCGGGACATCTAGATAGAGTATTTTCTTTATATTTTATATTTTTTTTATTTGCACTTATGCCTTGGCTGAATGGCGTCGGATCCTTAATTTACGCATCGCTTGATGTATTCTGTGCTTAGAGTTTGTAAGGGATTGTTCTTGTATTGTAACATTGCGTGCTATTGTGCAACCATTATTTTGTCTTAGATCTTGTATTATATAGAGTTGATTGAAACTTTTGTTATTTTGAGCTTTTATAGCATAATATGTACAAACTTATGTGAAACATAATGATTTTAAATAATGGGAAACTATAATATTGTAAATCAATCAGGAAAAAAAATCAAAACGACAACTACAAACAATATCTTTAACCTCCCTCATCTCCCATATATAGCAACTAAACAGAAAGAACCTAAACTAAAAACACTCCGCTCTCCACATTCTCTCTACATTGAACCACATACAACAGTAAAGAAATACAAACATTAGTGTTGATACGTAAAATCCAGCACGGTGCGGTGCAGCTGCTGCGCCTTACACGCATCACTGGCGGCTCACAACATCCGCGAGTAACGAATGCTTTGTGAATGCCGATGCCGATGCCGATAGATACGGTAAGGTATAGGCGAGTGGCGAAAACTGTATGTATTTGTATGAAGTAATGTTTGATTATTAGGAGTATTAGGAATGTTTCGATAGTAAATTAAAATTAGTTATTTTTTTTGTTATATTATAGATACTTATTATAAATAAATCTCTCAATAGGTATATAATCGTAGAAATATTGTTGTGATGCTTTACAGTCTAATAATTATATTATATTTATAGACACGATAAAATGAAAGATGAAATGTTGGCGCAAGAGTACAAGGGTGCGACTATAACGTAATGGGCTGTGGGTTCGATTCCAGCTCGACAAGATGAAATATTTTATTTCTTCGCAGGGTACTGTTAACTAGGCTCCCTCTGCCGACCCTGTTTCATGTGGAATACTAAAATAAAACTAAACAATATTCAAAAGTTATTTGAAATATGATTGATTGGACTTACCAAAAGATCTTAATAAACTTGCTTGCGTTGTTCATAACTAATTTTAACATTCATTACATTACCAATATCATTATAGTTAAGCAAATTTCTCAAAGCTTAAAACTTAAGCCAAAACAAAAAAGCATTAAAAAAGGATGGGAATCTTTTCACCGATAGATTACAGATTAGATCGCGGGCCAATTTGGCGTGCGGTGGCACTACGTGCGTTGCGGTGCGCCGTCACCCGCACGGCGCTTTTCGATTTTGCCACTAAATGTTTTATAAATGGAGAGAAATTCGGCGGAAAGTGGAGAATGTAATGTGTTAACACTACGTTACCTCTACCTCTGCCTGCTGTGTGTGGAATGCAGCGAGAAGCTGATTTCATTTTTTATTTTCTTAAATGAAAATACTAATATAGATAAATAGAAGCAATTAGAGTAAATGTGAATTCAAATGCTACTCAAGTATCAGTTAAATACCTAACTGGAAGTAAGACGCAATATATGTAGATGTATGATGAAAAATTTTTATGTTTAAATAAGTTTATATTTGGTCTATATAAGTTTATCACACAATTAAGTTAATACTTATGTCACCCAAATAAGTTTATACTTAGTCAATATATATTTTTTTTGTATTGTTGAGTCCACGGACCACGGCGGAACGTGGAGAATGGAAGTGTCTTAATGGCAACCAAGGGTCCCTATCCCTAGGTTCCCAGATTTCCTCTGCCTTTTCTTCTGGGATAACGTGACGCTAAAATAATCTGTTTTTATATAGGTACTTACGTGTATGGAAAACGTTTATATCATAATTTATTAAATTCTGCCTACCTAAAGGAAAGGAATCATATAGTAAGTAGATTATCGTAAGTTTATCACGCATAATGACCAAAAAAATATTCCGAAATAAAATGAGTTATGAATATAAATATCGGAAGCCACTGCCAAGCATTGCCTAAGCGTGTAACGCTTAACCGTTCTTTAAATAACACAAAATCTGTATATATTTAACAAAAACAAAACAATACCATAAATAATATTAATGATATGTACCCTTCGCCGCCCATGGCGATGAATTAAACAAAGAATTGAATATATAATCGTGTTGCATCTAATGAGAAGGGGATGTTATAATGTACCGAAATTATAAATGCTGAAATATTTACAACAGTCAATAAACTTAAAATTAACTAGGAATCGGTTTTTTTCTGGTGATATAATTAATAGAGCAGAGAAGGAGGAGGCAGAAGAGGAGTCTCTTAGAAACAATAATGACAAAGCCTTAGGAAACGTACAAAATATATTTCAGCTTTAAGGTCAGATTAATCAAAAAATATCTCTACATTTATAGATAGGAATTCTGTTTCTCATTTCCACGTATTACATATAAAAGAAAATGTTTATAAATTGGTACGCACTGAGCATTATTAACTTTACTTAATTAAATTACAGACATCCAAAGAAATCGCAATAATTAAAGTAACAATCACCATTCAACGGAATTGTTCACGAAGACACAATAGTGTCGCCATAAACAAAAAGTAATCAAACCAGTATTTAAATGATACCGCGTTTGAATATTTGAAAAAGTTAAAAAGACATTTTTAAAATGTGCCTCGAGAGCTTTCCCCTTCAACCTAAACGCACACAGACACATTTACATTATACTTTTGAATCTGTATTAATTTTTGCGACGCTTAATCTGTGTAAAATGTTTTTTTGAAATTGTATTTCAAATTTTATTTTTTTATCTAAAATAATATAAAATTGTATTTATTGTTATTGTTATTTCAAAAAACAAAACCATACAGACAATGCACAAATAATCAACAATTATATAGGATCTATAATTTCCCAACTCCTTACCTTTCAGAAAAAAAAACATAAATAATCGAACAGTAACCGATATTAAAACAACACGATGCATCATATTTCCCCCGTATAAACACGCATGATATCTGTCTCTTTCTGGTGCTTAGTTTTCCACTATATACTCATCTCTGTCTGTTTAGGGCGTGTTCTGGGCTGTGATTGGTGGAGGGGATGGCGGTCGGCCGCCGTCGGCGCGCGGTCGTTCCGACGGCGTTTTCCCGACGGTAGGCGTTCGAAATTCGAACATGGATGGTATTTGTAACGCAATGTGTAATTAAAAACCTGTTCATATATTATTGGTGATATATGGTTCTTTCTTGTGGTTATTTCTTGTTTTATTAAAAAAGGTATTGGTTTTTACCTACAATATTACTAATTGGCTCTGTTTGTGAATCTATTATATTTACCTAAGTTTTTAGCTTTTATTAGATTTTTCTAGAAGAAATCTCGTATGAGTGTGCGAATTTATTATAATATTAAAGGGATTTTTATAAAAATAGATCTTTGTAATATTTTCATTAGTAAATCATATCTTGTGCCAACTATTGCAAAAAACACAAGTAACTGACATTGACATCTCAAAATAAATTTGATGGCCATAAATTTTCCTTTAATTTTATTTTTTGCTGTTTCCATATATATAATGAAATTCAGAATTCGAATTTGTCGTCGAAATATTTTGGTCTAATATTTAGAAAAGTTATAATGTTAGTTTATTATTAGACCTAAATATAGTTATTTTTGGATTGAACGATACCACAAAATGTTTCTGTAATTTATATTAGGTTAAAATATCTATGAAACAAAATTATCGAAGCCCTCTCATTTCTTAGAATATACAAAGTTGTTTTCGTACAGGCCATAATACAAAAAAAGAACTCTACATTCACAAAAGTCGAAATTTAAGTTCAATTACATTATTGGTTTTCGTTTAATGTCTTCAATAAATATCTTTTATACCTACCTGTGTACTTCTAGATCACATTAATTACAAAGCTCTCGCACAATAAACAAATGTAAGTATTTATATTTTAGTATTACTAAAATTTTATATTGATTAATAATTTATAATATAAGATTGTATATTATGCAAGAACTTAAATTCAAAACATTTCATGAGAAAGAGAATGAACGAGTCACATATGTCAAAATTGAACAAGCTAAGATAGGATTCTATACATGAATAAATTAGAAAAATTCCAATTTTATATTAATTAGAGCATATTCATTTGAAACATCCCCATATAAATAAACATAATAGATAAATTACATGAGTGCATAAGGCTGGTTACGCACGATACGCACTTAATTAGACTGTTTCACGTCTGAGCGCTCGCGCTATGCGTACGCGCACTCTACACTGTATTGTGGTTAGAATAAGATAGATAGTGGAGATTAGAATTTTAGTGGATATGAGTATAAAATACATTTTTAATATTTTTATTGAAATAAATGTTAATAACATTGGTTAAGTAACCTAGTTGGGTAAGGAACCTAGTATTAAAACATTCCTGCACAGCCCGGAATTTCGGTATATTGCATGATGAATAATAGAACCACACGCATCGTCTTCTAACCAGCGCAAGGTACACAAAATGATTAGCTCCCCTGATTGGAAACCGAACCCACCACCATTTACAATCAGATGCTATGATGGCGTTCAGCGACGGCCGTTATATTTTAATATAAACCATTTACAATACTTATTTACCATACATTACGCACAGGAATCACATATTAAAAATTGATCACTGAAAACTTAAAAAGAGTAATACCTACACAAAGAACGCTAAGGAATATATAAAAAATCATCAGAGAATAACTATTATACCTTTTTATCTACCCTTTTTATTTTCTTTATATAGATATATTAAAAGCGTAAATTACATAAGAGTATAAGGCTGGGTGCGCACGACACGCGCTCAATTACTCGGTTTCACGAGTGACCGGGCGCGCTGCGTACGCGCAGCTCAGCACATGGCTCACTAGACAAATTGCACATTGTAGCCTACGCTTAATAGACCGCACGATAATGGAAAAATATGTGGTGCGAAACTATATACATATACAGCTCCTTTAGTTCTAAAAAAATATTTAAATATAGGTACCCATAGATATAGATGTAGATATTTTTTTTTTAGAATTGGTCTATGAAAATATTTTTATTTAGGATCTGTAATAGTATTTTCAGGTCTGCTTCTACAGTTAGTTTTCTGTGACATCCTTAATAATAAGCAAAAAGTAAAGGACAAAATAAAGTGGCACTAGGTTCTTTTTTTGTTTTGTCGACCTCGCAAAATGGAAGATGTCTAAAAAAATTAAGATAAAATTATGAAGATCTTCGTATGAAGATAAAAGTGCGGTCCGTACATCTATATTCTATTTTTTTAACATCTACATCTTGCAAAAGACTCAATATTGGTAGTGACATTCTCTTCATAATTCAAATCAGAAAAGAGACATATATATAGAAGCATCGTTATTCAGATACAAAATAGAACAATATACTATTAATGTAAAAAAAGAAGCTAATGGAAACTAATGAAAAAAGTAAAGAAAGAGAGCTATGTTATTTTACTATATGTTAGAGAATTATGATTACTTTATTTTAAGTTCACGCAGTATCTCACACATAGCAGGGTAGAGAGACACTCTATTTGAGTAGAAAACTGGGAATCTAGTGCTAAGACACTCCGTTCCCATTGGGCCACGTCATTCACTTCTTTGTACGGTTATTATATACAGGTCATAATCGCCTTCTATAAAATTTTACATATTTTAAGCACTTAATATATATAATTCTATTATTTATACAAATTTGTTACTATACACGTTGTCTCTATATAGCACGACGAAGATCTTGAGAATCGAAACAAAAATCACACTTCGCTAAGAGCATTACGAACATTTATAATCGGCTAAATATCGAATTGTTCCATCCATTGTTTGGATGGTTTAAACCTTCTACCCTCGAGAATTGGTTTCGGGAGTTTTAAGCCTACCGCCTTCGGAAAAACTCAATGACGCCAAACCAAAAGGACCCCTAAAACAAAACAATTAAGTCTAATTCCGTTTAAAGGAACTTCTAAAATAATTCCTGAAAAGTGAAAGCTTTCCTACGCAAGGTATTTAGGTTTAAACTCCTATTGAAAGAGGTGAAAGTTTGAGGGTGGCGGTATATACCTATTTTGCACTTTGCCCCCTTGTTTTAGAGTTGTTTTTGGGTAATTTTAGGCGGAACGTTGAGAAGATTGTGCAGTAACGAGTCTACACACAGGGTGTAATTGTATCGGGGATAAAGATCGACCCGCGAGCTTGTAGTGATGCTGTAATATCGACAAATTAATATTCGTATACAGGGAACTGTCGCCTTTATAACAATTGGCGTTTCTTATCGATGATGAAATTAATTGATAACAGAACTGTATGCTACAATTTTCACTATATTGTCATATATTTTTTTTATTTTAAGAGTGAAGTTATCGTCTTTACTTCATTGAAATATATTTTAAATATTAATTTAGGGAATTGTCTGTAGGTGTTGCTCAAAGTATATACATACATCTCGTGGAGATAAATTAGTCTAGCTGTCTTTTTTAGTCTCAGCTCGGAATGAGTTTATAAGACATATATTGAATAAGGCATATATCTAGTAGATTGTCTTGGAAAAGAAATTAAGGTTCTACATTAGTTCCAAGGTGGAAAATATTACAGCTCCTAAAAAATTATCTGCTAATCTCAGCATACACACATAATATTTCGTATTATAGGTACTTGAAGAACTTGAGTTTGAAAACATTTTACACAATTTTTATTAAGCAATGTGAGTTAAGAATCGAGAAAAAATATACAATCTTATATATTTTAAAATGTTATAGGTACCTACTTGAAGTGGTAGTTAAACCATATCGTAATGTTAGTTTTCGATATAAAGATTGACATAGAATTTTAAACACATGCAATATGTTAGAATCAATGCTATTCAACAATAGTTTTGTTAGCTTGTAATTTTTTTATATATATAAGTTTTTGAATGTCGCGTCATTCAAATCTGTGTCACTAAAAACCGGCCAAATCCCGCTTATGACAGAGAAACAATATTTCTGTATTAATATTGTAATTCATAATTTTTTTATTTCTTTTGAAAGGAAAACGACATCTCTCAATTCTTCAATGTTGTATGACATAAATAAAGGGAACATAAGTCACATTTTATTTAGTTTTTACTTCATTATTATAAGAATGAAAATGCTTCATTCATTCAAAGATTCCAACTACTCTACTACAATATAAAATTAACAAATATAACACAGAAACAACTAAAAATCGATATTCATAAAAAATATTGTTTATAAACCAAGACACTCTAAAGGTCAGAGTCACTTGTATCCATATATATCGAGAGCGGCGGTATGGCAGGGCGTTGAGCACATCACTATTTTTACAATAGGGTTGGACCCCCGACCCCCGTGGTAAGCCAAGGGCGAGATAGGGCGGTTATTTATTATTGTGTAGATTTTATTTTTATTTGTTTCGCTTTTGTTATAATTGCTATTTGGTGCTTAATGATCGGTCTGTTAGTTTTGGGGTCCATCGATATGTTCCCTTTCATTTCAATTTACTCTCCGCAATTCCATTATGGTGAGAACGATTCGTTTTTTATTATTTTTCCGTTTAGCTCGATTGTTGGAAGTAATGGGGAAGTTTGGAGGAAATGAAAGTGATGATAGTGGAAAAAAAACTGGTGAAATACCCGCAATATGGTTAGAGATAGATTTTTAGATAGAGATTTTCACTACATACCTATGTATACTATTTTGGGTTTTAGCTTCATGCAAGTGCATAGGGCAGGGTAGACAGAAGGGACCTGGAAACCTATTGTTAAAATACTCCGTTCCCATTAAGACGTTTGATGATTGCGTGTTGAGTGGTAGACCTCAACGCCGCGTCTTATCCGGTTACTGGAGCAAGGAAATGATAATGATTAATTCTCCAGTGAGAATCGAACCCATATCCGTCGTGTTTACAGCTAGACATCTGTTTTTAAAAAAAAAATCCTTCTTTATTACCCAACTCCACTGACAAAGTTCTCTCACAGAACAAATAAGATAAATTAATAAACACTAAGCACTTATAATTAAATCTATACAAATATTCTTAGCCCGATATAAGACAATCACAACGCTTACCAGATACGTCACACAGTATTAGTAACTATTATTCATTTAAAAAGATTACGCGCAATATGACGCGTAAAACCTGTTATCTTTAGAATTTCTATTAAATGATTGAAGGCGTCATAAGATATATCTTATTATGGGGAGTACTTCTAATGTCTTTATACGTCATTCTTATATTATTTTATTAACAATATCTAGGCCTAATGAAGACTTATAAGTTGTAGAGTTAAGGACGAAGTTTGCGTCGTTGTTGTTATAAGATTTAATTGTAGTTAATATGTTTATTGACGGAAGAATATTGAAAAGTACTTTGTAGCAATCATCTAAGCTTAGTTAAGTCTGTCTGTAAGAGATTAAATATGACGGATTCCTAAAAGTAACTAGTAGGTATAACAAAAAAAAACAGTTTCTCGCTGTATACGGCATACAGCAAGAGAGGCAGAGGGTAGTTAGTGTTAAGACTCTCACTTTCTGCCGAATTTTTCAAGGTTCGGGCTTTTGTCCTGGTGCCAGAGCGAAGAAATATTTATAAATAATAATCCATTTCCTCGAGTGCAGATCGAACCCACAATCGTCGCGTTACTGTCACACCCTTGTGCCCCTGCACCACGAAGGCCTCAAAACCAGAATAATATTCAGCTATATGTCGAAACCAAAAACTGTACTTTATAGAACCAGACAAACCGGGAGCTAATTTTTATTATTTGAATTTGCACTTCTTGATACCGTCACGAAATACCTATGAATATATCTAATTAGGTATAGATATTAATAATAAAGTATATTCATTATATTAAAAAGACTTTGTTTAGTTTGTAAACTGTAGTTAGAGCCATATAACGACATCTATTAACAAGGAGGATGCTGGAGATAATGTAAGAGCAACAAGACAACAAGAGATGGCCCAGGTGAAAGTTGAAAGGTCACAGGACAAGATTTTGCTACCCTCCCACAGATAGCTCTCAACAGTTTGTTCATGCCAAAAATCCCATATACTAACACAGTTTGCTTTGTAATTTTAAGAAGTAATAATTATTAAAAGTCTTAAACTAACGAGTTTCCTTAATCTTTGATAATTATTCTAAATAAGCACAAGATTTGAATCTATATCCCGCGTTTTAGTGTACTACACAGGTTTACAAATTTTCCACTGAACCATAGGCACATATGACAACTAAAATAATATATTTTTTATAATGATACAACCTCAAAGGCGTACCGATGGCGGGATTTACACTAGAAAGAAGATTTTTTACCACCAAATGTATACAAAATTGCCGGCGAAGTCCTTTCAGCATGTTTTAGCGCTTGCCGAGACTTACAAAAATGTAGGATGATAATCTCTCCATTGTACAACGTAGTGTTTGGTTTGTAAACAGATAACTTAAAAGGTATTAAATGTTCTCATGCGTAACATGTTCTCTATAGAATTGAGTTTTATAACGTTTAATTACTTGCTTGATATTAAGGATTTTGCAACATGGTCGTGTGAAGATGTTATTTTTTTTTCAGGTTAACTCGTAGACTTCTCCTTGTAGGTATATATAAAAATGTACTGATGATATATTCCTTCTCTCCGTTTAGTCCTATAAAAAATATTTTATCAAAATTTACAATGAGTTCTAAGAGAGAAAAATACATTCAGAAACTCACATTTCAAAACAGACTTCCCAAGCTAATGTTTAGGCCACGGTGTTCTAAGTTTTGACTTTCAGGCTGTCCACCCGAGAGTTGCGAGTTCGTTTCCCATCCGGGATAATGAGCTATTTGCATTTCTCGTCTTGACGCTAGTTTCTGCCTACGACAATGAACAAACTACTGGCCTCCCTCAAAAAGACCACAGGAGGGCTACCAAAAAGTCTAAGATTCCACACTTAACATGTATAAAATAATTATATATGTAATAGAAACTAAGTAATTAGGTAAATATTAAGAATAAAAACTAACATAAACCAAATCATTAAGGAAAAAAAAAAAGATTGTTGGTAGGGGTCTCACCCAACCCCTCTAGTATAAGCTCTAGATATAAGTACAATGATACTAGATATAAGTATAAGTCCCAAAATTAAGTACGCCACACTAAACGAACTTTGATAAAATAAAAAAAGGCACGGGCAACTATGCGCCCGTGGAAGTAGCTTTATTAAAAAAAAAAAGTTTCTGCCTACGTATGTATGTGTGAAATAAAGCATGTAATAATACAGTAAGATATAACGCCTTGCCTTATTTAGTAACCGTAGTGCGGGACCTCTTGGAAATCTCAATCGGACCAGTGTTTCTATTTAGGTATATCTGTCTATATATCTTCATGCTGAATTCCTAGCGGGGAAATCAGAGGGAACGGAGCGCTATACGTTATCGAAACGGAGCGGTTTTATTTCTATGTATACCAATTAAATGTTCTCTCAATATTGGAAGGCAGTAAGAACATAAACATCACTATCCAACATCAAATGTAACTACTTCAAATATGTGAGAAAATAAGAATTTTATACAAAAGACGAGTACCTACATACATAAGCAAGTAAAAGAAAATTCATCTCATCTCATATTATAATTAAAATCTGAACAAAGTCTTTATTTCCAAAGGCCACATTAGTTTGTATATCATATAGCCGAGCCTAATGCTATTCAAGTTATCTTACAGTGCAAAGATCTTGCTTATTAATACAGGTAAGAAATAGAAAAAGAATAAGAAACACATTTGTTTCAAGTGAGAAACCATTCAAATAATAACATTTTTCACCTTCAGTTTTCAGTAGGTTCACGCAGTAAGGTAGACAGAGAATATCAGATGTTAAGATTCTCTGTTTCTCCCAGTCCGGTCAACTTTCGAGTCCTGGTCTTTCCGTATCTAAACCACAATTGTAACATATAATGATCACTAAATGCTCCCAGTACACTAAACGTATTCAATATTCTAACATAAAAAAAAGTTTTTTGGAAATAGACTGTGAGTTCAATTCCCGATAGGAAGACTGCATTATTTTCATTTCCTTATTTTGGTAAAAAGACAAAACAGTTCCGAGTTCACTATCAATATCTCAAAAAAATGGGTCTAAAGTGGGAAGCAGAGTGCCTTAACACTAAGTTCCCTCTGATTCATGCGGGATACAGCTTGAAGCTGAAAAAAAACTATTAGGATTTTATTAGTAAACTATATAAATGACAACGTATTATTTACTTCTTAATATAAGCAATTAACCATCTGCCAAGTTTTGGGTATCGTTTCCTACAACCGCCATAATCCTACCCCGTTACCTGTGGTGCAGTGGAAAAGGGGGGAGAGGGCGGTTTTAAAGAAATCCTATTTTCATAGTTCACTTCATCTACCGTCGTAATTTGGTTAACACGCATCGGTGCATTGGGCTCCCGGTTTAAAGTCAGGATTAACAATTTAGATACTTATTATATTTATAATTTATTTTACTATAAGTTGCCGTCGACTTAATTTAGATTAACTTTTACATTAATTATTTATAAATTCAAATAATATTCAGTGGTTATAGTAAATTTATCCAAATAAAGAAAATAATAAATTAATCGTATATAATATATATAATAAATAATAAAATGAATGAGAAGACAGTGATGTTTTCTTTATAAAAGTTATAAAAAAAACTTAATTTACTAGTTTACAAGAATATTGCAAAAGGTTAAGTTGATTAGGAATAAAGAATTATTGTAAAAATAAAGAATTATAAACAAATTATTGTAAATTAAGAAGAGATATGGTTCCTATTGGGAATAAAATATGTATAAGCTTAATATATCAATATAATAACGTGCTCTATAATACAGAACACTCGTAAGTGTAACTTACCTCTCGACAGAGTAAGTGTTAACACTAATGTATGACATCTTTTAAATAATTTTCATAATATCCGAAACAATTTTAAAATTACCGTCAACCTCAATTAAAAACTGGAAACTATTGAAAGCACGCGCAGAAACGAAAACGAGATATTTCATCTCTATAGATTTCCTGCAATACAAAAATTAAAAAATATTATTGGCAAGTATCAAAAATGTATATAAAAATTTAAAATGCTAAGATGTTTACAAAGTTATTTCATATTTTCAATTCGTGCAGACGGCGGCGGCGGCGTGGCGGTGTGGGAAGAACTGCTCTACCTACAGAGACCAGAGTTGATACTTCGCATGTTTGTTTTACTATTGTTCGTGGTATGCTTGAAGAAATATTATAAGGAATTATAGTAAATGGGAAAATCAAGATTGATTCGAGACTTTATCGCTTACCATCTGAGGGTTCTTTAGTTCTAGCTGACGGAGCACGGTGGTTATCGGTTCTAACTCTCACGTAGAATTGTTAACACATGTTTTTAATATACATGCTCAACTTATTGTGTTAGGACGTACAACTACAATTATTTGCAGGACAAAGGAAAACTCGGTCTGCTTCAAAGTTTCAAAAATCCTTGCATCGGTATAATTATTTAATATCTTACTTTTTAAAATTCCGGTTAACCCCTACAGGGGGATATAGAGCAAACGGCTAGGCAGAGACCCGCTTTCTATCCCATTTTCGAAATAATTTGTATTGAGTGGCGGAACTCAACGCCACACTTTAACTTACTAAAGTAGACAGTGTATTCCCCCGAATGGAAACGGAACCCACGAACATCACGTTTGCAATTAAATGCAGATCCGCAGAGCCACCGTCAAATGTTCGCAAAGACATGATTATGAGTGATTCTGTTCCTTTTGTATTTTTGTAAGTTTTTATAAAAGTAAACAATTCACTATGTCCGGGGCAGGGTCGTTTCAATAATAAATAGGTATGAAATAATAAAACTAAAATTTTAAATATTAACCACACACAAAGAAAAAAGATGCGGGTTATAACTTAAATTAGGCGTGTTAAAATATTTATACATCTCTAAATATGTTATCATCTGTCATATAGTAACATCACCATCTTGGATTCCCACATTCGTCCACCGATTACTGCAAATGACGCATAAATAATTATTTTGAAAATATAATTTGTGCTACCATTATTGTCATTTTACAAGAACTGGAAAACGTCCGCACCATAGCCTCGTTCGTCTATTTGGGCAGTCGAGCGTTAAATCTATAATAATCGACATCGGATGCCAATGGCGTTGTATCTTATATTATTGAAAATATTCCATAATATTGAAATATTTGAAATTGAAACAGTTTTTTTTCCTTTTTAATATTTTTTTCAGGATCGGTAAGTAACCTTTCAAATATCCTTCTACCACACCGCATATAGCAGACATGGGACAGAGCAAGGAGCTTAAAAATAGGAAGAAATATTGCAGAGAGCATCTATGGAGTTTCTTATCGATTCTTATAAGCAGAATTCCCTTCTGTGGTGATGTTACCTTTCTGGTCATTTGAATATTAAATATAATATATTGAAGCAAGTAAAACTTTCCTATCCAAAGCTGAATGAATTTCCATAACAAAATAACATATAAAAACATAGAACTTTACTGAGAAGGATATATACCAAACAAACCTTAATGAAACGAAACTAAAAGGTTAGCACGAAATGTCAGCCATTCTTAAATGCCTCAAATTGTTTTTAATAAGGCAAATTAATTGCAAAACGTCATACAATTACAAATCAAGACGGACGATGCTTCCAAGAAGACGGGAGCAACGCACGTACGGGTACGTATGAGAGCTGCGCAGGCGCACCGCCCGCACCACGCCGCGCGGAAACTGTCACATTTTGACGTTTCACTTGACGTGACGTTCTCTTTCAAACGGGCCGTTTTTTATTTTTATATCTTTATCTCATATTTAATCTGCTATGCGATATCTTTAAAATCATCCCTAAGTTACAGCAGATAAGGTTTTATATCATTTGAACTGTATAAAGCATATGGCTTATAATTTTTAATCGGCCGTTATCTGGATAACTTGTTGGGGATTTCGTTTCGTGCATCTGACGCGATGAATGCATAATTAAGTGGAAGCCTTTTTTATAATTTCGTTAATCTGAGAAGGACGCGTTACTCCTTGAAGTTTGACATTTGGTTACGATTGGCTATATTTATGACTTAGTTTAGTAATATTTTTACATTAAACCTGTTCCAGAAATGGCAATGTCCTTGATCTTTCTTTTAAATACTATCAAAGTAAATCAAAATATTAAAATAGTAAACTCTAAGACACGTACATATAAAATTTCAAAATAAAGATTATAATTTTCTTAATATTTTACATAGAATAAATTATTATTCAGTAGACATCCATACGAACATGCTGTACTGTCTTTCCACTGAATTTGAAACTGCATCCATTGGAATTAGATCAAAAATTAAATCAAATCAACTTCACAATGTAATGTATAAATTACATTTCTTTACTCTGGCGTCAAGGCAAAGCGCGGCGCTGAGTTCCGCCACTCAACAAGCAAATCCTCCAGAATTCGGTTAAAAACACTTTTAGTCTTTAGGTGTCCTAACACTAGGTTCCCTCTGCTTACCCTACTTAGTGCGAGATACAGCGTTAAGATCATTTTTAATGAATATAATATCTTACGCAACTTTTGAACGCAACGTTTGTACTGAACAAAAAATATATTTTATTAATTCTTAAACAGATTGGAAGGATTTATTACATTATTAAAACCAATAAACACACAAATATTTAACTCACATATACAATTAAAAGTGAAACTGACATAGCCGACCTCATTGACGGAACCCGCCTTCAAATATAACATATGGAATAAAAAGGAACCTTTTTTATATGCAACCCGATCCTCAAAATTCACTTGCTACCAACTTTATTATTTGATACTCGGAGCAGATTAATATTTTTTATTTACGTTTTACTTTTGGATCGTCGGCATCTCTTTGGGTCTTTAAAGAAACGTCGGTTAGATAATATGGTTGCTGAAAGCCATGGATTGTGTAATACCTTTGTAGGTATCGGCAGGTAGCTAATTATTTTGTTTGTATATTTTCCTTATCTGTGAATAAGCATAATTTGTGAATTAAATTCTAGTAGTGGCACAGTGCTACTAGCCTGTGACTGTAAACGTGATAGATGTGGAATTGATCTCAGTCGGGGAAATGGATTATTAGTTATTTTAAAAAATCAGCTTCATTATGTATACCGCAGACAGCAGGGTAATCAGAGGGAATCCAGTGTTAGGACACTCCGTTCCCCACTTTCCCCCGAAGAATTTTGTTACGGGGAGGTTATCATGATTATTCACCAGTACCGCTCATTTTTGCTCACTAATACAAAATACACTACTATACAAAATACTAATTGTGCGTATTCGTTTTTCGTCCTGTCAGTAAATGAATGTAAGTCAATCAGTTCTTACGTTGATTTACTGACGTAAAAAAGTAGAATAGGTAGCTGAGCTCATACTATTTGGAACGCGTAGTCATTATTGTAAGGTTTTTGCACCTTAACACTTTTCCCTACATAACAGACTAGTCAAAGGGAACTTAGTATTAAGGCAATCCGTTCCCCGCTTTTCACTCAACTTTGTAAGATATAGCGTTAAATGAAAACAATTTAAATATAATCTTTTGTAAAAAGTATTAAAATCTGACCCAGGAAACGGAATGTCTTAGAACTAACTAGGTTCGAGCTGACCCTGCAGTTTGGGTATACATATTCGTATTCAAGCCAAAAATATATATTAATATATAACGTTTCTCACTAATTGTAATTTAAACTATCCATATCTACGTTCCTATCTAACAAGACGTCACATGGTGGTCCTCAAACCTCCTGACACTTTCTTAGGGTACAAAATTGTCAAAATGTCGGCCGATCACGACAGGTTTGCCATTTTATATCATTAAATTAAATACACAATTTTAAACTTTATTCGTGTAGCTTTTAAGTGTTTCCAAAGCGAATATATAATAAAGGCAGTTTTATACTGAAGATGACTTACGACAAAAAACTGCTGATGCTGAGATAAGAAAATATAAGATACATTAGACGTTTGCCTTTGGGTTTTAGTAAAATTTTGTTTTGTTTATGCCAATTGATTATTTTTTTCGTTTTTGTGCTAGCAATCATGTATGTAACCATTTGATTTTTTTTTCTCTGGACTTCCATCGTGGGAATTAGTAAATATTTTTAATTTAGGATGGAAGTACTAGACCCTTTTTAGTTATAACTAAAAAACGAAGCATAGTAAGTATATAAGCTTTAAACTAGCATTTAATATAAATGAGAAGTAAATATAAGGTTAATTGTGGTTGAGTTCCGCCACATGCAATGCTTTTACAATTCGGCGGAAAGTGCACGGAAGAAGAAGTAAATGGAAGTGCCTTAATGGGGACGGAGTATCTTAACACTAGGTTCCCAGGTTCCCCTGCCTATACTGCCATGTGCGAGATACAGCGTGAAACTAAAACACAAGAAGAAAAAGGGTAATACAGGTATAGAGTATATATAGTTATCTACATATATAAAAGGACTTGTCCTCACTGACTGAGGTAAGACGCACGCACAGCCGTAACCACTGTGCGTAGAAACGTGAAATTTGGACAGATGTTTACTTTCATAATCTGGACATCCACTAAGAAGGGATTTTGAAAAATTTTAACCGTAAAGGGGTAAAATAGGGGTTCAAAGTTTGTATGGAAAAAAATTAAATCGGCACCGATTTTTATAAAATTTGAAATTTAGATTTTTAAAAGTATTCAATTGAACACGTGTTTCATCGTTTTCTAGAATTCTCCCTCTAAGGGTGCAAATAAGGGGTTGACAATTTGTATGGAAAAATCTTTAAATCGCAACCGATTTTTATAAAATTTGAAATTTAGACTCTTAAAAATATTTAATCGAACACATGTTTCATGGGTTATTAGAATTCACCCCTAAATACGCAAGCGAAGCTGCGCGCGTCCGCTAGTAAGAGTATATTTTTATATCCATAAAAATATATTAAAACAATTAGTTCTATTCCTACTTGAGAAATTATTATATTTAAATTAAATTTTGAATTATCCACAAAGCGGGGTGTTTTACGCCGCCTACGTTATGGTATTAATGAGCTGGTGTGATGATGGAGCCAGTTCCTGAACATTGGATTTTCACTGGTTACTAGTAAAAAATTCAAGCTTAGGTTTTTTTACTGTTTAATATTTTTATGTGTTTTTTTATAACGAATTAAGTACAAAAATGGCGCTGTCCGTGTCGCATAACTACTCAATAAAAAAAATCACTATGTCACATTTTACCTTTGCATGACAAATAATAATAAAATTTTAGTAAAAATTAATAATAATAAAAGCCTTATTAAATATTACGCGCGAGTGTCCATCGTATCAATCTATGTACGAGTGGGGTCAGTCTAATTATTCGGAATAATCGCCGTGTATCGATCTATCGATAATTAGCCGCGACGATGTCGCGCGACCGCCCGCGGGCATGGCGCTTCTCAAACTTTACCTTGTTATTCATTTATTTATAGTTAACTAGTTATAAAGAATGTAATGACAGATCATTTTGCTTTATTTACACCAATAATTTCGATAAGTGTAGAACTACGCCAGATTCGACTAAAAAAGTAATATTAAAAATAAACAAATGTAATTTTTTTTTCTATCTACCTAATTATAATATTTTCAACGTCAATCAAACAACGGTTTTTTGTGTACATACGTGCTTGTGTACATACGTACGTAGGGTATATACGTTATAATTACACCTAATGGTAGGACTTTTATCGAAAAGTATAAAAAATTATTGTGTAGTCAATTCGAATTAATGAAAATATTAAATATTTCATTCCCTCAAGTGGGAATAGAAGAGACGTCGCGTTTACAGTCGCACGCTTGTGCTTTTGCGTTGCAGAGGCGCTTTACAGGATAGTAGCTAAACAAAAACTCGTCATAAGGTAGAGTCATTCAGAAAATATAAAATGATTTCTTCAACATGAGAATTATTGGGAAAAGTAAAATTTTATTATCAAAATCACATATTTCCTTCAAAACTTTGAGCATCACCCGCATCCAGAGATGATGGATCGCCAACTCGATGAGGTGTCGGAGCGGTATGTCCTGTAATCGAACAATAATCTTTATCGCACAATCGATGCACTCGACCCGAACCGATTCGGGCCCTTTGAGATTAATCATTTTTAATTTTGGCAAAGGTGACACATTTGTTTATGGTTGTTCTGTTTTTTTAATTTCATATTTTAAAATATTTCAAGATACTTGCTTGTCCTGTACTTAAAACTTAAACACATTTTAGTTTTTGAATATTTGTTATTGTTTAAATAGTTTTAGTAAATTAAGATTCATTTGTTTATTGTATACCTTTTTATTTTATTATTATTATTTTTTTAATTCATTATTTTTTAATACTACTATTGCATGCTTTTTAAATTATTATTTTTACAATTTGTTATATTTAAAGTTTTTTTTTTTTTGTAATTGAACTCATTTTGGTCATATTAATTTATGAATGGACGCTTGTGAGGCGGGCGTTAATAACTGCCACACAGTTTGTAACTAATGCGGTTATTATCGTTATAAATTGTTTTTTTTTTGTAATTTTGTTTATGAATAAATTATATTATTATTGTATTATTATTATTATATTTGTATTTATATACAGAAATAATAGAAAACTATGAAATTCAATAAGACAATAATATGTATACGTTGTGCTTTGCTTTGCTTTGCTATATTACTAGGAAATTAATTTAGACGAAAAGTATAATGTAGTAGATTTAATACGCAGTTTAAGAAACATAGCCGATAGAGACATCGCCGAGACATCGGTGTTCTCGAGCGCGCCAACCCACTTGCTCAGCGAGTGAACAATGACGTTACAGGGTCGGTTAGAACATTTAACTTGAGTAACTTTAGTTCTCAGAAAATCTATTTTAAATATAATATTTTCTTTATTATCTAGGTGCTAAGTGTAATTAATTTTTATGGTTACTAAGGGTTATAATTTAGATAATATACGACTAATTAATAAATTTTGTTTATAAAAAATTGTCTAGTAAAGACCATTTTATATATTAAAAGTTGTAATTATAGATTTGGTTGAGATATGTATCTCAAAGTCTTTCCTTGACGTGGTGTGTGCCGAGATTCCCTGGTTATTTTGGACATATCAATTTTTTTTCTCTTATTGCAGCGATTATTAGCCAACAAATAAGGAAGAATTCAGATTCATTAATTTTAACATATCCCGTACAATATAACATTTATGTATATTTATTTTCATAGTGTAAATTATTGAAATAAAACAAAAAAAAGTAATAAAAAGAATCAGCGATTTCTTCCAAACAACTTTTTGGTTAGGAAATAGGATTGTCTATTTTCCTTTTTAAAGACCACGCAAGCAAAGCTAGGCGTGGACTTGTATATTAATAAAAAAATATATATTTCAAAATGCTAAATTTTCTAGGACCGTCATCCGTCAGGGAGGAACAATCTGTCATCATTTTAAATACATGTCATAACTATATTTTTTTCCCGTCCGACCGCCCAGTAGCGCGCCACTGCCCACAGTGTATTAACTGGCATTGTCGAAAGTTATTGGGCGAAAGTTATTTTTTTCTCCAAAACTCTCCCTTTCAAAATCAATTTTGAAATGATAAATTATAATTTGATAGATGGTTCTGTAGGAATTAAAAAAACCAAATAGTGCATAAGCATCTGCATATGAATATATTAAAAAATATTTAATAACATAAAAGTAACATACATTTGTATGTAGTAACATATATAGTACCTACTAGTGGACCCGAACGCGGCTACGCCCGCTTGAATTATACGAATATTTATTAAATATATTTATCAAATTATTTTCAGTTTTCAATAGAGAGATGCGTTAAGCAAGCTCATTTTGAGTGACTTTTTCTAACAACCAACTTTGCAAATCATTGCTTAGCAACGGTCGCTTAGCGACGGTTGTTTTTAACATGGCAGAATAAATTGCATATCAAATTAATAAGTAATTTATCGATAATATTACAACTATGAGAAAAAAAGTATCCTATGTTCATCCCGAGACCCTCAAGTATCTCTATATGAGTATTTTATCACAATTAAATTAGCGGTTTGGCCAGACAGATAGACAGACAGAGTTACTTTCGAATTTATAATGTAGGTATGGATAGTAAACAATTTTATAAAAAGAACCTATTGTCTTTTTTTTAATCGTAACGACGATAGCCTCAAATTTTAATTTAAATTAACTACTTAAAAACCTTCACAATCAATGTCTCGAAATTTTACAGAAGATTGTCCCTAGTGTCTAAAAAATTGTGAGCCAAACCCAAATAGATTTTTTGTATTACTCGTATGTATTGATTATATGTTTATTTTTTATAAATAAAACTCGAATTTTATTATTATAAAAAGATAAGTATACTTTACATAGGCTCTATAATTTAAGTCAGTTTTTAGGAGCTTATTACGGGACTCTTCTAACACAGTTGCAAAGTATTTTGTAGGGAGTTAACAAAGAAATGTCATTATGATAATCCTTTTGGGTCCTTTAAGTTCCTTGTTTATATATTGTTAGATATAAATTTTCTAAGAAACTTCGTACTTATGATATTATGTTTTTAAACTGTTTTTTAATAACTAAATACACTTACTTAGATGTAATCTGTGTAGATTTTTTAAATAAAACAATCGAAAAGTGCAAAATCGAAAACGCCATTTACCTGTATGGTTAATCTTGGTACAGACAGAAATCTCAATTGTATTTGTTTACAAAATCAAAGAGCACTGTCTGTTAAAATTATATATTTATGTTTGAATTCCTTAAACCTACATGCTGTTAAATAAACACTAACAACCTTTTTATAAGATGGTAGTGAGTTCAAATACTAGCCTATTATTTTCATACTTCCTTACTTGCTGTCATCACTAGGTAGATAGGTAATCCAAGTTCAATGGCACACTATAACCTCGATGTCACATTATAACTAGAACGAATACCCACTGAAAATTCTACAAAATGAATTTATTATTAAAATACTATTTATAAATATATAAAACGTAGCTCGGGACACGAACTTGCAATTCTTGAATAATATCTATGTCGACATTTTTATATGCTGGTAACAATTCATTTTATGATGTTAGCTTCTGTGCATCTGGTATACTGCAATTTGTACTTCAAAAAACATTTCTGATAGGTATTATTTGGTACTAGAGGCACTTTCTTTCCTCCCAGTCCCAGACATTGCGAGTTGTGGTGGAACTCGAAGAATATAATCATTTCGCGAGTGAGAATCGAACCCACGACTGTTGAATGTACAGTTAGATGCTGTTCCACTGCGCCCGATGGCGTCTTAAATATATGGAGATTTTACAATTATCATGTTATTTCTTAACAAGCTTGTAACGTCTCGATCGGTAGCAGAGGTCAACTTGTAATTCAATTAATTCTATATTCATTACTCATACGTAAATTTAGTTTTTGCTCTCTTATGTAGATCTGAGGAGTACGATGGGAATTCTTATGTGCTCACTTTTGGATGTGACATTATATACCAGTATAAATAAGAGAAATAATATTGTTTGAATTAAAATGTTTTCCAATTATGTCTGACTTATATGACTGCGTATGAATATGAACGTTGTTAATTCGAATATGTAATATTCCGAAAGCTAATTTTTTTAGTTTTTTTTTTATTCCTTTTATTGTAGATGGGCAAGCATTTGCCCGCTAACTCACCTGGTGGTAAGTGTCGATGCGAACGATGGTGGAGCATGCTTACCTAGGTAGTGCCTATTCATTCTTGTCTTGAAAAGGGCCAAGTTGTATTTTTCGGGGAACAAGTCAGCGGGCAGGGAGTTCCATATTAGCTGTTCGCATAAAGAAAGTGGAGGCGAAGCGCTGCATACGAAAAGGAGGAATATCGATGACATCGTTCTATTTAATACGATTAATATCACGTTGTATACCATTGCGCAAAAATAATATGATGAGTGTGAATTTAAGTTGTGTGATTTTCCTTAAAATTTAATATTAATACACTCCGTTTTCCATTTTCCTCTCAATTTTTAAAACATTTCTTTTGGACTGATCTCTTCGGCTTCGCTTTGCTCTTCCATACCTTACCTACCATAATTTAAAGAGTTCTTGTAAATTGCCGAATTTGGATCGAACGAACAACATACATTGAAACAGTCTGAACTATAAACAAGACTTAGAGTGAATTTAAAATCTGCTTTTTTATTAAGTATTTCTAAATTTCCATTTATTAATGTTATTACATTAAAATTATCCTAACCCAATGCTAAGATATAATTTTACGACTAAACCAATAACATATAAAATTGAAAGTACATAATATTAATAAGTATATTATTAACTATAACTTCAAAATGGGAACTAAAATCTTAAATACCACATCCATTCCAAGCAACTCGCGCACCCCGCGGCGTGGTGATCGATGAGCAGCACAGTGTATTACACATGCAGATTAACACACTCTCGGGTCAGGAGACGAACTTTAATACCTTTTACCTTTCACACGATTGAAATTCATACTATTAATCGAAATATCAAATGTTATTATATTCATAATTAATTAATTGTCGTTTACTCGTGTGTTTCTGTTTGATATATCTATGAGGCGTGGGCAAAGACCTACGTTACAGCATGAGAGAAGAATTAAATTTATTTTTTCAGTTTACGGATCCACTAGTACACAATGTCCTGACTGCTCTACCATAACGAAAGTAAACTTATTTACACCTATAATAATTTAACGAGTTATAACTAACCTATAGGTAGGTATATGAATTTTAAGAACACCTCTCGCCTTGTAAACTAACATTTCAATACTAACACAGGTATTACAGTAACATTTGTAGCACAAATTCAGTTATAATCTAATCAATTCCCAATTGAATATGGACAGCGTGGTTCATCCATCATTTCATTGAGATAGTGGTTGGTACTCACACCTTGGCGCAATGACCCGAGGAGCAAATGTATTGCATGTTATTATATATGCTTTTTTTTGGGTTCACGCTGCATCCCGTATATAGACGGATGGGCGTAAGGAACCTAGTGTTAAGACTCTGTTCTCTGCTTTTCCTTTTCTCTCGAGGCTTCTCTTATTGAGTGGCGGAACTCTGTGCATTGCCTGGTTACCATACTAATATGGTTAATTAAAATGTAATAAGAATAGTTTTTATTTAGTAAATAATGTAAAAAATATGATTGTGTGTTTGTTTCCGTAAAATTTTGACGAGTGTTCCTATCTTTTCTATCCGTCATATAGTAGGGTAGGAAAAAAGGGTCTCTAGCTTTAAGGCACTCCGTACCCCACACACTGCCCAATTTTGGAGACTTTACGGTTTAGTATAGCGTTAGCGACCGTCGGTAATAACTAAAAGCTCTTATAAAATCCAAAGCTCATAGAAATATACACTCAGAGCCCCCAAATCCTCGATCACCTTTATCCTAGCTGCAGATCAAAGTGCTGGACCGTGGTCATCTTATACGCGTAACAATTATAAAAACAACAATATGTTTTAACGTCGGTGTTGCCAAGAAGCAAACCCATTTATGCTCTAGTGCATATCCATTACATATAACAATGTTTAATACCAGCTTAAACCCTCGGTACCACGGACGCGGCTGTTGAAAGTGATGACCAAAAAAATGGCGCCGAATTCCTTGGGCGGTGAGTTTTGTGAACTAATGGCAGCGGTGTCGGTATTAGCATATAATACTTTGTGGCTTTTTATACCAGTTTGTGTTGTTTTATAATGTATAGGTAAAAAAAAAACAATTTGACATAAAAAGTAGCCTATATGTTACTCCTCAATCCCCTCTATCGATAAACGAAAGTCCCATAAGAATCGTTTCAGCTTCAGAATTTCGTAACAAGATACACAAAACCATATATATTTGTTATGTACATTTATAATGTAAAATTGTAAACTTCAAATTGAAACCACCAATCTAAATTGCTGTTTACAAAAATAAATACTATGAAATACAGCCTATTGTACTCGAGTGCTATTTCTCGAATTAGATATCGTTCGATGACCATGAATCAATTTCTTTTGGTCAGACTCACTGCATGTTAAATGTAAATGTGAGAGGGATATGAAGAAAAAGGAGAGATTAATTCTAAAGAACACACTTTATTTATTGTTGGCAACGCGATGGTGCGTGGCAGGGAACGTCATCATTATTATAGTATACGAAATGTATACTTGTAAACTGTCTTTCAAAGATAAACATTTAAAGCTTTTGCGTGTATAGCGGACTCAACTCGCTTTAGCTCGACACCAGAGGGAGAACTTCAGCGTACTCTGCTACATGCAGAAAGAAGAAGTTTTCCTTTGAAAAAAAGAATATAAATGCTTATTTAATAGTAAATTTACGCCACGTAGGACATCTTGGAAAAGTTAGTTATATATAAACAGAATGATAGGTATGTCACTCCCGTTGTTTCTGTAAATAAATTCTAAAATAAAAATATTTCCATACATGTTACGTCATGATTACGTCAAATTAATTTAATATTTATAAATAAAAAACGCAGATTTCACAATAACACCTATTCAGTATATTCCGAGAGACATTTACTTCTTAGTAAGTGCGTCAAAGAAAGGCAAATCAAAAAGTGATTCGTTATTCGTATAAGATGTATCGGCATCGTCAAACGCGCCGACCGCTTTGTAGCGCCGCGTGCGCTACTGGACCTGCCTTTGGAGATTTACAATTGATAATAATTAAGCTCACATTACATACAGTAGGTACTTTCTACAACGATATTCTTTGTGAAATCATTACCCCTTTTTTGTTTCTTGTTGGTTTATTTCCCGTTATGCTTATATAAACACATCTCTTTACAAGTATTTTGCTCATTCTTTTATTCTAGTTCGAAGCGAAGTAATAAATAATATACGGATATAAAATCTTAATAGTCTTATTCAGCTTCAAACATTTCTACAGCGATATAAAGGAAAGTGTTAGGACACTGTTCTCTACATTCCATTTCAAGCTGGCTTGTAAGGTTTAAAGTTCCCCAACGGGGGACGATAATTTTTTGGACAAACTTTAGAATTGTGTACTGGAAGCTATATGATATCTGTATAATATACATTACAATTACTCTTGTAAAACGATCAAATAGCGACATTCCGGTATCAACAAGGCACCGAGCGGGCGTTTCAAAGGCGTATAAAGTCCAGATTATCCGTCAAAGTGCCGATACCTCCCAAGGCGAGGGGATTTTATTTGCAACCCATTGTTGTTGGGCAGATATAGTATTGGCGAATCGATTTTTTACTATTTCTATGGCAACTATATAGAAATATTGACAATTTTATATAAAATAGACTTATTTAATCTTTATGGGTTTGGATTTTTGCATTGTAAGCGAAGAGTTGTGTTAAGAGTTAAAAAACATTCGTCATTCTTTAGAGATTACATGTTTGGCATAACTTAACGCCAAGTGGTGGACCAAGCTGGAAAATGAAATGAAATGTTTTGAAATATAGCAGATATTTGAAAATGTCGAATGGAGGATCGAACGGACACCTATGGCATGTTTAAATTGATATGACTTAAAATCTACAATTACTTTTTTACCATTAATTATCAGCTTTAATAAAACACAATTAGTCATTCAAAGAACATTTTACTTAGAATTTGCGTAAAAAATTGATTTCTTATCCGCTCTACGTCATCAAGTGACGTCAATTTCAATATATGGCTATAATGAAAACAGCTGTACACTTAAATAAATTACATATTTTTCATAATATTCCACAAAATCAGCCGCTTTACCTTATTCATGTGTCCTCTAATATACGTGATGCTGGCAAATTTTCTTGCACTTGTAATTAAAAAATGAGGACATTAAATAAAAATTAGATTCAAGCTGTATCCCGCACACAGACAGTGTTAAGACACTCCGTTCCCCACTTTTGCCGAATTCTGGAGATATTGTGTGTGGCGGAACACTTCGCCGCGGTTTGTCTCGACACCAAGCAAAGAGCAAATTATATTTTAACCTATGTCTAATATACTAGCGCCCCCGCACAGCTTCGCCTGCTTAAAATAGGTATACGAATATTTATTTCCAATTCCACCACTCAACAATGCCTTCAGAATTCAGCGGAAATTGAAGAGCAGAGGGTCTTAACACTAGGCTCCCTTTGCCTATCTGCCTTTCATATGTTTAACTTGCTACGAGACATACCTATTGAGATATGAGACTTGCACTTGCCAAAGTGCTAATATTAGTAATATTAAAAAAAACTTATACTTATCTTTTCTATTTCTTAGAACTTATTAATAAATAACTTTTGATTAATTTCCAGATATTCAAAAATATACAATTATATTAAAAGTCGAGCAATCTGAACTTCTGTGAAGACAATCTGTATCATGCAGCGAGAACTGACATCCCGCTGTGTGGGAATTTTGGTAACCCTATTTACTCAAAGACTCGCAAAATATAAAACAAAAATACTAAAATAATATATTTATTTTGATATCCCTTGTAAATAAGAAGTATACCGTGGATATATTAGAGTTTTTATAGCGATCAACTATTGATTTTCATTGTTCTGTAAAAGTCTTTACACTTTTCCAATGTTTATTTTAATATATTAGTCAACTACTTACTGCGCCGTTCGTCGTGGCCAAGTAGGATATTATTCAACTGTAAACGCGACAACTTTCTACTTAAGTGCGATTCCCAGCTGAAAAAATAAATTATTATCATTTCCAAAATGTGGTATACACATGCCACAATATCCCGAAAGTTCATAAACAAGAGAGTGAAAAGAAGGAGATGAGGACGCGAAAGAGAATGAGGAACATAGTTTTTAAAGCATGAAATAGGTATCAATTTTTTTAATTAAGGTGAACATATAAATGCATACAGATAAATATTTTATTAAAATAGCGTTATCAGTTAAAACTAAGCACAAAATAATGAAATAGTTTGATGATTTATTCCAAGCACATTCCACGTCGGCCGGGACGGCGCGGGCGCTCGTGACAGCGGGAGCTTCGGATTGGACCTCGCTGTCACTATCATATTCTATATGTACTGATTACAGCCAAATATATTATAAATATGTTTTTATATAATAATTGGTCACAGGAGCGCAGTGGAATAATGCCTGACTGTAAAGCCGATGATTGTTAGTTCAATCTCCACTCGTGAGAATTATTATTTGGAACATAGACAGCATCACACTTAGTTTAATATTTATTTATTTAAAGTTTTTTACTTCAAATATTTAATTAATTATTTATTTTCATCATCGAATGGTTTCACGGTTTCTAACGGATTAACACATTAAGATATACCGTATAAAGTGTGAAATCGTAAAATGTTGAAAATAAATCATTAGTGTAATTAAAACTACTGATTTGATCTACCTTCATTTGTTCTAGTAATGAATGAGTCTACGCATATTTACACAACTTTTTCTTCAGGGCAAAATGAAGAGACTTGTAATATTGTTTTTTTCAGTAAATTAATTATATAAAACCATTTTGTGTAATAAAGGTCTTGTAATACACCTGTATATAATTATGGAAAATAGATTTTCTCTCTCTCTCTCTCTCTTACAATGACATTTCAACTTAGTAAAAGGAAAAAAGTAAAGATAACATTATAAAATTATGTTATTAAAGTGTTAAAAAAGATTTTATTTGCTACTTTTAAATAAGAACCTCCAACTATGTTTTTCTAGGCTGTTTATAATTTCTATTTACAGAGAGGGAGGGAACTTAGTATTAAGACGCTATTAGAAGCGAGAAAGGGGGCGGCGTAATAAAAATATTTAAAATAAAATCCATCCTCTACAGATGTTGACATTATACTGTCATTTAGTCGCTCTGATAACAAGACAAATCGCAGGATTTCCACCAGTACAAACGGAAAAAGTGGAAAGTGGCAAATTAGCCAAAGTAACATTAGGTTCCCTCTACTTACCCAGCTATATGCGAAATACAGCGTGAAGCTAAAAAATATATATTTATATTTATTTATATTTTTTTCTTTTCTTTTATATTTTTTTCTGTGAACCCTACCAGCACGATGCGTACGCGCAAGTGCCCAGAAGCCGCGTATGACGTGCGCAGCGTGGGGCCAATCTGTGAGATCTCACTGTCTTCCTACCATCGCTCGCCCGCTACTTGATCAACTAAATAAACTGAACGATACCATCTATTTTGTATTACTTTTGATAAAGTTTTTATTTTTGCATGGGAATAAAGTGTAGGTATTTATAGAGTGGAATACATATGAAAACAAAAAGCAGCGAATTTGGGCGTTTTTATCGGATTTGTTTCTTCTTTCAGTCTTGAGATTTTTTCTTATTATAATTCTTTAAGAAATTATTACAGTGGCACTCATATGATACTTCAAGTTTGTATTAGGCGGTAGATTGTAATTTCGATTCCCACTCCGGGAAATAAAATGCGCAATACCTCCAGAATTTGGCGAAAAGTGGGGAACGGAAGTATCTTCATTTCACTATATGCTGTAGACAATAGCAAAATAGACAAAAAAAAATAAAACTTAAATATAGCAATTACAATGAAATCAATTATATATATGAATTTAAAATATCACTTGTTGTTCCCACCAAAAGTTTGAGACACATACAATAAATAAAACAATACTAGTATTTTTTAAATACAATATAGTTTATAACAAAATCAATATAATTACTCCTTCTTTTCACCGCTCTCCGCTTTCGGCTTGTCAAGACGTTTTTTAAGTTCTTCAATTTGTTGTTTGGCTTTCTGTGTGAAGTAACCTTCTTCGTGCATCGTTTGTGGATCTACGAATCCTGGCATTTTTACTGTATCGACCTGCTCTTCCCTGGAAGGATCCTTACTATCTGGACGTTTAGTATATCTTTTGTAAAGTACTAAATATGTTAAATATCCACATTTGCCAATTAATTTGTCGAAATAAGGCTTAGATAAAGCTGTGGGATAGAGGGTAGCTATGTACGTGAGAAATTTCACTGTATATTTTGACATTTTCAAAATTTTTTAGAAGATATAATGACATAACATTTTTGAAGTTTGATTATTAAAAAAATATATTTAGAAATACAGATTAGAAATATTAATACTAATCTAAATTATAAGCCATGAATGTTATCGTACAGTAGGTATGTAGTTTTTAAAAAAATATATAGTTTATAGCAATATTATTTATTGAATTTCATTAATTATTTTATTTTTCAGCTTCACGCTTTTTCCCGCATAACACGCTAAGTCGAGAGCACTTAGTGTAAGATATTGTATTTTATATACCAATCGTACGTTGGTACTATTTGTCTATTTTCAGGTTTCCGTACTAAAAAAGTAAAACTCTCCATCGGTCCGTCTGTCGAGGACTCCCGTATAACAAACACGAAATTATATCTTAATAGTAGTTCTTCTCTACAAGTGTAAGGGAGGATTGTAGATCTTTACGCTTTACAAAATGCAGCACTATATAACAGAAAAAAAAGACTATTATTCTCGAAAGACTATACATATTCTTCTTATGTAATATGGTAATTATAAAATAATATCGTAAACTAAAAAGATATGATTAATCTTAAAGTTTTAAGAAAAAAATATAGAATACATTTTAAAACTATTTATTACACTTTTTTCACAATTTATTCATTGATCAATGCATATTAAAAATTCTCACTTTTCCTTTTTTTGAGTTAAATCACCGACTTTACTCTCTTTAAGTTTCTTCTTCAGTTTCTCCAATTGCTCTCTTTGTTTATTGAAGAAGAATTGTTCCTCCTGAGCTGTTCCATACTGGCCTAAGCTACCACCAGATTCTCTGATAGATCCACCAGCTCCACCACCCTTGCCAGCCCCACACCCTGGTATTCCAGTAGGATTGGAATAGCTCTTGTTTCGTACAAAGAAATATAAGTCCCTACGTTTCTTTTTTTCAAAGAGAGAGGAAAATTTATTTAAGCGAGCTTGAAATGAATTAGATATACGGTATAACATTTTTTTAGTCGGTGACAACTGTCAATTGCAGTTTTCATTCGGCAAGTCAAATTTATGTTTTTCAACCAGTACTAAGTAAATGTAATATAATAATATATAAAAGTTATTATTAAGTTATGTTATTTTTTTATAAAAAAACAATATTAAAGTAAATTGTAAAAGAAAAATATGAAATTTGTAAAAAAAATAAATTTTCTTTAATTATGCTCTATACATTTAACGGCTATTATTCGCATGAGCGTAACCTAGTGTGATAATATAATATACTTACTTTATGAAAATCGTTATTATTTTATTAAAGTGAATTACTATATGATGAAATTGAGTATACTGACCAGTTAATACGCAATGCCTCAAAAATTCAGGAAATTGTGGAGAACGGAGTGTCCTAAATCTATGTTCCCTCTGCCTACCCTGCTATGTGTGAGATATAGCGTGACCCTAAGTAAACAGACATTTAAGTCTGATTTATACAAGATATCTATTAATCAAATTAGGAATGTAAGATTAATTTTATATCAAACTCCGGACCGATTGCGGAGTGTAAAGGAACGATAAATTTACAGACAAAACCAAGCCCCTATATTAGTTAATTTATATTTTAATATATACCGTTACAAAGTTATATTGGTAATGTTATTTGTTTCAGTTAATTGTTAGTAAATTTAGTTTTAGTTGGTAATTGTGTTATTTTTTTTAATTAGTGCTATTATAAATTAGATAGCATTTACAACATTTCATTAGTTTAGTATTGTAGTCCTTTGTGATTTGTACGTCATGGGGATATTTCAGGTACGTAATACTACTAAGAAGCTATACGCATTTTAATGCATAGCAACAAAGACTAAAAAAAAGAAGTGGGAATTTGTGATTTGTGGGACAGGAGTATCTTAACACTAAAGGATTGACTCCATTCCCTACTAATTCCCCCAAATAACGTGACATTTAATGTAGAGTACCAGAATTTAACACTGACCTTTGTCTACCTGAGCGAAGAAATAAAAATAATTAACATAAAATCATTTCTTCGAGTGTAAATCTTATTGTCCCAATTTTTAATTGCATAAGAGGGTAACTGATAGGCAGAAACTTTGCCCACGGATATATACAACCTGAGGGGATTGCAGATGAGTTGCTGGCTTTGAGGATAAAGGAACACACCTTATACTTAAAAGCTCCCACACCATAGTGTTAAGAATAGACTTAAAAAGGAAGATCATTCCATAGCTTGCACTTACTCACACATTCCATAGCTTGCACTTACTCACGCAGAACGTAAAAGTCTAAGTTTATTGGAAAATTTAATGCATAATTTCGTTTCAGACTCTACTATGCTGTTGCATAGTTGTAACAATTGCTGCAAGGTAATATATTATCATGATCGAATGAAATGCTTATTACATAAAGAAATAATTTAATTCTTCTTAATTTTTTTTTTAACTTATGAAATAAAAGTTTTGGTCCAAATTGACTTTTTCAGAAGACCACACGGTGCGCACGGTATGGTTTCATCAACATTAAATAACGTCCCACACGAACAGTGCTACTGTATCCCTAAAAGCGTGACAGGACTGCGAGTGTCAGACATGCAAGTGCCTCAAAAAGAAAGATTAATTGTTTATTTATATAAAAACGTATTCGGTGAAGTAACCCTGCATATACCAAGTCTTGACCGACAAAGAGTTTTACCAGATTTACCAATAGATACTAACGACATATTGGAAGGAAACGTAACATACACAATCGATGAGCTATTCCGTTCAAATATGTCATATACGTTAATTGGAGAACATAACACGTATGCCTTTCCAGATACTGATTCATCTGTCTACAATCATTACAATATGTACATGCACAAAAAACCAAAGGACACTGGAAACCGCCATTTACACTGGGGAACTCATTCACAGAAATATCCTGGGATTCCTAAGCGCGATGGTCATAGAGGTGTCGAAACGGATTCGGATACTGACGAAGTTCCTCTAAAAGATGTAACTAATTTATACTCAACATTAACTAAGAACGTTCTCCGACCACCTAAAAAACGAATGGATCATTTTGTACGCATAATGGAAATGCTTAATAAAAAAAACAAAAGTCCATTCTCATGGATTTCAGGCGAACCAATAGATACAGATTTAGTTGACTTAACTGAAGTAACCGATCCTACAGTGCATATTAACACCCTACCATTGGAAGGTTTTCATACAGGACATGTACACGTACCAAAGCAGTCTCATCGTGTAACTTCTGGATTGGACAAAGAAATGGATATACCCGATCACCATTTAAAAAATATTCCTCATCTTAACCAATTTGAGTTTTGGCTACGAAGACAAATGAAAAATCTGAAGAATAATAAGTGGTTCGCAAAGTTTGCCGTAGACATTAACACTTTAAAAGTGCTCTTAATCAATACCTTACAAAATAATGGTATACGAATATCACATGTCGCTGGTGCATTAATTGATTCAAATGGAAACAGCATAAGAATGGAGAATGTAAAACTTAATCCAGTGTTGTTAGGAGATCCCAAGGAATATAATAAGCGATTTGCAATAAAAGGTTGCTTGTCACCACACGAATTGCCACATATAGAAACAGTTTTGATGTCTTCTTCCAATCCTCCAAGAATATTAGGCATAATACCTTTAGGGAACAATTTACTTAAATCTAGATATAGCACGCATGTGCCAATCTGTTCCCAATCTAATCATAAGCCAGGTTCCAGGTGTCGCCATTTGTCGTTAGTGGGTTCCGATGAAAACGGACCGTTTAATCGTAAAATTGTTCTCAATAGTTTATATCGTAGAAAAAATGGCGACGACATGAATAATTTGGATATACCTACGTTAATGACTGGTGAATCTTTAGAAGCTGATAAAAACGTTAAACATGAAAAGGAAAATGTAAAGTCTTCTGAAGAAATTACACTAGAGGAAATTGGTACAGATGGTGATTACGACGATCTTGGAATAAGAGTACTCGGTGGTAACTCAGCAACTAGCAGTGGTGCACCTATTAACCATAAAGGCAGATCGGCTTAAGGTGAAATAATATATTATTATATTTTCTGTCCATTATTATTTACTATTTATGTAATCAATTTTTATGCTTTAAATTAATAAATCATTAATATATATTATATTAAGGATTTTTTATATATCCATGTTTTAAAAATTACCGACATCTATCTTGTTATAGGAGAACGTACGTTAGTCATGTCCTCACTGGGCAACAGCGCCATCTCTTTTTGAATATCAAAACTATGTTGAAGTTGTTCGATTTAATTACGCTAGGTGTCACTAAGTCAATATTTGAATACCCTTAACAACAGTTCGCAAAAAGAAATTATTATTTTTTTACTTTATAAACTTTTCTAATACTATACTAATTAATATATTACAAAAAATATGTAATTTAATATTAAATTTAGTAATTATTTGTTGAATATTACTAAAATAAAAATAAAAGCTAAGCATCAGCCGCCAGACAGTTTTCAACTTATGTTAGTCAGTCAGTGACCGAGTCGAGAGGAGGGAGTGTCGTTGCGCGCTAAAAATAACATCGAAACTTTAAATAAAAAACAAAATCGCTGTGACGATGAAACAATATTACAATAAAAGCGAATCAAAAACCATTTACAAAGTTATGTGTTAATTTATTATACAATTTTTCGCTGTTTCGTTAATAAATTTTATCGTGCAGCTATGAAAGGATGTTAGTGAATTGACCAAATATCCGCCTCTTTTTGAAAATTAATGGAATTACACTACTGGTAAGTTCTTTAAATAGCTTCACTTCGACTTGACTTGAGAAATTATGTTATTTTAATTTATTTTACAAGTTAAAAATATTTCGAAATCCTATTTTGATGTTGTTCCCTTCGCTCTAAACTTAGTTTTTGCCATTAAGTATCTCACGGTTTTCGTTTTATAGCCAAGCCTTATGATTGTTTCTGTTTTATTTCTACTTGTATTCATCCAATTTCATGATAAGTCACAAATTTTGAATGAAATAACCATATGTTAATCAATGGAAAATAAGTTATTATATATTTTTATTGTTATACTGTAGGTATCTTTTATGTTATTGTATTATTCACGTATATCATTACATGGAGAAAATAGTGACAAGACACTTCGTTTAACAGTTTTCATTAAATTACAAACATTGTACATATTAACATTGTTACGACACCTGGTGCTGAACTGGTTAAGAAGAATTGCACACCTGTACCCGTATTCGCATTACAAATATTCTAACCCTGTTGCCCTTATACTTTGATAGAAAATATTCTTTAAATACTTTCAAATTTTGAAATTTATTTATTTATTCCACTCACATATTACCTACACTGCACTATTTACCAAAATAAACTAGGAAATTGAACCCATAACCATCGCGTTCAGTCACCCTTGCTCCAACTGCACCTCATTGGCTTTGTCATAAATAAACCAGTGGTAAGACACTTCATTCCCCGATTTCCGAAACTCAACGCCGCGCTCTCTTCTTATAACTAGAACCTGTAATGAAAATATTGAATTTCTTCAAGTAGGATCGAACCCACAGCCGTCGCGTCACATAACTATAAAAGAATCTACCTAATTAATACGAAATCATTATTCTTCAAACCTTACTCAATAATTCTCTATACATATATATTCTGCAAGTTTTCGCCCGAACAACCTTGACTTGCTTGTCATATAGTATTATAGTAATAATTTAAAAACTTACTAATGTCAAGTGAATGTATATTCTGTATCATACTCGAGTTTAACAATTTGTATCTGATAAGAAAAAATAATGAAACTATATATTTACGAGCTTAGCTTATTAAACATTAGGAATTTATAAGATTGGTGAAAATAATTTTACTTCAAATAAAATAATAATTCTACTTATGTATATAAAAAATGCTATTTATTCTTTAACTTAGTATTAAGGTACTCCGTTTCCCACTTACCGAATTATTTTTGCGTGTGGAGATGCGGAAATCAACGCCGCACTTTCACCTTTACATTACTTGTTATGTAAAATAATTCTACGAATAGAAAGAATATAGATAAAATATGCATACTTTTAATCAATTCTCCCATGGTAGCCTATAGGGTGGCGATTAGCTTTGCTTAAACAGATAAGGGAAACCTCTATTTTATTTATAAATATCGATTCTTGTATTTACGGGGATTCAAACCCACAAATATCGCATTGATATACATTTAAATGTACCACAGTGTATTTCATAAATATTAATTAATACAATAAATAACTTTCAACGATCATTTGTCTGGGTAACTTGTTTACAATTTGATGAATTTATTACTGAGATAATTAATTATTAAAATTAATATGATGTAATTGGGAATATTGTTCTACTGCACTATAATAACATATTTTCATTATAATTGCCCCAGTGGCCTGGAAGCTAGTGACTATTTTCTAAGCTAGAGGTCGGGGATTTTATTCTTTTTTTTAGATTATCGTAACAGCAAAACAAGTTGTTTTAAAATGCTTACTTAATAAATAAACATGAATCTATCGATGAATCATGAATCTATCAATCTCATCTTGGAAAACAACAACGAATATTACAATTTTACGCTTACTATAAGCGTAAGAAGAATACGGAGAAGACAATGAGAAAGAGCTTGTACAGATCATCTCGACTTACAATTTTGTAAAAGCGAGCCTTGTTGGTTCGATTCCTCAACAAAAAATCTCCTCAAAACTTAGCTGAAAGTGAGGAACGGAGTTCCTTAACACAGGTTCCCTTTGCCTACCCTATTATATGCGGGGTACACAATGATAAAATAACTAACTATAACTAAAATAAAGTAACTGTTAGGTAACCATATCCATCTAACGTTATATATTGGTAATTTCGTTACACTTATTTCAAATATATATTTTAAACAATCAATAAATAAAATAAAAAAAATGTCTTTCGTAATAATTCTAATGCAGGTCAACTAAACTTTTTTAGCCTTTACGGGTCCAGTGAAGCGTGTCAATGTTGCCACTGCAAGGTGTTAGCTAATACCCCATGTAACGGATCGTTGTAAATCAGGTGCATTATATGTTAGACTAGATCTTATTTGCGGCTTCGCCCGCAAGGTGAAAAGAAAAAAAATGGGGAACATTCAGATTTTAACTGTTTTGGTTAAAAATCAATCGCTCAAAATGCTAATATCGTTTATTTTATTAGTCCGTTCCCCACTTTCCGTCCAATTTTGGAGGAATTGCGTGTTGAATGGCAAAAATAAACGCCGCGATTTGTCTACCAAATAGTATAAATTCTCACTGTAGATTACTTTACTCAATATTTAACTTTCGTAATATTATTGTATACCTAAGTTCTCAGTCTGCGGATTTTCAAGGCACCAAATATCAGTTTTATTCTTTGCAATGAATATAATTTTCCGTAGGGGATGTTTTTGAAATTCTTACTATATAAGTTTTTAATTTAAATATCTATCAATATTCTTATAGAAACAATGTCCTAAAGTAATAGAGTATCACAACACTCTCCCTAATTAGACTACTAAAATTAACTGTGTAAGTTTTACGTAAGTAATGTACGAGTATATTTCAACTTTTTGCAAAATCATTTAATACTTAAAATACTATTTACTTATCTTCACGTATCTCTTAGGTCTTACATTATGTAGAGTAGTCACTGACGCCTTAGTGATAACATATTCCATTCTCCACTTTGTATACATTACATTACACTTAAAGTATAAAAAACTTCAAATAAAAACAAACTTGTAACAAACATGGGTTCATTTAGACACTGTTCCAATGTGCCAGGAGGACCTTATATCTATCTATATATATTAAAATATAAGAGACAATTTCATCAGATAATATTTAACGACACCTGTCACTTACAACACTGGTCCAGAAGAAGGCAAAACGTAAATGATTTCGATTTCGTTAGTCTCTGGTGTAATTTTACAAGCATATTGCCTTCTTGAGACGTTCACTCAATATCAGAATTAATGAACAGATTTTATAAAACAAGGTTTATTTCGTCATTTTGTTTCGTTAGATAGCGGAGATTAAAAGATTTTTTACGTTAAACTGTAATTCTAATTAGTCTTGCCAGTTTATATACATTTTTAATACAATTCAATTCAAATTATTATTCTTCCCAAAGGCTTAATTAAGTAATCTTTGTCCCATTGCCTTTGTCCCAAGCCCCAATAAAAATATTCTAAAACTGCAATACACAATTTTAAATCCCAGGAAATAAATTATTGATTTGGAGAAACATAAAATTTTCGCCTATGATCCTATCCTATCCCACCTATGAAATAGCTGACCAAACTAGCACTAACAAACCTGCTCTGCTTCCGTGTCTATTCATTTATCACCTAACTCCGCGACCTTGCGCTCAAATGTCATATCGAGAGCTTATTTAAGAATGCTATATAACTTATTATGAATTCTTCAAATTTAAAAATATTTAGTTGATCTCAAATCGGATGGTATTTCTATTTTGTATAATTTTCCAGTCTTATTAGAAAAAGGGCAGCGATATATTCTTCCACCCAAAGCCCAGTTTTTTTTGTAGCGTATAAATGGAATGGTTTTGTAAAATAGTAGTTATAGAAATCAAATCAAAAGGATTTCGATGATACACAACCAACGCTGTAGTACTAAATTCTTATCGAAAATGTCTACTTTTATTCAGTTCAAAATATTCTTACAATAAAATACGTACTACAATATAAGAAGCAAAATATCAAATCTCAGTATTTCATACAAATTGACAGCAAGATGGGCATAAAAAGTAGCATCCAGGAAACACTTTAGTTAAGTGGCGCCGGCGCAGACATGTGCAACCACGTCTTGTTACGGCGACGACGAGCACCATGTATGATATTTGAATCCCACTTCACTTTTGAGGTAAAAACTCTTCATATTCAAGGTTTTCATTTCAGATTCAAGTGATATATAATGGCTAGAAATCCATACTTGTATCTTTTAAATCTAATATTTTTAGAATAATCGATTGAGGAAGTATAAGCAATTACTTGTTTTATTATATTTTATGAAATTTATAAAACCCCAAAATTCAGTAAATTTAATCTACGGTAGTGAAATAAATATAAATAAAAGAAAAAATCGTGAAAAGCAAAAAGTTTCACAATATCTATCTTTTTATTCTAGATTTAATTATGAAACATTTTTTTATTGTTATGGTATGGCATCTAAAAGATGATACTCCGTGATCACGATCGATTGAAGTCATTGATGAAATAAATTAAGCATGAGCTTGACTCACGATTGGTACTTTATAATTCTTATTATTTGGACATGGCTGCTTAATCACGATTTGTTTAAAAATATCTATTAATTTCATTTTTAATATTTGATATGTTATTTCTAACCGAATATATTTATTTATTAATCTTAAATAACCTTCACATTATACTGTCCATTAGCCAGATTGTAGAGATCAACTGTGTTAAGTAGCGGAAACCAACGCCGAACATTGTCTTACAAGGCTACGAAAGAAAAATTATAAAAACTTAAGGGGGGTTATACTCTTTCAAGTGGAGAGTAAGCATAACAAGTATATTATATCTGTATAGAAATAATAATACGATATCTAAATATTTATAACATTAAAAAAATAACAAGAAGAATATCATATTAATCTTTTGTTAATACTTCATGTTCATATAAAAACATGGCATTGAAAGAACTTAGAGGCGGAAAACGAAATATATCTTATCTTTTTTTTAGTATCCTGTGAATTTAAAAAACCCATGCAAAGTAGCCTCCCAAGGTGAAGCCAGTAAGGTTAAATTTCACAAGTCGCTAGTTGCGCATCTTCGAACAGGTTATGCATTAAGAAAATATTTCTTCACATCCACGTGTTCTTAGATATCGAATGTAAATAATTTTTGGTACCGGTTTTGTCCATAAGAAGTAATGTCATATGTAACAAAAACTCATACTCATAAAACTGCACTCAAGATAAACCAATCGACATTCATCGTCAGTTGAGGCTGTGGAATTATTATTAATTAATATATTTATTTCTTCGCTCTCTCACCAAAGCCCAGTATTGAACTTGGCCACTGAACATGCAATGTCTCGAAATATTCGGCGAAAAGTGGAGAATAGAGTTTCTTCACACTAAGTTCCCTCTATTTACCTAGGAAATGAATTCTCCGAGTGCATCAACAGTTTCATACTTGTGTCAATGCGCCACAATTGGCCTCCTTTTTGGATGCGGAGAATTAGTAAAGTGGAGAACAGAATGACCCCTATTTTCACACGCTCAGTAACGCCTGGTGGATACATAATTTATTAGAAAATTATATTATTATATGTTTAAATTATTTTCTTAGTACATGCATTTATATGTATATGTAAAAATTAATTATATTAACATTTTCATTGTTCTCAGTGTTGCAGGGTGAGCATTGTCGAATTTAACACTTTTTTTTTAATATCATTTAATTTAGCTTAGAAATAAGAATAAAATTCAGCTAGAGAAAACTAAATGTATAAACATAATATATAACAATATTTCCCACGTTCCAAATCCACCAAAACATATATTACTACATACTTAACACCCATTGTTGTCCGCATGTCCGTCCTCACATATAATGTGGGTTAAAGGATCAACAGCCAATACTGTAGAGGCAAAGTCAGACGGGAAGCGCTAATTTACAGACAGGGCTCTCGGGGTCAATTGAATATTGCGTTTGATACTTACACTAGCTTTTACACTTTAGTGAGAGTAGTTATGACTAAACGGACGTTTGTTCTCTTTGTTACCATATTTAAGTGTAGACTAGTGAAAGGAACATAGTGGATTTTACATTAAAAAAGGCTAATAAGTTAATTATTGTTAATATTAATTTAAAGATTATACAATAATTTCAAAGACAAACTAAATTTAGAGTTGAATTATTAAATTTGCTAAAACTTGTAATTATGTTGTCTTTAAAGATCGCGAAAATAATTTAGATGAGAATGTAAATAATTGTGTAGTACAAGCGGGCGAAGCCACGTGGTGGCACTAGTAGGCGATATTATCAATAAACTTAATTTTTCAAACATGAAACGCACTTTTTGCTAAAACCAATTATAATTTTTGTTAGTCGTTAAGTGCACTCCGAAGAAGGGGCTAATGTTGACATCCGCTAAGTTTTTGCTTAATTTCCATAATTCCATATTAACCTTTTCGGCTGTTGCTTGGATCGTGCGGTGTTTTGTAACCTCATGCTTGTATCATTAATTTTGTATTTTACACCTAACTGTAGTGTTAAAGTTATTATAATAATACATATTATCATATGTACTTTGTGGGGCAGAGTCTGTAAGGCGATGGACGTGGGTTCGATCCCTATTCATGGAGAACTGAGTGTCTTAACACTAAGTTCTATACCAGATAAAATATAAAGTTGATAAAAAATATTTTTAAAGTTAAATGAAGGCGATGAAACGAACCGTTAAAATAATTGTAAGCCAATTGATTTATTAATATTAAATTGATCTTCATCATTTGTTTCAATAGTATAAATGTATTATTAACAAAAGCTTTCAATACTTATTAACAATCGATACGGTCTACATTTAGTAATAATACTTTTTACTTTATTATTTATGAACCCTATGAATGTATAAATAATACAGGCAGTGGCAAAACCACGCAACAGTCGTAGGTTCAGTTTAGGAATTATATAAACCTCTCCTCGCTATCGTAACGAGGCAAAGCGCGGCGTTAAAAACCAACACTTAACCCGCAATGCTTCGAGAATTCTGCGGAAAGTGGGGAACAGAGTATTATCACTAGGTTTTTCTAACTAGGCTAAAGAAATTGAATGAAAGCATACTTTAAGAATCATTAGTTTGGGTTCTATCACGAATAAACGTTGATTTTTTTAAACATAAACAACACGTACAGACAGAGTACTAGTTACAATTTTATTATATGTATAGATAGATAAAGGTCAGTGAGTTTCGAAATAATGTTCATCTTTGTAATGTATAGAGGTATAAAGTAATAAATTGTATTTCATTACCGCACCTGGCTTCAAACAAGTGACCTCCGAAGGCCATGGCTCATTTCTGAGCTAAAGCTGTTTTTTACTTCATTAATCATTTTAAGATTTTTATTCTATAGTTATTAAAAACAAAAATATTAATAATGTTTATGTTAGAAGTTGGTATATCAGGGAACCTAAGATTCAATTATATATTTGTTTTACTTACCAAAACTAATTAAAATGTAAAAGGAACTTATTTCGAGGAGCTTACTGTACCTTGGAATAAGGTTATCTTATAGTTACTGATCACGTTAGAAATCACAAGTGTTTAAATCCTCCGTGCCAAAATGATCACTATGTTAGAATACATAGAGATTACTATCTCTTAAAAGTATTATGCGCAACGCTTTGAATACAAATTTGATAAAGCTTACTTTTTACCGTATATGTAATTTACATGTAACCCTTCTGCCACATTTGTGCTATGGAATGGTATGGAATATTTATAACCTAAATTTACTGATAAAATTTGACATAATCTTAATCCTGACTATTATTTTTCTAAAAAAGTATGACAACATCCGTAATTTAAAAGGAATTTTGTTATTTTTGAATATTTTCTTCCCGAGTGAACTATGGGAACTTGTTGACTCTACTATAAAATTCGAAGGAACACTTGTAGGTAGATATATGTCGTCATCATCACAGCCAATTTCTCGCCCAGCGCTGGACATATGCAAAGCCCCAGTATATAATATGTAAATGTTATTTGCTCAACTGAGAAACAGGAAGTCGCAGATTCGAATCGAATCGATTCGAGTGGTGCTGTTCAGGTCGCATTAGATCTTAGAATAGGATGGATATCTGTACATATATGATATTTTTTATCTGCGTCTTCTGGTCAAATCAGTGACTTATATTGAAATGTTGCAATATAGCCTATAGCGATTCTCGATAAAAAGGCTATCTGAATAAAATGAAATGGAACTGGTAGTTTCTGATAATATCCTGTTCTGTTTCTGAAAATATTAGTATACGTAAAACATTTAGATATGTTTTTTATAACATGCCTAACTAAATTTTAATAATAGGTAGGTATATAAATAAAGATTTATTTAAGCTCTTGTGGAGGATTATCATTTTTTTTTTATAATTAAAAGTATTAAATATTTTAAAAAAATATAGTGTTATTGTATGAAATTCGTAAAAACGATTCGTGTTCTTTATAATTGTTTATCATTTTCCTGTTTCACATGAATACTTGCATTACATATATACTAACGATTATTTAGGACAGACAAAGCCAAGTTGGGCTGCTAGTGTAAAAACAAGTTGCACCCGTTTAACCTTGCCCCACTCTCTATAACACAGACCTAGATATATTCCGTCTGGTCCATCCATCTACCCGAGCGTGAAAGGCGTCCTTGTCGTATTATGATACTTGTGCATATTGAATTAACATTTGACATAATATATATATTTAAGTTATCTAACATTTCTCTAAACTTATATATTTATATGTAATACACATATTTTATTTGACGCCAGTCGTGGCCACTCACAAGCGTGCTGTGGCTTCGATTCCTGTTGAATCAATCTCGTCCTGTTAAAATCATTATGTCTTTTCATCCCACGTGTGGTCTTTAACCGTAAAAAACCGCTATTTTCCTAAATACGAGTATGAAAAACAGTCTTTTTGTAGAGCTGGCGAGTCTTACTGTAATACAGTCAATGAGGATCCTACCCTCCTTGATACAAGATATGAATAGAATATGTCACGTAGAATATTAATATATATTTTTTTAAATTTTTATTTAATATTTAATTTAGCTTTATTGATTTTTGTACAGCAATTAATACCTATTAAGGTTTGCTGATTAATTGCGTGACCATACAACAGGTTAATTATTTAATTATTACTCAAACATCCTTAACCTATCGTCATATAAATAATTTCTTAAAAAAGAACAGGTAGGTAGGTGAGTAGATTATTTTAGCAATTTCGAACAAAAGATATTAACGTGACGAGAATTTCCACACGGGTTTACATCTGATGGTTACTTGTATGACACGCTATTATTCCTTACTAATACAATTTAGCGTTTCTCAGAGAATATAATGATATTACGGGTCAATTATTAATAATAGATAAATTTTGGCATTCAGTCGAGCTACTTGCCGTTCTATAAATGACTTCATTGGAAAAAAATATTATCCAAATTATTTAAGATATATCTGTACAACATTGCAGTATGTATTCAAAAATAGAAATATGTTTTTTTAGCTTCACACTTATATCGGAGTAGGCAGAAGTAACCTAGGGGAATGGGGTATCTTAACACTAGGTTAGTGTTAAGACACTACGTATTCACATTTTCCGCCAAATTCTGTAGGCATAGCGCGTCGAGTGGCTGAATTGGGAGTTATGAATAATAAAATGAAACTATTAAATATTAATATAAATAAACATTTAAAATATAAATATGAATCGTGAAACACTTGAAGGTCAAAAGTAAGTACGTCTGATGATGCTCATTTTTTCTCAACATAACACTACTTATTCACTTACACTATGATTTAGCTAAAAAAAATTACGTCTTATTTAATTACTTTATATAAGACATAGCAAATTAGTACCTTTAACTATACTAAAGTCAGTTAAACTATTTGCCTATTTTGTAAAAGAGTTATTATTACTTTAAAATAAATATGTAAATGATTTGAACACATTCAACACTCCAAGCATATAAAAAACATATATTTTATATGAAATATGACATCCGTTAACTAATAAAGTGTTTAATATTATAAACTAAACGAAATATAAACTTCTGCTCTATATATCTTATATCTATATCTATAAATCTAAGGATATGTCCGGGCGACTTTGGTGCGAAAATAACTTGTAACTTACTTGTTTAGAAAATTCGTTTTCATAAAAAGTTTTATTTCTTTAGTGGGTAATTATCAAAAAGTGCGTCTACTCCACTTGAAAGGCCGGCAACGCGCCTGTAGCTCCTCTGGTGACAAACGTGGTCGTGGTCGTGGTCTTGTCTTTTTCCATAACTAGACTTTCAAAATCTTATAAGTATAAATTGCTTCGAGGCCCCCTTAGCAGTATATTCATAGCTCGAGCATGCGCTCCGTTCATATGAATATAAAATCCCTAGAGAGATCCAAGACCACAAAAATCGTGTGTGGAAAGAATACTTTTTCATATAACAAATATAAAATGTGACCTCGGCAGGTATTTTCGCTTAGACACGTCCAAAACCGCTTATACCTATCAAAATAACACAAAAACATAATTTACTAATAAGGCAATTTCCAGTTCTGACGTCTGTATTATTTTTTTGATGATCACTACAAGGTTACTTGTGAAACAATATACATAATTCTCAAGGTTGACTTTATCCCATCGAAATCGAAATAAATAAATAAAATAAATTATTTATATATTTTTTGTTAACATTTACACTAAATGATAAAAATGCAATATATATTTGTTTTTGTGTGCGTTTATAACGTACCGGAATATGCAATTATTGATTTTTCAATAAATTTATTTATTATGAAAAGAATAAATTATTAGATACTAAACTTAATTTTCAATTTATTTCAAATTTTATGTTGTAAATTTAAACCCGTGCAGACTATCCATTTAACATGTTACTCTTATTCTTTATAGATAAGACCAAGTTGTGAAATGGAAACAGTATTAAGTCCACAGCAGCCACTTACATAACATCTCGGTCAATGTCTTGTCCGACAAACGCTGTTCTAACTTCTAATTGGCGTATTTTCGTAATGTTACTCTCATATATTTTTTACTAGCGACCTGCGCGGCTTCGCCCGCTTAAAACTATTGTTATATTATAGACAAATTATTCTTTACATAAATTGTAACCTATCTGTTGTTCTGATATCTAAGCTATATTAGTGTAAAGTTTCATCTAAATCGGTTGAGTAAGTTTTGCTTGAAAGTGCAACAGACATCCATCCTCAAAATCTTTCACATTTATAATATTAGTAAGAATGTTTAAATAGAAGGTAATTTGTTATGGCATTATGATTATACTACACGGTTTGAAATTTAATAGCTTAGCTATAGTTAAGTTATTACATTTCAAGGCGTATGTATAACATAAGAGTTAAACTAGGTTATGTTTGTTTATATATTTTATCGTTGAAAATGATAAAAACCCAACTATTGAATTAGCTCATGCGATACTCAAAAAATGTGGCATTGAGTTCCAGCACTCACCACGGTATGCCCGCAGAACTCGGCGGAAAGTGGAGAACGGATTTTTTTTTATGGAAAAAGGCTTCATCTATCTATAATCCGATTACAATGAAATTATTAAAGTCATGTTTTTATAGCCATCATGGTGCAAGGGCACAAAATGTGACTGTAAACGTGATTGGATGTGGATTCTAACTCCACAGAGACCTCCCGAAACCTCCCTCTCCACGCAATGCAGCGAAAAACTTGGAATGGAGTGTCTTAACACTAGGTTCCCTATGCTTACCCTGCTTTGAGCCGGATACGGCGTGCAACTGATTTTATATAACGATATATAATCTGTTACAGTAAATATCTTATTTATCCCTTAATAACCTATCAGATTATGCTATCATAGCGTAATTAGGATGTCTAGTAGATCGCGAAGACCGTAGTTTCTAATGCCTCACGGTCACGGAGCATACTTGTTATGCAGGTCTTTGTCCGATCTGGTTAAGATGAAGGGAAGCGCTAAATTACGATAGCGTTGGTTTATTTAGTAATCGCTATACTTCATACTGTATATTAAAATGTTAAAGATTTAATTTTTTTATTAAAGGTTTTAGAGTTCGTCATGGCTTCGGTTTTTTTTTTTTTTAATTTCGAAAGCTACATCCACGGGCGCATAGTTGCCCGTGCCTTTTTTATTTTAAGAAAGTTCTTTTAATGTGGCGTACTTAATTTTGGGACAATTTAAACTGTACTTATATCTAGAGCTAATACTAGAGGGGTTGGGTGAGACCCCTACCGACAGTCTTTTTTTTTTGAAACATATATTATTATAGAACATATTATAACATTATAATTGTCTTTTATATAATTATTTTATACATGTATATAGGCGTGGAATTTTAAATTTGGCCTGGCTTATGCAGAACGCCTTCCTTAAGTTTTTGGATCAGTGCCTCTATCACCCCATAGTCTCTTTGTGACATTGCCCCTTTTAGGTTCGCCTCCACCACCTCCATAAATGAAGCTCATGGCTCGTTATGGGCGACTCTCGCTTCTTTGAGTGAATTATTTTAATTTCTGTACAACACGCAATCTCGTATATTGGGGCATGCGTGAGGGAATAACTAAGTTCCCTCTACCTGACATGACGCTTGCGGGATAGAGCGTGAAGCTAAAAAAAATATCGAAATAGGTAATTCTCATTTTTTTGGAACATAATATATGAAAATGAAACAATCAATTAACTCCACAGATTTTGTATACTTATAAAATAGTTCCGTGACTTTATCCAAAGATTTATTTAAATCATTATAACTATTTAACCAACTTAGCGTGTTAAGCAAGCATTACTACTAGAATACATTCGCGAGTACTAGGACAATGGTAGTTACGTAACCGTTTGTTCTTATCAGAGCCACCTAGTTATCTCCTGCTGATGTAGAAAAGATATTAATTCATGATATATTAGAACCTAGAAATAATAAAAAAATTATTATATAAATAATTTTATTATAAATATAGAGTAATGAGAATTTAATTGTTATTTACAAATAATAGGAGACCATTGTGGTGCAGTGGTACAAGCGTGTGACTGTAAACTCGACGTTGTCGGTTTGATTCCCACTCGGGGAAATGAATTATTATTTATTATTATTTTGAATTCCTAGCTATCTCGTAAATGTAAATTTTATGTAAGTTCCTGTGTATATTAATAGTGTATGATATAGATCTATTATTTTCTTTGTCATAAGACTTTGTCATCGTCACGACCATCATCAACTAGGGAACTCCCAGCGTCCCATGGTGATACTGACTGCTATATTGTTTTACGTTCTAATATAATATCGTATTTTTTCTTATAAGACCTACTTTGTTTTATCTTCCGATGACTTATTTTTTGTTGCCTGCAAAAACACGTGAAACTAAAAAAATTAAGCAAATTACATATAAAATAAAAACATGTGCTTTAATATACTAGGTATTTGGATATATCATAAGGAAAATAGTCGCTTTATGTTTCTTAGAAAATGTGTCATTTTACCTGTACATTTTACCTTTTATTATTTATAAAATATAGCAAACATGGGTATAAAAATTCGAAGTTCAATTAAATTATTATAGAATACGACGTCTCTATTCCATTTAATACTTACTTCTTCATAGCTAAGATATAAATTGAATGTATTGTCAAGAGATCTTACTTGTACAGTACAATGGCTGCGGTGTAGACAGCTGACTTGATTTAAGAATTTTATTCTTACTTTATATTTTTTTCTTTCCAAGTGCACAATGCGCAAAAGTTTAAAAAGCCTAACTTCAGGCTAGCCACAGCTCGTCGTCCGCACTGCATGTGTAGAGATCGTGTTACCCAGAAACTAATAAAGAGTTTTATTAGATTATCATAGCAATAATAGACGTCCATGCCCACATTGTTAGTCTCTATCGATACTATAAAATAATAATGATAATATATTCCACTTTAAGCCTACCTGGGGCTGAGCAAATCTTCATATATATGATTTACGTATCATTTTTTTCGAAACTGTGAATACAAATTAGATATAATATTTTTATATAAAGTTTCTCGGGAGAGGAATCGAACCAATGACTATTGTATGTTGCACTCCGCTTTATTACAACGTTAAATGAGCAATATACTATTTATTAAAATTTGTCTTAACACTCCAAACCAGATTTCTTACTTATATCATACGAGTATATCATATCAATCATTGGTATGCGTAATATATTTCGTTATTACTTCCATGATCATTTACTTCCCTTACAGTAATATATTGTTCGTTTACAAAACAGCGTGACATTGATAAAATTGCGCACTCGACGTGACATAACATCGGCCGTCCTCATTCTGTATCGGATTTGCATTAACGTGCAAAAACATGCATCTTAAAACGTCTAAGAAGCACAAGGCTTTCTTTGTAAATGCGGGTTTCGCAACTATGTATATTTTAAATACATATGTTGTTTAAGTAAAATTTCTGCCTAGGTAGGTATATTCCTACATATCCTAGCTTAAAATTTAAAGGAATTAATTATTGTTTTGGTTGAAATTAATGTTTTTTTTTCTGCTCGCCTGCATATAGCAGGGTAGGCAGGGCGGACCTAGTGTTAAGACACTCTATTCCCCATTTTCCGCCGAATTCTGGAGGTATTGTGTGTTGACTCGCGAAACTCAACGCCACGTTTTGCTTCGAAACCAGAGCGAAGAAATGGAAAATCAATTCAAATAAATATTTCACTTCCTCAAGTGAAAGTCGATCCTACTACCCGTCGCGTTTATACTATGAGCCAAAATTAACTGTATTTTCGGCAAAATCTAAAAAGATTTAAATTATTTAAGTTAATATGAAATTGCGCAATACGAAACAAAAAATAAAACAGAACTTATTCTAATCAGAATGGAAAATATGAACCTAATACCATCATATACACCTCTAGCACCTGCACTGCGCCTACCTACTGCGCCTGTAAATTGTACTTAACTTACGTACGTTCATACGTACAAAATGTCTGTCCGTACGTATATTTCGACAGCTTTTGTTCTTATATTACCAATAGACCGTGCAATGTCTTTTTTGTTTTGTAAAAATACTTTAAGTTAAGTAATACGATATTAACAATAGATATGGGCTGTAGATGTAAGGCTGTTTTGACCTTATGTATTGTTATTTTATCTGTGGGACTGTATATAGTTTCTTTTTCTGTGGCTTCTAATTCTTAATTATTTAGTTAGATGATATTTTTTACAGTGCCTTAAATATTGACCGTTAGCACGTCGTTTTGCCTTGAGGCAAATTGGATAGTCGGTCAATTCGTCTTTCTTTATTCGTTTAACACCACAATTAATGAAACACAAATATTTATTGTATATTTACTTTTTTAGAAACCGTATAAAATTTACAACGTAGCGGGATTTAAAGAACATACTTACAATAACTTATAAATCCAAAATTACGTTCAAAGCCCTGTATGTTGTGTAAAAAGTATTTTTTTTATTAAGTGGGAATTACTACCTACTATATAAATATAAAAAAATATAATCATTCTTTATAATATTCTAAAACATATTCACGTTAATCGTCTATTGGCACAATTTTCTATTTCTGCACTCAATAAACCCTTCGGCATTAAATATCTGGGTTTCTATACCATTCAATTGTATGAACTTATTAATAGAATAAATGTGTAAACGCATTCACTGAGATATCTATGCATGTCTTTAGGGTTCCGTACATTCGGGTTGTGAACTTTTATTAATTGTACTTCTCCTTAACCTACAAATCTGAAATTGGTACGGAATCCTCGGTGAGCGAGAAAGACTCGCCATTGATTGGTCTTTTTTAACTCCAGGCTGTATAACATGTAGATAAAGTGAATCTTCAATTTAGTGCTAAGACTTCGATGTGCTATCATTTTCATTGGACCCTTTTGAGATTGTGATGAACATAATGCTCTACTCTATGTAAATATTAATTTAATCTAATCCCTTTCCTATCTAAAAATATGTATATATTACAATACATCAAATAAACTTCGAACTTGCTATCCACCAAAGCAAAGATGAAGTTAGAGGAAGAGCAACCTTAAACGTACGCTCACGAGTTGCATTTCAGCGACATTGGACGCGACAAGGTTGATGTACTAGGAAAATACCTCGTTATGAGCTCAGTATTAGTTACGAAGATACATGTTATATTGTCGCGAAGGTATGTAAATTACTTATTGTGTCATTCTTTATTTCTTAGACTGTTTATTATATATTTATTTTTTTTATTATTTCCTTAAAATAATTAACAATGTAGACATAACAACATAGAGTCAATATATAATCAGCCAGCTCCACGCTGTATCCCGCACACAGCAGGATAGGCTGAGGGAACCTAGTGTTAAGGCACTCCGTTCCCCACTTTCTGCCGAATTCTTAGAGGCTTTACGTGTTGAGTGGCGGGACTTCAACGCCGCTTCTTGCCTCGACACTAGAGCGAAGAAATGAAAATAGTGTGCCAGTGGGGATCGAAGGCCACAAGGGTGAGGGCCACGACGGTCGGAGAGGAGGAAATGAAAATAATTCACTTCCAGAGTGACCATAGCACCCAAAACCCCATCCACCATTTAAAATATACTTACTGACAAGATCGTACCTCCTTATCATTGCAATTATCAAACAAACCTACCTACGTATACGAGTATACCACAGAACAGTTATTAAAACCCCGTTAGTTGCATCCAATGTGCAGGTTGCAATCGTATGCGCTATATGAACATTGACATTACGCCGTAATAAATGGAATACGTCTTAGTACAAACGATACTTCTTGTATTTTTGTAATAATTCGGGAGGAAAGCGGAGAGCGGACTGTCTTGACACTTCTTATTGTCGTATGAAACGTGAAGAAAAAAAAATATGAAATATGTTTTTACCCATAATTACTTATTTTAATACGGTACAAGCGTGTGAATGTAAACACGACAGGTTATTGGTAGGTATTTAATATTTTCATTTCTTTACTCGTTCCGCCACCCAATACGCAATGCCTGTAGAATTCGGTGGAAAATCAGGAGCGGAGTATCTTAACACTGGGCTTCCTGCGACATGCGAGATACAACGTGAAGCTACAAAAATACTTTAAAATTTATTTTTTATTAATTATACAGACAACATTTTAGCTTTAAATATATTTCAGATTTTTTAAAATTATTTTTATTGAAAATTCAAATCTTCAACTACAGCAATACTTATTTTTGTCAAAAAGAAATAATTAACACTCAGAAACAGTAAATAACGGTTATTATTAGTTTTTAACTGTAGAGTTCTTAAGATATTCATTAAATTACAATCGTACCGTGTAAACATAGTGTACGCTAAGTAAGATGTTATTTTCCCAGCACTGCACTAATTCCGTCACCATTGTTATATGTGATGTTACTGTTATTTGTTAGACTTAGTCATTTTTAATAATGTCTATTTTAGATATTTTTTTGTAAAATATTTTTATAAGCACAGCTTAATTTTTTTTTTCATTAATTTAGTAGTAATACAACTTAGTTGATTGCTACTACATTTTGAGAAATATATTCGGTCCCCACTCGGAGGAAGGATTTTTTTCATTTCTGGTGCGGCGTTGAGTTTGGCTTCTAAACGCAATGTTTTAAAAAAAATGCAAGGAACGTTTAGAAAAGATTATCTTAATAACAGGATCCCTCTGTCTACTTTGGTATGCTGTGTGTATACGAGGTACATCGATTTTATTTTAAGAACTTATGTTGGTTTGTAAACAATAACGTAACAATTCGATCAAAACCGTTTGTAAATAATAAAACAAATCTTTGTAAATAATTTTTGATAACAAATTTATTTTATATATATATATATAAAAAATGAAGTCTTTTTAAATGTTTTCATAACAATATAATTAACATTAAATACAGGTATAATAATAAACTTAAGAAATTAAATTTTATTTTATTATTCAATCTTTATATTATTGTAGAAAATTAAAAAATGGGCATTTTACATTTCGTCAAAATGTTTAACTATTGCACACACATTGTGTTACAGTTAAACAAGCGGAGCAGTTCTTCGTTGCTTTGACAAATTTACCCACGCCATTGCTAAACATGTGAAAAAGGTGCAAAAAATATTCTGTACGAGATTCTTAATAGATCTGAGATTATAGTTATATCTTACTTAGCCTCGACACTAGAGCAAGCAAGAAATGGAAATATAAATTTAAATAAATATTTCATTTCGTCGAGTGGGGATCGAACCCACAGCCAGTCGGGTTTACAGTCACCCTTTGTGCGGCACGACTGGCCTCAACATTTTTTTTTTTAAAACATTACTTGAGACCTCAGAGAAACATAAACAAATAATAACATATCTATTGGCTATTGTATTTTGAACTGCATTTCACATTTTTACGACTGGTAAGAAAACATTTATGATATTCATATAAGACAGCTTATAGAATATTCATTCAAAGCGCCATATGAATATAAATAACTTTAAAATAACAAGCACCCACCTCTAGTTAATCAAAATTGAATGTGACAGTATAATGCTGTTTCCATTGATGTAAATACGCTGTATCCGTAAACCTTAACGTATCTGTATAAAATGTTAATTATTTATTTTAGAATGTACATGCATAACATAGCTAATATATAACTTGGTATTGCCAATATTAATATAATTAAAGAATTCTTATTCTAATTTGATCGTTATCGTAATAGTTTTTTTAAAAAAAACCAATCACCATTTTGTCTATATATTTTTTTCTTATTCTTTTTTACTTTCTGGTCAATTTATTTTCATTCATAATGTATGGAATTATTGAGGAAGCCAGAGGGAAGAATTGCATGTTGAATTGCGAAGTAAAAGGACTCTCTTTATCTTATAAGTTTGGAGAAATATATTTAGAATACATATAAATATTCCCTTCAGTGCGAATTTAATTCTTCTCCATTTTCCGCCTAAAATAAAGAGGTTATGTGTTAAGCGCAGAAACGCAACTGAACTTTGTCTTATCACAGCAAGAAAATACTTAAAATAATTTACATTTCCCCAAACGTAGAACGAACCCAAGCCCATAATAACCCATCATACTTTTACATTCCAACTTTTCACATTAGTCTATTCTAGTCTATTTTCGTTAATATATTAAAATTAACAGTTACAGTGAGTCAAATAACATAGCCCTCCAAACCGCATCCACTGCTCCTGTTTCTAAGATATTGATTTCTTCCTTTCACTAATAAATTACCCAATATCTCCGTCGCGAGGACAACGTAGCTTGTGCCATACTTGGCTCTATTAACTGTTAATTTATCGCACTTGTCACGAGAGCTAATATCTCGGAAGATAATGACACTTCTGTTTTGAAAGTCTTTAAAAGCATCTTCGATCAGGTTTTGACGGTTATTTTAAAAGCTATCAAATTGATAAATTAACCTGTAATAATAGTTATTATATTATTTGTAATAGAGCCCGTGGTGGCGCAGCGGCACAAGGATGTAACTATAACGCGGCGGTTGTGGGTTCAATCCCCACTCGAAGAAGTAAAATATTTATTTACGTTTATATTTTCATTTGTTCGCTGTCGAGTCAAAGAGCGGCGTTGAGTTCCGCCACTCAACACCCAATACCTCCAGAATTCAGCGGAAAGTGGGGGAACAGAGTGTCTTAACACTAGGTGCGGGATACAGCGTGAAGCTGATTTTTTTAAAATTTATATTATTATAAGTTCGTGTAATAAATTATAAGTAAGTGTCGTTAATGTAACTCGTTCCCTATTATGTTAGAGACGTGACAAAAAATCTTATTGAAGCAATTTTCAAGGTTCTACGTGACTTCCTCTTATGGTATTTAATTCTTGCCCAAACTAAGAGGTAATTAATTATATGCGAACATGACTTATGTCAATTTAACTTGTTAACATAACGCAGCGTTAGTTCCGCCAATTAATATGTAATGTCTCGAAATTACGTGGAAGGTGGGGAACAGAGTGTTTTAACACTAGGTGCTCTGTCTACACTGCTATCCGTGATAGAGCATGCAATTGAAATAGTACTTATATTTTATTTAGATCATTTTAAATCACAAATAAAAAAAACTTTTATATGTGTAAAACTGTAAAAATTGTAATAAAATTTTATTATTTTATTACAACCATTATCATAAAAATCTATGTCCATAATATCATTGAAAATATAATGTTTTGGAACTCATCCTATCAACATATTTATATTTCCTTTGTGTTTCCGCAATATCTATATTAATTTAGGATATAAACATTTATGAGATTCACTAGCGACCTTACAATAAGGTTACTATAAAACCTCTATGTTTTTGTTATAATCATTTTTTTCTATCTATACGTTATTTATCTTTACTTCCTCACTCAAAAATTACTTTAAAAAATCTTAATTAAAACTAATACAAATTACAACTTCATGATCTACTCGAATTAAAGTAGCCACTTTAGTTAAAAACTGTGTTGCAATCACTTAACGTCTTTAAAAGGCCGGCTTTACACAAAGGCACAGTGAGACGACGTTTGACTGTGAACACGACGGCTGCGGGTTCAATCCAATCAAAGCATGTCATTGAGTCTTGTCACTCAACGATGTCTTGAAAATTCGATGGAAAGTGAGGAACAAAGGATCTTAACTCTTAACACTAGAATAAAGCTTATCCTGCTATAGGGAGAAAGCTTGAAGTTGTTTTTTTTTTCTCTAATAGGTATGACCTGAAAATGGAGACCGGAGTGTCTTAAAGTAGATTTCTTTTATCTAACTAGGCTTGTCTATATTGTATGTTATCACGCAATATTCACAAATATTACAAGCTTATAGAATTAAACCATATTTGGCAATGTCTAACTATAGCAATTATTTAACCTGCTACTTTCACTTGTACAGCTTGAACTGAATTAGGCAATATGGAACTTGGTATAAGGACTCTAAATGTTTATATTAGAATTTACTATTGTTCAAAATAAATATAGGGGAACAAGGGGAACAAACAAAATTTTTTTTACCCTCCTGTTGCGTAATTAGGAAGTTTCTGGCTGCGGTGGTAGAGACTTCATTGTTCTTTATAGAAAAAAAAATATGTTTAAAATGTTATTTCTTATCTGACTAAATTCAAGACCGAAGTTCTGAGTGAGTTCGATCCCACTCCCTTTTTCCTTTTCTTTTTTTCCCTTTAAATACGGGATACAGCGTGAAAGTATTTTAAAAAACTATTAAAAAAATAAACAAGCATTATATAACTAGTTTTAAAGTACACATAACTTAAGTAGGTTTTTTATATTATGCATGTATGTATGTGGACCGAATGATTATAATCTCTTACACGTGTTTAAACTTAACACAAAAAATAACCTTAAAAATACAAACAAGACATTTGAAAGATTAAATGGAGATACAAAAGGTATCATCGTTTAATCTCAACCGACTAAAATCTTTTAAAGTTTAAAATATAATATAATTTAAACGATATAATATACGATATTTTTTTTTTCAACAACAAATAATAATATTTTTAAAACTATTTTAATTGAATAATTATAAATATAACACTAAGATAACCTTGATTTTTTTGTATAACTCTTCTAATAACATAAAAAAAAAAACAATATTATTAAACCATTTTACTATCTATACTATAAACTTATAACCACAATGTTTTAAATTTAATTTTATTGACTTTGAACTGCCAACCACCATTAAATATCACACCTTTTATATACGTTTCTAGGGTGTTAATAAATATATTAAAATACCTTAAACAGAAGAAAATTTCGTAAAGATCTATAATAACATGATTACTTTATATTAGTTCCGTTTTGCTTTATATTATTAGCTCGTTGCTTTTTCTTCTAGATCGATATCGGGAAACCGTATCTCATTGGTTCTTTGGGTTCAATTCCCTAGAGAGAATGTTCATCCTGAATAAATATAGTGTAATATAATTAAATGTAGAAGATTATTAAAAATAAAGTTTAGATATGAAAAAACATTTTATTTATTTTTATTATGATAATATATTAAAAATTGCACTGAATATTTAAGAAAACAATGTAAATGCGACTGCAAATGTGGCGGTTGTGTGTTCGATTTCAACTCGGGGGAATGATAGTTTATTTAATATTTTTATTTCCTTCTTGTTGCTCTTTGAGTTTTCCATCTGAAAATGCAATGTTTTTAAAATTAGGCAATGAGTGGGGAACGGAATCTAGATTTGATGAGACACCATGTTACATAAAAAGCACGCTGCATCCCGCACATAGTACGTTAGGCAGAGAGAACCTAGGAACCTATTTAAAAAACTCCGCTCCAATTAAGACACTTCCGTTCCACATTTTCCGCTAAATTCTAGAGGCATGACGTGTTGAATGGCGGAGTTCAACGCCGCATTGCCACGTACCACGTTTCTTAGCCAAACTCCAAACACAATACAAGTGAAACAGACTATCTAACAGTAAATATCTATATTTCTACAAATAAAGCAACTTGTCACGAACATAACCCACGATGTACTCTAGTACAAGCTGAACGTTATAATAGTAGCATTTGCATTTACGAAACGCGTCGTGTATAGGAAGCTTTTGTCCAGGCCCCTTTGAATGAATGCTACTGCTTGATAATTTATTATGCATGTAGGATTTATTAGCCATTGTTTGTTTTAAGCTTTAGAATATTAGAATTTAAAAATATATTCTTAAAATTTTGTTTACGTAATATAAAATAATAATATTTTCTGGATGCCACTAATAGTTACATGATAGCTGTGGGTCGATTTGGACTCATATAAAAGCTTATGCTAAAAAAAATCAATTTATTACTTAAGTCGTCGTAGGGCAGGGGCACAAGCGTTCGATTCGAATTCGGCGGAAAATGGGCAACGGAAGTACCTTAATGAGAAACTAGGTTCCCTCTGCCCACCTTACTGTGTGCGGGATACAGCGTGAAACTAAAAAGGAAGCTTACATAAAGCGAGAGATGTATTACAGGAAGAGAAAAACAAATAAAGCTATTAAATCGTTTTCTGTACGCAAACCAAGTTCGGATTGCTGTTACTATGGTATTTTATTAGTACAAATGTTTCTTGTATTTTATAGCATACAATCAAATATAATAGCCTACAGCATTACCGCGTCTAACATCGTTCATTCTTATGAAATTGCTTTAAAGTTTATGAAGTCAATGTCACGCTATATAATATGGTATTTGATAAAATAACTTTGCCTTGACATTTTTTTTTCAAATAATGGAAAATAGCTGTTTTCCACGTTCCTATATAAATCTATTTGCCATTTAAAATCTGTTGTTTGAAGTAAATAGGTATATATTACCAATATATATATCAATGTTCTTTACTTTGAAGTAGTTAAATTATTATTTTCTACAATTTAGTTTTTGCTTAAGTTTATACATAGGTACACAAAGTAAAGTCAAAGTCATTTTTTTCTTTAAGTATTCTCCCAGTTGGTATCTAACCCACTAGATACCACATATATTTTTATATGAATATAAGCTACGAATCTATAATATACGATATCCAGGTAGTAAAACATACCTGTTGCCATCATGATTGCCCAGTACCCTCGATGACCCAGACTTACAGACTTTGTCATTGGTTAATTTACCAGTTTCCTCCGGCATCGTTGGTCAAGTTCAATTCATCAGGTAATTTGGCTCATTCACGTGGATTGGTATACAGTGTAATGAGATATGGTGATCTCTTTTTAGCTTGTATGTAGTTACATTGGTAACTTCGATATCGTAGTAATAGAATTAGGGTTCTAACTGCTGCTTATTATATATTTAAATTTGGTTTAAAACCCTTGTATTTAAATTAAAATGCCCCACAAATGAGCTTTGAACCAATGTCCATCACGTACAATCCGACTTCTTTTGCAGTCTTAACTATTTGCTGTAAACACTAACTTTTATTACTAAAAAAAGACCCATGATAAATATCATTGTTTACATTTAACATAAACGAATGCCCACTTTTAGTAACAATCCCTTAAATTCCATTGTCTAGTATAAATAGCGAGTGCACGCAAAATGTCAAATATACATACAATAAGTAGAGTTCCAGCGATTATTTAAAGGTCGCCTTTGTGTAGTGTTTTGGTAGAACGAATTAAAGTTAACCTTTTAAATTCAAGATCCCCTTTTTTAGTTTAAAAAAAAAGATAGTTTAATCACTTTTGCGTGCGATGTCTGGCTTGCAATTATGTGAAGATACATAAGGCAATCGTATAAATGTACCGGTTAAAACATAATAAAGGTAAGTTGATAAAGATAGGTTGAAGAAATTTTTGATATTTTTTACTGTTTTAGAAGCGTTTTTATTATAATTCAACTCGTAAGAACTGAATTATGACTACATTTGTACCTTGTTATTTCACTTAATTTTTTTAATTTTTTTGCGTTCTAAAATTCCAAAATATAGTAAAATAGGCATTCCAATACTCACCTGGCGATAAATGAAAATTTAAATATAATCAATCCCTCATTTGGGAATCAAACCTACAGCCGTCCTGCTTACAGTCTAATGCCACAGTCCACAACGGCCTAAATTATCAATTTAAAATTTGATTTATAAAGTTGTTTACTTTTAACTAGGATTTTACAACTTGAATTATATTAAAATTGTTCAACATAATGCTTACTTTAGGTTCTCTCTTGTTACCTAGCATTTAGTGTAATAAAATAAAACTGAAGAGTTTGTTTGGTTAGACACTCTAAGCTCAGTAACTATTGGTTCGAATTTAAAAATTATTTCCGTGTAAAATATAGACTATAGACACTACATAATATAAATGCAATATTTTTGAATTATGTAAGTTTTTTTTTGTTTATGTTTGTTCCCGCCGCAGTCAGAGTTATCTTTGGTCTTAAAATGTGTCGTGCGTATTGTAGCCATTTTCAGCTAATAACGCATTCTATTAATTATTTTATTATTTTCTATTTATTTAATTTAATAAATAAAAAAAAAAACTTCACTCAACAAAAATACTATTACCAGAACACATTAAAATAAACGCCATAACTTTGAAATATAAATCTAATAATCGATTCGAATGAATACAAATCGATAATTCGAAGTATACAATATACTATATTGTACTTGACACGCTTGCATTACCTTGGCTGTGGTAATATTTTATAATTTATTCCAACATTCATACATACTATGTCAATTTTGTATGGCGATTATATACTTAGAACGAGTTTGTCACGTGCGTCAAACACGTTCCAGATTCGTAATTAGAAAAAAAATACTATTTGAGTTTTGATAGATAGATAGATAGATAGATAGATAGATAGATAGATAGATAAAACTCTTTATTGCATACATAGAGGAAGGAGAGGAGGAGGTTTTGCTTTGTATGTATATGAAAATCAATTTGATTTAGGTTCTGGTAATCAAAACCTAGGTTCACGCTGTATCCCGCATGGGGTAGACGAAAGGAACCTGAAGTTAGACACTCCTTTTCTTCTTACCAGAGCGAGAAAATCAAAATAATTGATCCATCGAGTGGGAATTGAACTCACAACTGTCGCGTTTACAGCCGCTTGTGCCGCTGCGCCACGATGGTTTCTGTACGTTTCATTCATAATTATTATAATTAATAATATATATATAAGCAAAATATCTAAATAGTAAATACGTACTATGATTGAGATTATATTTTAATCTACTTGTACCTAATTAGTAAACAAGTGGCGTCGAGGTCGGAATGTTTCGTTAGGTTAATGTTACAAGATTTTAACTTACATTATATATCCACTGCATTTTGAGCCTCTAAAGGCAAATTAACATAGTTCTAGCGTTCTAATTGGACCTCGTCAAAATTTCCACTAATAGGTACTTATATAATATATTAGTTATGTCTTAATTTTATATAAGAATAAGGTTTGGGTTATTATTATTAGTGAAATGATAGTTATACAAGTGTATTTAATGAAACCTTGAACTGAAAATACTTAAGCAATTTGAATACTCCAACTCCAAAAGTTATTTGTATAGAATTGTTGATTAACTAATTAGTGTTTATCCTAGTTTTAGGATTCCGTGTCTAGGATCACTTTGCTCTCCTTCTATCAAATTAAGGAAAACAACTGGAAACTTAAGTTTGTCAACGTCATTCGCCGCGCAATTAAAACCTAAAGAATATTTCCCAAGCCCACCTACCATTAAACAATCTAGATAAAAAAAACTGTCCTCATGATTCATCCATCCTCCTGTCTCCATCTTAGAGGGACTAGCTAGGCTTGCCTCTCCTCACTCCTCCTCTTCTCTATTAAGCAGTAAAACCATGAGAATAAAGAAGAAAAGTAAAAAAAATACAACGAACCTAAAGCAATTCGATAAAGCAGATACATTACAAGAATTTCAAGTTTACCGCAAATAGGTTCGTATTCTTGCGCCGGGTGTAACATCACAACTAGTTTTACTTGGGGCCTCCTACACTGCATTAGATATACAATGTCAGGCAGGATATCAGAGATGCCTTTATAAAACTATTAATAGTTTTTTCAACTCATCATGTTATATATACAGGAGAGTAGGCATAGAGAACCTGGGAACCTAATGTTAGGACACTCATTATTATTTAAGACATTTATTTAATAAGACATACAGATTATTTAAGAGATTTTTTCTCATTATTATCAGTTACTTCCATTTTCCATTTTCGGCTAAATTCTGGAGGCATTGCTTGTTGAGTAATGAACACCGTCGAGTTTTCTCTCGTTACCAGATCGAGGACATGGAAATATTAAATATTTCATTTCCTCGAGTGGGAATAGAACCTACAACCGATTGCGTTTATGTGGCACACTTGTGTCCGCTGTCGTCACAACAATCGTTAATGCCATTTTATATAATCTACCATTTTTTGTCGATTTGTTCATAAGGAACCATATACTTTATTGAACTATTTAATTTTTTTATATAAGATTCTATAAAAATATTAATGTTGATATCAAGATTACCACATTTGTATGAAAGAAGGTGAGAATTTTATAGTTTTTGAATAGATCATTAACAAACTGATTTGTGTGAAAAATTTGCATGTAATGCAATATTATTTCTCAACGATTTTGCATTTATTCATTTACGTTTTTTTAAAAAACTGTTTATTATAATCTATGACTTTATAATAACAAATAAATAAATGAAATGAATAAATTATAACTATTTAATAAACTGTGGCAGATGCGTAAAGATAAAAAAGTCTCTTGCTTTCTCCAAGTTTCCACATAATATAAATACAACAATAGGTTTAGTAGAAAAAAACTATCACTTCCTATTGTTTTTACACATGGTATTCTTAAAATATGTTTTATTTGAATTAGATGAAGGAAACTTTCACTCAGAAATCGCATTCAACTATATATGGAATTTGTGTAACAACTTCTGAACGATGCTTTTACAAGCCTTGCTAAGTATCGCCTGATAAGTTTTTGTTAATTTACATGACAGGTATTAGATACCTGTCTCTGTCTGTCTCTTTATTTTTACAAGGAAGGGACCTGAATCATATTTGTATCTATCAAGTAAGTTAACCTGAACTTATCAGACAGTAGTAAAACAGGCTATATTATTTTCTAGTTGTTATATTTAGAATTGAGAAAGAAAAAGTACAAGTTCAGTTTTTTAATTATAGTGTTTCGAGAGTACCATATGAAATATATCTTGAAATGGATGGAAAGAACTTATCCTGTAAAATCATAAAATTGTATTTAATTTAACATAATTAATTATTAAATAGTTTTGTCTTTACAGGTACGTCTCAATTTTTATTGAAATAATATTGCATCAAACGTAAGTAACCTATTGAGCAAATAAACATTTTTAATAATTAAATAATCCAATCATTTTTATATAAAAAAAAATGTCTTAATATGCTTACATTATATTTTTATACTTTCATACTTACTTTTTATATCTGCACGCTATATCCGGCAGAGGCAACCGAGTGTTGAGACACTTCGTTCCCTTATTTTCTCTGGATTTTCAAGACATAGCACCATCTCAGCGTCTTGCTCTGTGTATTGTGTTATTAGAGAGATGAAATAAATATAATTCAATTCTCCGAGTGGGAATCGAACCGAAAACCATCACCAGCGTTTATAGCCAGACGCTGTACCGCTGCACTACGATCGCTTCTTTTTTCGCAGCAAAACAACTAGAATTATAGTAAATAGGACTTGAATACAAATCCTAATTGCATTTCGCCATTTTGACTTTTAACATTCGCGTCTCGAAACTTCAATCGCGGGCTGTTATTAACGCAATTACAATTATACTCAGGTGTCGTTCGTAGAGACGTTCACCTTTAGTCAGGAAACTGACTCAGGCGGGGTCCGCTCAAGCTATAACAATAAGACAATTATTTTAGATTTATTATGGAATATAATATTTACAATTTTACACACACAATTTTTTAAGGCTGACGTGGCACAGAGGTACAAGCGTGTGACTGTAAACTCGGCGGTTGTAGATTGGATTCCCACTCGGGGGAATAAATTATAATTCTTTAATACTTTTATTTCTCCGCTCTGATAATAGGGTAAAGCGCGGCGTTGAGTTCCGCTACTCAAAACGCAATGCCTCAAAAATTGGGCGGAAAGTGGGGAACGGAGTGTCTTAACATGAGCTTTTTCTCTGCCTACACTGCTATATGCGAGATATAGCGTGAAGCTAAAGAGCGAAAAAAGAAACACAATTTTTGAATTGTTCACAGAGAAAAAAAACGAAGTGAATCGATTTTCTATTTTCGATTAAAAGGCTAAAATTATATTTTTAATTTAACTCATTTATCTATTTGTTATTTACATGATGTACTTATGCTGAGGTAAACAAGTTAATAAATAGTTTTATACGTTATTTATGTCATTGTAATTGATTCCCGAATAGAGTTATACATATAGGTATATAGGTACGTACCTATTACTATAAACCTACATTTAAAACCATAAAATATCTATGGAATAATAGAAATCGTAAAATATTAATATTTCATTAGATGACGTTTAATAAATGCATTTATAGTATTATTATTATTATATTTGTATTATATTGCTGTTAAAACAAACTGAAGAATTCTAAAGGCGAAAACCAGACAATGCCAACCTCTCTCTGCCCATCCTAAATTAAAAAGTATACGTATTCAATTTTTTAAAGTGTTAGTCTGTTTTTGCTTATATCTCATTAATACATGATTTATTAGAACACGACGCGTTCGATAATGATAATTATTAATACGCAATGTAATATGTAGCTGTAATTCAATATTACACATTACGTCCTGCAATCACTCGTTCGTCATTTGTCATTTGCAGTCGTATTATGTACATTTTGTATTGGTTCATATGGTTTCAAATTTATGATAATAATTTTCTGACTCGAGGAAATGAAGTATTTATTTACATTTATATTTTCATTTCTTCGCTCTGATGTCGGGGCAAAAGAGTGGCGTTGACTTCCGCAATGCCTTCAGAAAGAAAAGAAAATTGGGAACGGAGTGTCTTAACACTAGGTTCCTTCTGCCTTCTATGTGCGGGGTACAGCGTGAAGCTGATAAGAATTAAATTTGATTTCTTATTTTTAATATTATAATGGCCCATTACAAAACGTTGCCAATAAAATTATTTTTTATTTTATTTATTTGTAACAAACAAATAAAATGTGTTTTAGTTCGATTATGATTTAGTTGACGTTTACGTAAATATTTTCTAGATAAAAATCAAGCCCCGTATTTTATAAGATACGAATTAGGCATTAATCGGACTCTATAACCACTGGTTAACGATAATTAAATCGAGCGCAGAGTAGAAGTACTACAGTGCCTTGGCGGCTGTCAACAATATTATAAATTCAAATAACAAATATACATACATAAACATAGAAATGCAATTATGCATATTACAAAAGTATATGGAACCAGATGTCTAGAATCATTAGTAGGTATTAATAGTCCAAGAGATGGCTGGCAAATGGTTTACCTTGACAAAGACACGTTTTGTGTACAAACATTGCTAGTTCTTAGTGGGTAGGTTAGCATGCTATGGAAATTGTTTACAAAACTGACATATCTTAGCGAATCTATATATCTATTCATTTGTTAGCATTTTTTAATAATGCAATGCAAGCAATGAATATTGAATAGAGTACCAAAAACGTGTAAGTAAATTAGGAAATATTACGAATTAGTACCGAAGTTATACAGTTATATATTTAAAGCCACGCAATGGATTTTTGTATTATATTACTACGATATATTGCTTATTTCTTGCTAAGTATAATAAGGCTTAATATTTCATTTATATCATAAGGCTTAACATTTAATATATCATTTCGATACAAGTGTGCGAAACATTTTTATTTCTTTAATAAACTAGTTTAACATGTCACATAAGCAAAATAATAAAAGTAAAAGCCACTTCACCGAATATTTCTGAAGTAGTAAAGCAGTAGCAAAAGGCCGAATGAACAAGTTAAACGCGTTGTTTACACGAGATTCAATTAGGAGTTAAACGATGCACTCGAGAGTATATTCCCGATTTGATGTAGGTACTGCTGACAAAAAAATATATGAATAAGTTAAAATTATTCTTTCTTATTAAAATAAAAGATAAAAATAAAAATTAATATACTTACAGTGCTGTTAAGGAATTTAAAGTACATAGAAAATATTTTTAATTACTAGTTTCTTATTAAAAATTATTAAACTTTACTAGTTGCAAAAAAAAAATTTTCAAACATTACAAGCGTTTTTGTAATAATTAGGATATTTCGAAAACACAGTACGGTACGAAACAAAAAATACTGACGTCATGTAGACTCTGCCGCCGTTGCGGAACCGCGCCAGTGAAATGATAGCAAAACGTGACTAAATCATAATTTTGTAATTTTTATGTAAATCAGTATTTCAATATTATTTATATTTTTACTTTCATTATCAAATTTATAAAAAAAATGTAAAGCAAAAAGTTTTAAAACTTAAATCGACAATATTTGGATTGTGGAGGTCTGCAAAGATCCTCCTCTACAGTGCTAACAGCAGGAGTTAAATAACATAATAAAAGTCCACTGTAATTTTGAATTAAATAAAAACATATGTTTTATTTCTGCAAGCAAGAAGCTGCTTTCATTATATCATTTCTACGTGATAATGAAAGCTAAATAAGAACTTTAAATATTTTTGCTTAGATAATCAAAACAATATAACATTTATTATCGTTTATATAATGTTTTTAATACTTCTGATAAAACGTTACAGACTTTAATTATTTTTTTTTATATCTTCACGCTGTATTCCGCGCACAGAAGGGTAGGCAGAAGGAACCTCTAGTGTTAAGACGGAGTGTCTGTTGACGAGTGACGGAGTGTTCCCTACTTTCTGCTGAATTTTGGAGGTATTGCGTGTTGAACAGAACTCAACGCTGCGCTTGGCCTTGACACCAGAGCGAAGAAATGTAAACGTAAATAAATATTTCACTTGTTGAGGATCGAACCCGCAACCGTCACGTTACAGTCACACTCTTGTGCCGCTGCGCCACGACGGTCTCTATGATTTTAAAATTAATTATAACAATAAAAGTTCAATGCAATGCTTTATACTTTTAGGGTTCCCCTTGACATTTTACTAGATCACGACAAAAAACATTGAATTTAAAAATAGACTCATAATTTATAGCTTAAAGTGTTTTTTTGCTGACTCTACTAAAGGCCGAAGCGTGGCTTAGTTGTCATTACAAACTATAAATATCATGCACGAAACATATGGACTACTACATTACTAAAGAATAGTAATACATTATATATTGAAAATATTATTTATAAATTTAGGATTACTTATGTTTGAATATTTTGATCAGGGTTTAAATTTAAAGAGTAGAGTAATAGTTATTTTTTTTGTTGATTAGAATTATGAAATTTGGAAAGAAATTAGAACTTGCAGCACAAATAAAGGAAAAAAATACGATAAATTATTAATAATTTATAGGTATATACAAGAAGAATATATATATTAGAAAAATATACATAGGTAGGTAAATTCCGTCTGCGAATTTAAGTTTCTTGGGGTCGGTGCGCGAGTTTAACTCAGACTTGGTTGATTTTTTATTTAATTTCTTGTATTTAAAACTAAAGCATTAAATGTATTTTAAAGTAAAAAACGACAGTCAAAATATTTTTTGATCGAGTTTGTTTGATAAGAATAATTGAACTATGGACCATTATAATTTTCAATAACACTATAAAATTGACTTTTAACTCAACTCTAATTAGTTTAATTGTTTTTTTATGTACCTATTTACTATATTTATTTCATTCAAATGTTAAATTAATATGTCGATTACATGCAATAGGTAATGGTTTAATGGTACCTAAGTATGAGAAAAATATTTATATTTATCTACTACATTTTCATTGATTTAACCCCATTATTGTACTTATTGGGGGTGAGTCGTAGTGCAAGGACACAAGTGTGCCACTTTCAACGCTGCGGATGTGTGGGTTCGATTTTCATTTGAGGAAATGAAATATTTAATATTTTCATTACCTCGCCTTCGTTACCATAGTAACGAGGCAAAGCGCAACATTGAGTTTCGCAACTCACCAAAGGCTCCACGAAAAATTGGGAACAGAAGTGTCTTTATAGGAACGGGTGTACTAGGTTCCCTGCTATGTGCGGGATGAGGAAAAGACTTTTCAAGCCTTAAGTATTCCGCACGTAGGTAGGTTACCATATATCATTAGAAATAATACCACGAAATGTAATAACTACATGAAATTAATAAATGCATGTATTTTGGTAAGGCGGCTGGGTTGCGTCACTTGCAAGTGGCAGTGCAGGTTCGAGTGCCGGTTCGAGAGCACTTGAGATTAGTGTATTCAAATTATAATTGCTCTTTATAATGTATGTGGGTAGATTATTATTACGTTCCGTAGTAATTTAGCTTAGATTTTTTGAGACATTAAAATATTTTGTATATGAATATTCTAAAGTTCTATAATTTTTTTTAATAAATTTACAATCAGCAAAGCAGCATTAGATTTTGTAATTTAATAAAACAGATGCACATTTGGCATAAAACTAAATAAATGCACGCGACCTCACGGGGATCTCAAATATGTCTTAATTTGTTTTATTTTCCAACCCGGCCTCAAATTCGCGTGTGCCCTAAGGTCAGAAGAAGTCCTGAGAATGCATTGCGTTTGATAAAGCGATGCAAAACGGCAGTTCGTTCTATTGAAGAAAGGAGTAATTCGTGACTGGGATGAATTAGTTAAAGATAAATTATACTTTAAGCTTAGCAGTTAACAATTGGGGAATAAATCATATTTTACAATCTTAATCTCAATATAGTAAACTTTCTATATAATCTTTCTTAAAATCTATAATTTTAAATCTAAAATGACTCAGCGGCGCGGTTGAGTTCCACCACTCAACAAGCAATGTCTCAAAAATTAGGCGGGAAGCGAGGAACGGAGTGTATTAACACTAGATTACCTTTTCCTACCCTAACTTATGCCAGATTCACCGTGAAATTAAATATAAAAAAAAGAATAAATGAAAATGTAGATAAGCTTCGTTCGTATCATACTCACATCACATCTTGACTGCTAGCGACATCTGTTTGACTTTTATTTCTTTTGTTAAAATACATATCATAAAAGCCTAACTTATTTATTTACACAAGATGGCGGCACAAATATTTTAGTTAAATAATATTCTCCATTGTCCGCTATGTTTGTATGGAAAATATTGTCGTTTTCTTAGAAATAGAAGTATCAAAACAAAACAAAATAAAAACAAATTCATGTAACTTACTACCAAAGCGCCTTATAACACATATTATTATATATACAATCATAAAATCTAACTACCATAACAGTTTCACACGCCATTAAGTACCTACACAAAAAAAACACTAATTAAATATAATTTCACGTTGATTATACTAATTTTGTGATAGAACGAAGCGAAGCGTGTCGTCACGTCGCTTCACAAGTAGATAAGTGGTTTTATCTACGAAAAAATCAAATTTAGTTGAGAAATCTATCAATTCTTGCGCTTAGCGTGACGTCTTCAATGAATTACGGTCAGATGCAATTTGCAGAACTCAATTGGCTTAATTTAGCGGGAACCGGGTCAAGGGTTGGTGGCAAGTGTTAACAATATGTCTTTTAGTGTCTGTAATCCGATATAATACCTGTTTAGTGTATGAACATTGTATTTCTTATTACTTTTATTATTTTACGATTTCGAAACACCTCGTCTATGAAAATATTTTATATTTTTTTTGGTAAATATATAGTTTTGTCAAATCTTACATGTTGGTATTATTTTCATTTTATTATAAAAACTGTTAGTTATTGAGTTTAAAGCAATAAACCGGCGAAAAACAAAAAATATATAGTCCTACTATATTTTTGTTCTAACAAAGGGACATTATAAAAACTTATGTTTTTAAAATATAGAACCATGTATATTTATACATATGTACATATTTATTATTCTTAATACTGTTTATGTATATTGATAAAAATGCAATTATAATATTTTAAAAAATAATTTATTTTAGTTTTAAGCAACTGTTAGTATAAGTTATTAGCACATTACTATTAAATTTAAACATAATATTATTTATAGCTTCATTTTTGGTTTCATAATCATTTTGATGATAATTTATATAGTTTGCTTATGCACTACTAACGCCATCTATCGGTGAAATTATTAAGTAAGAAATAAGTAAGGCTAATAAAGATAAACTTGTGAAATTTTTATAAACTTGTATACAAATTCCTATTATGTAAAATTAAAAATTATTAAAAAAATTTTTTATATATGGATACACTATTTCAACTTATTTAATATCCTCGGTAGTATAGTGGTAAGTATCCCCGCCTGTCACGCGGGAGACCGGGGTTCGATTCCCCGCCGGGGAGACCTCTTTTAGAGCTGTCGTTTTATTTTTTAAATCTCTTTCTTAGTTTATTTTATTATACTTAAATTTACATAATAATAAAAAGAATTGAGGCTTGAGTGCGTCTTAACTTTAAGTTTTAAACAAATATGTTCCTCTTCCATCCCATTAGTTGTTTTCAATATAAAGCATTACTTATGTATATTACATCCAAATTATACAATATCTTTATACATAAATCGCACCTGTGTTCTTCTATTGTATAAAATAAATCTATGACTGTAAAGTTCTGTCCAATTAAGTTCTGTAGTTTTTGCGTGAAAGTAAAACAAACATCCATCCTTTCCTCATCCATCACAAACTTTCATGTTAATAATATTAGTAGGGGTAGTAGGAATTCAAAAGTAGTAGGAAAATGACTTAAATAACAATAATAATTTGAACAACAGGTGTGTATCGTCGGTGTGATGCGGGCGGCACTGCTGCTGCTGGCGGCTGCACTGTGCCGCGCCGCCACACTCGACTCGGAGCTCGGCGTCGGCAAGTCTATCAATATATTTATGAGGTAAGTTAGTGATAAGGCACTCTGTTTGTCTCTTTGACTATTTTAGAGGTTGTGTGTCAGTGTCTATAAGCGTTATAGTTACGTTTGCTCTGGTAACAAGGTAAAGCTTGGCGTTGATTTCCGCCACTCAGCACACAATATTTCGAAAATTTCTCGGTATTTGGGAATGAAGATTCTTTTCGATGCTCCCTTATGTTCAGAGTACTGTTTTCTACTAAACATGTTTTCTCTGAGATGGATTAGATTCAAGAACACACCTGTGCGAGGTATTTTCTTATTCTTGTAAAAATATACTTTCATGAAGTGTTCTTCTTTCTCACTTTAAAAAACATTAACTATAATTTCTTATATGATATTCAAATTCCATTCTCATTGCATTCCAAACTAAACTGCAAACTGTAATCTAATAACCAAAAACAGACACCCAGTATGTGGACCACAAGCGAAGAGATATTGTACACCTGAGAATTTTTATAGCCCTTTGTCTAGAACTGCGACTAAATTGCTGGTGATATGACGGATATTTCAAAAACACCTGTACGAGTAGATGCTCTCGCTATATGACAAGCTAGCGGCCCGCCCGCGGCTTCGCCTGCGTGAACTACTTTATTTTTAATTTCTGTCTCCACGAGTACCTACGTCCTATAAGTGATGTCCATGCAAAATTTGATACTCCTAGCATTTGTAGTAACGAAGTTTCATACAAACGTTCAACCCCAAAAACGACCCCTTAGTAGTCGAATATTGCAAATTCCCGCCTTAGCGTGCACCTTCGTCCTATAAATAACTCCTATGCAAAATTTGAGATTCCTAGCTCATGTAGTTTCTGAGATTTCGTGATGAGTGAGTGACCTTTCGATTTTATGTATATTGATAGATAAGGACATAAATACTTATATTTTCATCTTTTTATATTAATTTACATTGGAAAATGTTGTGCGGCGCCCAGAGGGAAATAATGTTTTTGTTAAGGAAACCTCAGTGGACGAATCCGACCTCATTTTCATATTTCTCAAAATCAAAACTTATATAACGACTATTTTAAAATAAATCTACTGTACCTAATAAAATATAATAGTTATTATTTGTTTATTTTATAGCTATTAATAAATTACAACAATTAAATTAATTAACACAATAATGGTTTATATTAGTACCTATTAACCCTCACGATTTAATATTTTATAATATAGTATTAAATGCAAAGAACTTTTAATAAAACTATGCGAGGTATAATAAAAATAAGCGCCTACAGTAATAACTGGTAATTACCTTTTATGGTCAATAATGATATGTGTATTACGTTGGAACAATTCAAGTAATGCCATATATTCATATTTTAAAGTAATTATTGTATTTCCATATTCGTACTTAAACAAACATGGGTATAAATAATTGATTAAAATAGTAATACAATAGACACCTTTCTGATTAAGGATGAAGGTTGGGCCATAGTGGCGCAGTGGAAGAACGATTGCAAACCGAATGGTTGTGAGTTCTATCCACAGTTATAGGAATTGACACTGAAAAATAGTCAACTCAATTAATTGTTAGCAATGTTATAAGTAACGTTATAACCAATTTTATTTATTAATATTTGAGGGCAGCAGAGGGAATCCTTCTCATTCACTCCTCCGTTCCTCACTTTCCGCCTAATTCAAGCATTGCGTGTTTACTCCTTTTTTACAAATATTATAAATACCTTAAGTGAATTATATAATGGTGTCCATTTCCACCCATCCAAAATCAAAAACAAATAAAAAACAAATAATTTCCAGATATGGCTACCTTAGCATTTGCATGCGAGTGGTACCCCGCAACGACACCGACGGCTGGGTGTTCAGGGAACCCACTGTCAGCGTGTTCCGCGACGTGGACCAGTACACAGTGGAACCTAAACCGAGGCAAGCGAAGACGCTGTTCGATGGTGACTTTCATATGGAGTTCTGCGATAACTTGAAGCAGCTGCTGCAGGCGTATTTCAGGGATTTTAGTTTTGAAAGGTATTTTTGGATATTTATTTTAACTTTTTGATATTTATTTCCCTATAATTTATATAGCTTTAGGCCTTACGCAATAAAATAAATCGAGATTCACTGTTGTTCAATATTATATTAAAATGTCTATATACTTCTATACTAATATAAAGAAAAAACTTGTTAAGATTTTTGTTTGAACTCGTTTATTTTAACGTGACCTAAATTACCTCCAACCCTCAAAACGTGTCATGCCACATATGTCATACACAACTTTTAGCTATATACATATGACCACGAAGGTAAAGTTTTCAATAAAATAAAAAAAATACAATCAAAATTATATTAATATCACTTTTGTATATTTCCAGATTAGAGCGTCCCTGGCGGGCGTTCACGGCCGGATGGCCTACTGACATAATGGCGAGAAACCTCGGCATTAACTCATCGTTCATAACCGGTGATCATTGCTACGTCCTTGTTAGGGTGTCGAGGTAATATATAAGCTTTAAATGATCTTAACGTACTAGAAGATGAAATAAAAGTAGTGATATCTCTCTTTATTTTATCACCAATTGTGAAATTCGTCTTATTTTAAGGTAACTCTTTATGTAAGGTTATTTTAAAAATAGTTAATTTCATATTGAAAAATTAAGAACTGGACATACTGTAATTGGCTTCATAATACATCAAGTATTATCTTTAGTTTATTATTTTGCCGTCATACTAGCAAAATATAGGAGAGTGAAAGTGAATTCAATTCCCTGTTCTATATTTCTTGTTTCATTAAAATAAAAAATATGTAATTCTACAAAATCTTCCAGGTTCCGAGAAACAGCAAAACTTAAAGACATACCAACAAACATAGCTGTCGAGGATGTGGTCCACGAGGCCATAGACGACACCACCGTTGGCGACACGGTCTCCGTGGCCGACTTCATACGGAAGTATGGCTCGCATTACATTGCCTCTTATATCACTGGTAACTCTTTGTACCAGGTAAGATATACATATATATATACCATTTAAAATTATTAAAAAAATCTTTTTTTTTTCAATTAAAATGAAAAAATCGTATGTTTTACGCACTTTGCTTTGTTGCACTTATACATATATTGAATTATTCTTATTTATTATACATACTTAGTATAAATATTTTAAAATGACTAACTTTTTAAGTTGACTAATAATTTTAAAAAAGTTTGTCGAATTATTTTTTTGCTAAGGCTTCCCTTTTCTTCGGCGATAGATATAGGCAGGATAGAAAAATGTGTGACGACATTAATTTATGAAATTGATATTTAAGCCATTCCATCGCGGGGAAGTAACAATCTACCAAATGTTATAAATAGAATTATAATAGTTAGAGAGGGAAGCAGCAAATTCGGGAGTTACTCGAGCGTCATTGAGACCTATTGGGTTGCGAAGCTTAGATGATAACAAAAAAAAATGTCATATAAAAAAGGTCGTTTGACCGGTGGGTTGATAGATTTTCAAAAATGTAAAAAAAAACTGTTCCATGGACATACTCGAGCGCGTCTGATATTGATATCATCAATTGCCTACGTCTTCTTAAACATGAAAATATGTTAATCTGACAGTTTCCATGGTGGAGATTCGCTTCTGGATTTTTTAAGGGGATGTTCCCCACTTTCTGCCAAATTTTGAAGGCATTGAGTGTTGAGTAGCAGCACTTAAAGTCACTGTTTTGCCTCGACACTAGAGCGAAGAAATGGAAATATAAATTTCAATAAATATTTCATCTCCTGGAATGGAGATTGAAACCACAACCAGTCGGTTTTACTGTCACACTCTGTGCCCCTGCGCCACGACTGGCTTCAATTTTTTTATTCATTGAACGTTATCAAAAGAAAAGCTCAAGAAATAGAGTGTAACTAAAAGAATATTTGTTTGATATAGAATACTTGTATTTATAAAAAAAAACTACAAAAATAACATTTTTTTTTCAAGTATTTTTTTAAATTATCATCTTCAGTTAGGGACTAATAAAAAAAAAGATAGAGGGAGATAGGAATAGAAATACGGTGAGAGGAATATATGCAATTCTTAGGTACATCAAACTTTATTAATCAATTTCTATTACTTGGCTTGTGGAATTTGTCAGATTATATATTTTTCGAAATCCTTGAATGATTCCCTCCAAAATAAAAAAAAATTAGCCGCGCTTGTACAACTTTGGAGCCCTCCCCCTCCTTTGCGTCACTCTAAAATTGTCAGATTAGTAGAATATACACGATTTAGCATGTAACTAACTTACCCTACCTTAATCTGATGCGCTCGAGAATGTCCGATGATCAATTTTTTTTTACTAATCTGATACTTTATCCTAGACGCGCGGTCTATCCTGGATCCCGGATCCTATACATGTGAAGCTCATATTTGGTGGTTACGTACTATAACCGAGTACAAGGAATCCCCAGTATCTTAATCTGATGCGCTCGAATGACTCTAGAAAGTCCCCTCTTCGCCGCCCCTACTATAAAGGATATTAAGTTATTAAATAGTAGATACTAGAAGTAACAGGAAAATATTCGGTCTCGTTTGATTAATATTTTTATTAATAAAAGAAATAAATCCCCTTTTAAGTAGTATTTACTATTTAGTATAATATTAGCATTTCTTTTTCTATTTACATATATGACCCTAGAATAAGCCTTAGAATGAGAGTAAAAACTACACGCTTAATGCCAAAACGTGTGCAATCACGTGAAACAGTCCGTGCAATGAAATGCTTTTATGTTTATAAACTGAACTAGATGTTTTCAAAATACCCTCATTTATGTTTTCTTAGAATTAAAATAAAATTGCTTTATTTGATAAGTGCAAAAATAAAAAAAATACTTTCAAATAAATAAAAATAAAATAATTGGGTCGTTGCGCAGATGCACAAGCGTGTGAATGTAAACGTGACAGGTTCAATTCTCACTCGAGGAAATGTAATATTTAATTATTTTATTTCTTCGCTTAGGTCTTAAGGCATAGGTTGGCGTTGAGTTTCCTCACTCATCACGCAATACCTCCAGAATGTGGCGAAAGTATAGAGCAAAGTATCTTAACACTAGGTCCCCTTTGCCTACCCTGGTACGTTATACTGCGTGTGCCTGAAAAAAAATTATAAAATTTGATAAATACAAAAATCTAAAAAAAGAAAAAAATTAAAAAGATAAAGGAATGAATAATAATCCAATAAATGTTCCAATTCAATTAAATAGGAAATTAAATAAATTTGTTGAAGGATCAAAAATTTAATAAAGATTATTTACCATTTTCAGAATTTTTTTTTAAATTATACTTATTATTTTTTTTTCATTAAAAATAAAGTGATTTATAATTATAAAACTAATAAAAATAGAAATAAAAAATAACAATGAAATTATTCAATTAATGGGTATTATATATTATTCTTTACATTTCTTAAGCTATGCAAGTTAAACGATTTATAAAGTTATTTATACAATTCATATTGCTAGATTTACGACGGCTATGGCCGGCAAGCACGGCTTGTAACGTGATCATGTTTTCAAACAAGCGTATAGTTTTACTAACCACTTCCACGTTTTGAGATACTAAAGCCATAATATGTTTATTTTACACCAATTATTACTATTATAACGTTAAATACAATTTCTCATTTTATTACCAAAATATATATTATTAGAAATATATTATATGCTATAAAATATTTTTATATGGTAAAATTTTACTGTTCATTATTTACGGAAAAGAAGCGTCATTATTACAATTTGAAGTATCAATATTTCTTTGATTGAAATAAATAATTTTTCAAACTACGTTTTTGATATTGTGAGGCTTGGGTCCAAAACCATCGTTAAACTATTCAATTATTATTGAATCTATACTCTATACTTATAATAAATCTGTAGAAAAGTCGTTTCTGTACATTGAAAATATTTTTTAAAAAATTAGCCAGAGTGTTAAAGGATAACTAACAGAATCCATTTCCAGCATTTTTGGAATTTTTGTCTGTTTGTCGGTTTGTCTGTTTATGTGAACACGTATAACGTAAAAAGTACACAACACATTTAAGCAACTTTTATACATAAAAATTATAAGTAGCTCAGAGAAGGTTTTAGTTGTTATTTCATTGTAATCGCTTCACTCTATATTAAGAAGATCATATTTGAGATCTATTGTCAACAAATGGTAGGTACTAAAGTATCTTGATAACGCATACCATACTGTTGAATTAAGCATTAATTTCGTCAGGAGGACTTTTAAACATTCTAATACTTTATTACAACATAAATCCTCGGGCGAAGCTGCGGGCAGGCCGCTTGTTATTAATATATATGTATAAGAAATACTTGAGGCAGCCGTGGTGCAGTGGCTCAGGGTGTGAGTTGTGATTGTAAACTCAGCAACGACGTGGTGGGTTCGATTGCCACTTATAAGAAATACGTATTAAGTCTTCTAATTTCTTCGCTCTGGTAACAAGACAAAGAGCGTCGGTAAGACAGTCAACATGCAAAGAGAACAGAGTATCTTAACACTAGATTGACTCTGCCTCTCCTGCTATATGCATGGATACAGCGTGAAGCTACAAAAGAAAGAACTATAAAACCCACTTAATATCCAGGTATTAACCTAATATCCAGGTATTCGTATTCACACGCAGCGTGTATTCACGGATAAAGGAGCGCGTGAAAGTGCGAGGCGTCAGCGACATTCCCGCTAGCGAGATGAGCAATTACTTCTCTCCGCATTTCGCTGAACATATCGGCGCGGTCAAGGTTTGCTTTTACAAGGTTTATGTTGTGTATGCTAATATTTTTCTTAAAGAGTATTATCTCTTTTTAAATAAAACCTTCAAAATCTTTTCGAATATGAAATTGGTGATAGTTTAATTGATATCGATTGTTTAGTGGTGCATAAATATTATTAAAACAATTATTTAAAAAAAGAATGAAAGTTCTTTACAATTTTTTTACCTAAAATTAGGTAATTTAATATTGAGAAATATTAGCAAACACGACAATTTCAATGTCATCCATTTTGTGTGCTTGACATGATCATGCTGCGCATTCTTGTATATCTTTTCTATTTCTTCAATCATTGCATTTCATATTGGCACGTATCTACTTAAATTACATTAAAATATATCATTTATTTACATATATAATATTGGTTATAAAAAAAATAAGTTTTCAATTAATATTCAATGTCTATAATTTACGTTTTTTTTCGAATTTATTAATTCGATTTTCTAGAGATAATTATTAAAATTAATTAAAGAAAATAATAACGAATACAAAATGTGATAGAAATAGAAAAGTCTTTACAAACCTTGACCGCCATTATCCGTGAATGCACGCCCGAAAATGAAAAATAAAAACAATAAAAAAAACTACCTTGTCTATGCTCTCACTCCAGGTGTTTGTGTTCTCTAGAGCTGCATACTCTATGATCAAAGAAAGATTAAAAAGTAAGGGCGTTGCGGATATAACTGCTAAAGAGTTAGAAGGATATTTTTCCCCATGGCAGGCCAAGCATATAGGTCAAATTAAGGTAAACTATATTACAATAATATAATTAGAAATATTTAGTAAATGAATTAGTTTAAAATTATCATATAGTTTCCTAAAAACATAGTACTTTTATAGAATGCAAAGAATAGTATTTCCAATACCTTTAAATTGGCGTTTAGGTCATTTTTCTACTTGTATTGTAATTTATATCCGATTTTATGCATGACTAATGTGCAATGTGGATGTATGCATTTGCTTTTGTGTCTTATTACATTTATACATTTAAATCATTTTATGGTCGATCATTTCATTAATTCAATTTTATCAATCATTAGCCATTGTTATTGACTAGACATTTTATTTAAGTCAAATTGTATTAAAATAAATATTTCTGAAAATGTAATTTAATGATAAAACTAGGCCGTCGTGTTGCCTTGGCATAGCGTAACCGTATAACGACGAGGGTCTTCGGTTCGATTCCTGCTCAGAAGAATAAATAAATTATTTCCGTTCTCTGGTCTCGAAGCAGTAACAAAGTGCGGCGATACTTAACGCACAATGTCTCGAAACTTTGATGGTGCTTGAGAAACGGAGTGTATTAACACTAACACTAGGTTTCCTCTGACTAATTTCTGCTATTAGCGGAATATAGCGTGACGTTATAAAAGTTTTTCTTTTTCTCGTTTTCCTTACTCAATTTATAACATTATAAATTTTTTTCAGGTGGCCAGTGGTAACAAAACAGTGGAAACCTGGGCGACGAAACGCTTAAGAGTGCACTATTATATATTTTCATATCCAAGTTTATTAAAATTACACGGAGAGCCTGCCTTATTGAGGAACTTAGATTCATTATTAGGAAACGAGGCCTTATTACAATTAGAATTAAAGACATTAGCGCCTGCATTCAAAGATGTCAAAAAGAAAAAGTGGTTCGAAGAAGTCATAGACAATTATTTAAAACTATGGGAAAGTAATATGTGATAATTTAGTTAGTTTTATTAATTTAGCCTGATTTAAAAATATATGTTGAAAGAATTAAGAAGTGAATTAAATTAGTGATTGTCTTCAATTGCTTCTTGATTTAAAGTATGCTAAATAAATGTCTTCGAAATAAATAATTTATTAAAATGGCGTTCGATTTGTGCATGTATAATTAGAGCATTAGCATTTAAAAGGTTTTTTAATAAAATAATAGTTTTCATTTACTTTATTTAATTTTTTTTACACATAATGATTTTTCAAACAATTTACCTACTTATTTTTTTTGAACAGTTTTAAACATTGCTCTATTTAAACATAAATATATAATCAAAATCAAAACCTAGTGATTGTGATTGATGACAATAAATATAAAAGATAGACACCGATGACTATTTTAATGACTATAATTAAATTAAACAATAAGTAGAAAAAATGGACACAATTATAATAATAAAAAAGAACCAGGGACTAAAATTAAATAAATAAATAATTTTTATTATGATTATGTTTAAAGATTTTAACCAAACTGAGTTAAAATTTTGATAATATTTCATTTCAAATGTTCATTACATGTCTGACGTTCCAATTTAAAATTACAATAGGAAAACACAATTGTGTATTTTATATTTTTTGTACAGGTATTATTATTTAAAACTATTTTTAAGGTAAAGATTATTTAGGATTATATTTTAATATTTATATTCATTTTAAAAATACAAATTCAAAATTTTGTTTATTCAAATAAACTATAAAAGCACTTTTGAATCGTCGAATGTACATGTCCACAAAAAGCTACCACCGGTTCGGAAGGCAGTTCTGAGAACAGCATATTCCATATATGTTCATCCTCCAAATATTCTTGTATAGTTACAGATAATACAGATAGTTTCAGTTGAGTAAATACATAAAATATTCATTGTTTTAAATTTCTCAATATCTTATAGAATCTCATAACTATATAAACGAATAACAAGGTTACATTTTGATTTAAAACTCATACTATTATATTTTAATTAATTCTAATTTTTTGAATTGAAATATAAAAGACAATAGGATTTTTAGAAAGAAGTCATTAATTTATTTCTTATAAATTTTTATATAGTCTTGGATTTTTTATTCTATTCCACGTACATCTTTGAAACTTTATTGAATACATTGTTACTACAAATTTAATAATCGATTTAGAATGTGATATATTTCAAAAAATTACAAAAAAGCATGTCCCATTTATTGTATATATGTATAATTGTGATTTAAGAAATAAAAATAATAATTACAACATTCTTTGAACAATTTTATAGAATGCCCATATTTATAGTATAATATAAGTTATTATGTATTATCTGTATTTTCATATTACGAAATATTAAAACTTTACAGTGGGAAGGTTGCCAACTAAAATTTTGGCACACCATATTAAACTAAAATTTATTTTTGTTATAAATATATTTAAAGTAAAAAAATATTTATTTAATTATTAATATCTAAAGAAAATTATCTATATTACAAGACATCACTATTTGAAAGTTAATTTTGTCATCATCTTAAAATTGTCACCAATGTCATTTAACTCGTCGTTGAGGCCGTCGCGGTGCAGCGGCATAACGGCGGTTGTGTGTTCGCTTGCCATTCGGGGGAAAGAATAGATGCTTCCTTGTTCCAGTAACAAAAGATGGAAGTGGGGTGTTGAGTGACTCAACAAGCAATGTTTCGTAAATTAGGTGGAAAGTATGGAACGGAGTGTCTTTCTCTCTGCCTACCACGCTAGGGAGATTACAGCGTGAAGCTAAAAAATATATTAATCTGTGCTACAGCTCAACACTATTTTAAAATTAATGTTAGCGTCTAAATTTTTTAAAATTATTTTCCAATTATTAAGAGGGCATAGTAAAAATGAGGTAAATACAACGAAAGTGCAATAATATTAGTTATTTTGTATGTACAAAAATGCATCATTATTCATGTGAGTGCATTTACTTGATGTAAATATTATGAAACATAAGTTATAAGGTGAAAATAAAAGTGATTTATGACTGAATTTAGTAATTTTATTTTACAATCTTAGACATTTAATTAAATCTCACTAAATTAGAATATTGTTTATATAAGTTTATCATGACATATCGTTTATATGCTTATTAAAAAGAAACAATAAATATCTCTCTTAAAAAAATCATCAAATAACTTATTTATTACATACAAGTACATAACACTAAAAAACCGACAAAAAATCTAAAAATAGATTTAGTTATATAAAACTAGTGTAATCCCTAGTGAGATAAGCCGGCGGTGTTGGTTCGGCCGAATTATTAGCATCCCGATCCATGGCTCGTGATGAAACGGGGTCACTCTCTGAACTGCTTATCTTAACCCATACGTGCCCGATAGTGTGTCATTCAACTTTCAAATTAGCTAGTTTTGACACTAAGTGCTAATTTCTTATTTATTTTCCTATAAGATCTGATTAAATGGTCCATTCCAAGCGAGGAAAATGCAGAGAGGTGTCTCTGTCTTCTATATTAGATTTTCTTTACCAATTTACTTCTATGTGTATGCGGCACAAAGAGAGAAGCTGAAAAAAAATCTAACTATTATCTATTGAAATATCAAATAAATATTTCGTGAGTTTCCCTTTTACTTTTCTTAAGTAGGTATTATTTTATTATTACCGGTGTTTTATTTCAAATAGACCTTCAATTACTTTTAGTTTTTGTTGGTTGAACCGAACTTTAAGGAAACCAGCCTTCTTAGCTTTATTTCTTCAATTATCAAATGTTTTATTATTACATACAATATACCAACATATCTTTATTATTACCTATATAAGTAATCATAAAGATATGTTGGTATATGGTAACTACATAGACATTAAGACGCCACTATTTCCGGTTTTTTGCTTTTATTGCTTTATATTATTTTGCTCTTTTACTTCAAGTAGGCATGTAGTTATAAATCGCTCTGAACTCTAAAATCGATCTTGAGATGATGTTTTCATTCATAGATTATTAAAAGGGCATGTCAAGACTGCTGTCAAGATCGATCTCAGTTGAGCAGTTCTTGGAGCATAAATATATAAATAAGATCCGTAGAGCCTACCTATTGTAGCCTACCCTACTCTACCTACCAAGAAAAGCCTATTTAACAAGAAGAAGAAGAGCCTACTTATCAAGAAATTCTAGTGTTTTACCACTCCATTATCTATTTTATTTTCAATAAGAGTCAGGATTTGCGTAATTGGAGTCGAAATTAACCTCGCACTGCCCAACCGAAATGAACAAACGAAAATTGTATTTATAAACACCACTCCAATGGTTATTGAACCCACAATCATTGCTTAAGTACTATTATAACTATATAAAGACTACTTTTTAATACATCCTTTTACATTTAGCACAAACCAAAGTATAATTTATTACGTAAGCATTTATTGGTTATATGAAATATGTCATAAGACCATTTAATGTCGCCCTATTTAGGCAAAGTAAGTCGTGGACGTAACTTCAAAAATCAAGGTCCCTCAGCTAATATACCGACACGTTCACTGGAGACTGATAACCCGGCGAACTTTTCGCGTGAATTCTCATTTATCATGTCGGACAGTTTTTAAGTTATAGTCGTTTGTCATTTATTTATTTTATGAATTAAATACTTAAGGTTTATACTTTTTTTAGTAATTATTTAAAAAAATACAAAATGAACTAACTATACGAAAAAACCACTTATTTATCTATTACATTAAATAGTATGTTAGTGAAAATGGTCGTCAATAATGAGTCGAAGAAGTCGAGTTCGTGCGTCAGCACGGAGATGCGAGAATAATCACTAAATTTAAATTCTAGCTCATCGTATCGTCTTTTAAAAACAAAAAATACGTTTGAAAGAATTATTTTGATACGTCTGTTAGTTTTAGAGATATTGTTCTTTAAAGAAAGCGCGCGACGCGAGATTCCGTCGGGCTGTAACCGACCCGCGTGACGTCACTGGTCTGACAGAACTAGCTCGCTTAGTTCGGCTTCGTTCACGCGCAGATCGCGCTCTTCTGTAGCTGGCGTTTCACTACAAATTTAGTTTCGTTTAATAAATAATATATAGATATATTTTTAACATATATAATGTAATAGCGAACATTGTATTTTAAGATATTGAAGTTTTGATATTACTTTGTCAAAAAAACAGTTCTATCCTGCTCGGTTTCATGGCGTGTAGTACCAAAATCTTTAGCTTTGAATATTTTTATTCTAGTATCGATACCAGAAAGCTTGAATTTTTTCCTACAACACTTGGCTTGGCTTGGGTGTTACCACAAACTTAATCAGTACTTTAATGGAGAGACTACTCAGAACTTTGATGGAGGCACACAGGGCAAATAAGGAGAGCGCTGCATTAGACCTTTGCGGCCTTTTTAAATTTGCAGAAGGCCTTTAACTGTGTGCCTCGTCAATGTATTTGGAGGGCATTGCGATCCAAAGGGATCCCTGAGGCCTATATTGAGGTTATCAGAGATATGTACCACGATCCCGCTTTGCGATTCGCGTTGGTAAGGACTGCTGTTGGCGACACCAAACCCTTTACATCACAGTAGGGGGTTCACCAAGGCTCGGCTCTTAGTTCGTTCTTATTTAATGTAGTGTACTGTCACGGCTCACATGCGGGACCTGCCTCCATGGCTGATGATGTGTGCCGATGACATTGCTTTCATTGAAGATAACCAACTGATGCTGGAGCGTAAAGTGAACCTCTGGAAGGGTGCGCTTGAGAATGGCGGTCTTAAACAAAATGTGTCGAAGGCCTAATACATAGCCTGAGGGAGCCCGGACTCGAGCACTGTTCTTATAGGTCCTGAGGCAGCCGTTAAGTTGGAAAAGTTTCAAGTACCTTGGATCAAGTACCGTAATGCATGAATCTGGAGGCATCGATCACGATGTCCATGGCTTGATAAGCGCTGCCTGGGCCAAATAGTGGGAGGTTACTGGTGTGGTCTGCGACTGCAGAATACCACCCAAGATCAAGGGGCTGACATATAAGAGCACCATCTGACTGGTTCTATTATACGGCAGTGAATGTTGGCCAGCACTATCTCGGCACGCTGAGGAGCTTCACATCACGGAATTAAAGATGCTGAGGTGAATGGGTGGCGTAACGCGGTCTGACATATACGTAACACATTCATTCGAGGTAGTCTTGGGGTCCATGACATAGCGGATAAGCTCCAAGAGCGTTGCCATGTCGGAGGCAAGTTCCTTGCTATGTCTGTCCTGTTCCTGGAGCTGGACCTCCAAACGCCCAAGGATGCGATGTTTGGATGCCGTGATGCAGGACATGAGTGCCAATGGTCGCACCACTCAGGACGTTACAGATCGTGTAAAGTGGAGTAGGTTAAGCAGGAAGGCAGACCCTGGCAACATACGCCGGGATTAATACCAAGAGAATGAAGTCTTGGTTGCAGTTGTTGAAGACTCGTAGCTTCGACGATGTAGCCCATTATAAATGCCATGGTATGTGTACAATCACCTCTGCTGGCGGTGCAATCTTCGCAAATTACGTATAAACTTATTGGTTCTTTTCATTGCATTCTACACTGCAATAATATGGTTTAATACGTGCGCGGTGTTCTACTGTAATCTACATTTGGCAATACTTACATAACCTACTCTTTTAACTTATACGTATGCGATAGCATCATGACCATAACTTTCTCTTGCCGATCTACAATAATCCCAATAAAAATATTATTCAGATATACATGTATAAAATTATTAAAAATCTACATTAAAAAAAATTGTGCATGCTTAACTTACTGCATGTATTTATTTATATTATTATTATATTATCTTCACTTATAAAACAATCTTGCTACTTTGAACTTAAAACGAAAGGTTTGGTACTTTTTACGCAAATAGCGTTACCTACAATATAAAAATAGTTAGGTTAGGTTACATTACAGTTTTAAATAAATAATTTCAAATAAAATAACATAAGATAGTTATTATCTATCCCTACCCCAAATTGACATAATATTACTAGTTAGACAACAAAACTTATCTTCAGATTAATGCAAGGAGTGCATTAATGCGAAGTGCATTTCTGCGGTGTTGAAATCACTATTATTTGATAAATAATCAGCAACTATAAACCCATCTATTACGGGTAGGTTATCCGATTGCCCTTTTTCGAATCCCTCATCCATTTTAATTAATTGAATTAACACTTTAGCACAGGCAAATATCAAACAAACAAAATACTGCGCGAGATCTCTTAACTATCATCGGCGACTAGTGAGTTGTAAGACCAGTGACGTCACCGCCGGCCGCGGGACTGTTAGCGGCATTTGAAATTTTTGCAAACTTCAAATGTCTGTAAAATCATAACTACTTGGTTGTTTTTAATGAAACAAAAACTAGTGTATTTGTATACGTAAAAACTTAACTGTAACGAACTTTGAAGCATTATTTTATACCTATTACCATTCCTCATTCCGTACCTTTATGTTTAAAAACGGCAAAAATGTCCAATTTTATTGTAAGGGAGTTCCCTAGTCTTTTCCTGTTTTTTAGTATTTGTTGTTATAGCAGCAACAGAAATACATCATCTGTGAAAATTTCAACTATCTAACTACCACGGCGAAATGTGCGAATATGTAAAGTACACTTTTTCTCAATTCTTTATGTTGTTTTTTCACTGATAAAAAAATGTTTTGTGATATATATCATAAACATTACATATACAAATATCTTTTATACACGGAAGAGCTATTAAGCCATGAACTCTACATAATTACAATAATATTTTTTTTATTAATTATCTCTCTCTATGTACGGCTGATGACAAATTTATCTTAAATATAAACCTACATATAAAATGAAAATAAATTTAATATGTTATAATAAAATTACCAATGAAATTTCTTGAATAAATGTAAAATAAATGAACAATTCGATTAAAGTTTATAGATCAATATTATCTATCGATTGACAATTAATTGGTCGTCATTATCGCTACGTACATTTGTGACCTATTATAACCATTTTTTATGTAACAACAATTTTATTGTCGACCATATTTTATGTGAAATAGTCAAAAAAATATGGTATCAATTATTCAGAAAATATTATTAGAGATATTTCTTTAAATGTAACCTGGCAGAAATTTTTGAATCTCTGAATAAGATTCTTATCAATGCACTTATGATATATAAAATTGTGATAGAGGGACTGGGTGGGCCCACCACCCAAGAGTAGTAAATCTTGGGCTGACTCCAGAAATTTCAAAGATATGTTCCAAGCTAATGTTCAGGCCCCCCACCCTAAAATATATCTAGATATGTCTATGCACATACCCTATCCCTAGTGTTGCTGTTGTCCTAATTAATCTGTGGGGTCAAGTTCACACTCTTGTTTACAGTACATTAGCGAATTGTGAAAAAATCTCAGTTATAGCGCCGCATCCGCGCGGCGAGCGCGTCTTAACCACGAGCGGTCTGGATATACCTTTACGAACGAAATTAACATGTTTTTACTGCTTCTAGCCATTTTCTTCTTTTGTGGACTTTGTGATAGCGAAGAAGACTTGGGTTATAATTTAAATATAGGAAATGCCATTGATGTGTTTGCAAAGTAAGTTTTAAATTATTTCATAATACATGGACTGGATGGTACTGACTTGTTTTGATTCATAGATAAATTATCACCATTTTATGCTTTGATAACAGTTTTTGGGTTTCTGCGTTATAATTAATAAAGCAAATAATATTTCGTTTTTTAAATGTAAAGTGACCATTTTTTTTCTAGATGGAATACGATTTCTCTTACCTAGCAACTTGAAACTTTGCTTAGAGAGCTCTCTTATGCGGTACTCTTGTTAGTTGATATGATAATAATTTCTTCATAAATAAATGTAAATGGAATGTATGCTTACATAGTCTACTATTAAATAATATTCAAAAGGCTTGACCATCGTGATACAGTGGCAGCGTATGACCGTATACGCACTGGTTACACGTATACGTTGTAGGTACAATCTCTATTGGGAGTTCTGAATGGACTGGAACGGAGAAATGGAAATTTCTGCATTTCAGTGTGACAATGTTTGGCAAAGTGGAAAACAGAGTGTCTTGACTCTAGATACTTATGTACACGCTGCATACAGCGTAAATATAAGGACACTTTCAAAATACTTGGAAAGTCTGATATATAGAGTCGTACATAACATGGGCTTAGGAATCGAATTGCCGATCCTTCTATTATTGTCAGCTTATTAAAATAAGTTTAAGGATTTTTTAACGTTTTTGTTAATGTTTAAAGATATTTTGTAAAAGAACGACTAAATGGACCGTTCTAATTATACTGAACATTTAAAAAACGATTAAATATTTAATAAAACTTACCTTCTGAAATCGAAACTGTAATTTCTGTTAAAGCTTATAATTAAGTACCTATAGTAAGAACCCAGTAAGAAATCATTTTCTATTTCCATTAAAACCTGTATGACAACATTGGTAAACAATTAAAGCTTCATAACATTACTTGTTGGTATGTCTGTAGTTTTGCATTTATTAAATTAATTAGAAGCCTGTGGCGCAGGAGCGCAAGCGTGAGACTGTAAACGCGACAGGTTATAAGTTCCAGAATTCGGCGGAAAATGCTTAACGGAGTGTTTTAACACTAGGCTCTCTGCCTACCCTGCTATATGCGAGATACAGCGTGAAGCTGATCTGTTTTCTATTATAATCTCATATTGACGCTATTATCATTTCTTCATTTAAAGCTACGGCGACTTGTCACAAGTAACACAAGTTGTATCAGCTGACTACGAAGATGTCACAGAAACTGTGGAGCCGTTTAGAGAGAAGAATATAAAAGTGTTCGAAAATGTGTCCAGCAAAGAAGCGCTCGGGGACTCTATGGTCGACATGAACATATTACTTTGTGAAAGTTTTGAGGATCTTCTCACTACTTATTTCCAGAACTTCAATATAGAAGGGTAATATAACGACTTTCATAATTTTGCTTTTTTATAATAAGTACAGTAATATAGTATAATAATATAAGACATGGACAGACACGAAGTACAATCGTGTGACTACAAACGCGAAGGTTGCTGGTCTGATTCTCATTCTCATTCTCGCGAGAGTGAGATATTTAATATTTTTAATTTTCTTTGCTCTGGTAACAAGAGAACTTCAATTTGCTTAAGCAATAGAGAACGGAATATCTTGACACAAAGTTCTCTCCGCTTACCTTGCTATCATGTATAGGTATGCGAGGTAAAAAATATTGTTTGGTCATCTACAGGTAAAAATGTTGAACTTATCACCAAGAACCTCATGTCTGTTTCATTAATTAAAATATTGCGTAATGGATTATACGAGTTCCGTCTCAATTATATATTATGAATGACACATACAAAATATGTACTGCGTCGATGGGATTTTTTGCATTAACTCACATCTATTTAAAATGATTTAATTTATGATTTTTTTAATTTAAAGTTTTAATTTCTATATTTAAGATTTTTTTTAAATGTAATTTTTGCCTTCGGTGTATTCTGTTAAATATACTTTTTCGTGTTTCCAATATATAAAAACTATAAAATAACTGCGATAATATAAAACTTTGAGAACAAGTGAAATATAAGTATCACTCAATAAATAAGTACTTTTAAAAATATTACATACATAATTAACATTATTTATTTCTCCACAAAAAATATTACTTTCAGTACAGAAAAACCATGGAAGGCGTTCTTAGGAGACTGGATACACGATGAAATTATGAGGACTTTTGGCATAGAGTTCGATTTCCAACCAGATAATTGCTGCTATGTTCTCGTCAAACTATCCAAAGTTCACAAATCTGTGAAAATGGACGCCACAAAAGATATAAATATAAAACCATACGTCCAAAGGAAGATAGACCAGTTGAACGCCAGCGACAGCACATCTGTTAGACGATTCATGAAGAGTTATGGGACGCACTACATAGATTCTTATGTCACCGGAAATTTTATTTATCAGGTAAGTCAATATAGAGCTAAAATATAAACAAAAGATACATTTTTAAATGATTTTCTTTTTTCATATCCGTATAATTTGGTTTATTTGACAAATTAAAAAAAAGTGGAAAAGTATGAATTTGAAACCTTCCAACACCATCTTCAAACCTATATATAAACAATATTTAAATTAATTTATTACAGGTGTTTAAGTACAAAAGGACCGGCTACAATCTTCTGAAAAGTTACATTCGATTACGAGAAAGACGAAAGGTCAATTCTGATAACTTAAGATTTTACTTTTCTTCATACTTCTTGAAGCAAGTCGGAGATATAAGAGTAAGTACGTTGTTATAATAAATTATGGTGATAAAAAGAAAAATATCTACCTATCTAAATGACATCTTGGAAAACGGCGAATTGAAAACTACTGACACATTACACACCACCAAATTTCTGCTCGTTGGAACGAATAATTTTATTTTTTTTGATGTGAAAAAAAGAAATAGCTAGGTATTGAGTTCCGCTACTAAAAACGAATGGAGTGTCTTATTAACATTAAATTTGCTTTATCGGGGAGACAGAGGAAAGTTAGTGCCGTGCTGAAAAAAACTGAAGCTGGCTTTTCTTATTTCGTGGATCTCGTTACTTAGATCGCGTCATTTGGCTTTTCCACACATGCTTACACGATTTTTAATTTTATTTTTTAGATCGCTAGCGGTAATAAAACAATAGAAGAATGGGCAAGAAATAATCTTAGAGACAGCCAGTACTTATATTCAAGACCAAGTCTACTACGATTACATTACAATTCAATTCTAGCCTTTAAACTAAACGGAATGTTAGATAACGGAGCTTTATTAGGTTTGGGATTAAAAATTCTACGGCCGTTATTCAAAGATAAATATAAAAGGGATAAATATGCGGAAATAATTGAAAACGATTTAAAATTATGGGAAGTTAATGCTTAGCTTAGATATTTGTATTTTAATTATAACATAATAGTTGCTCTCTGAGACGTTGCCTCGACACCAGAGGAAAGAAATGAAAATGTAAATTTAAATTAATATTTTAATTTCTCGAGTAAGGATCGAACCCACAGCCAGTCGCGTTTACAGTCACATACTTGTGCCAAAATATTTTACCGTTTTACTTCTTTAACATAATTTATAAATTTAGAGATAAACAGCCACACATACTTAAGTAAATGTTAAAAATTAAGATGTCTCTTTTCTAATAGTTGTTTTATTTTGTTCGTAAAATTTCTTTACTTTTTACTATTATAAGTACAAATTTTATACCAAATAATTCACCTCATGTTTATAAAAACCAGTATTTTTTAAATAAAATTATATAAGTGAGAAGAGTTTTTATTTTAGGTACATTCTTTTTACGAAAACTTACAGTATTTACTACAGATCTGTATATGTGACAATATTAATTAAAAAAATTACATTATTTACTATATTTTTTTGTACTAAATATCCTGATAAGTTCAAGAAAAGTAAGAACTTGTGCTTTCCTACTACTTTTGTATCCAAAGACGTATAAAAAAAATACTAAAAGACAATAGCAAGAAAGCAATTTCTTAATTTAAAAAAAATGTCAAAAGAAATCATATTTTTTAAACTTAACGTTAAATAAAAAAAACGAATTTAGTCAATTTATTTATTCATAGTTTTAAAAAGTGCATAGTTTACAAATTAATCATGGTTACAAAAGTGCATAGAATAGAAAATGTTACACAGATTATTATACTTATCTCATTATTGTTATTCCAATGACATATTTTCCGTACCAGGCGTGAGTATTCATGCCCGACTGGAATCACAACGGTTGTGGGTTCTATTCCCTCTCGGAGTCATGCTTTATTAAAAGTAAATAAATGATTAAATCGATCGGTTACACTGCCCAAACCAAACTGCTGAAATTTTAAATAAGTCAACTTATCAACGGTACGTCTGGTACGGATTAAAGTCTCGCGTATATTATTTATCTGTAGTATTAGATGACATGGCGCCAATTCTTTTTTTCATCATCCAAAATTATGATAGTCTTTTTAGTTATAACATAATTTTAGAGCAACTATGTACTATCGATATGTTACAAGAGTCAATATTTAAAATCAATTCCATTTACGTTCTCGTTCATTCACAAATCAAATTATAATTAAAAAAATAATAATTTTAGAACTAGTATTAATAATGTGAGATCATTATAATTAATGACTTAAAGTTAATACCACATGGGTACAGCTTGAATAAGTTGATAAATCACTGGTATGGTATACATATAGAGGATAGCATTCTAGGTTTTCTTATTTCAACCCTTAATAACAGAGAAACATTTTTCTACCATACCAATGATACTATAAGCCTCGAACAAGCGAAAGAAAACAATTTGTTAACAGAAAAAAGTGTCTTTTTTTACTTATAATAATATATTACTTCAATATATAAATATTATCATATAGTAGGACAATACATAAATGATAAAAATATTATTAGCTCAGCCTGTTTAAGGGTTATGTATGGTATGTTAATTGAAAGAGTACAATTGTTACAAATAAAAACCATCGTGATGATTTACGTAGTTTAAATATTGTATGTAAAAATATGACTTTTTCTAATTGAATGAATTATCAACGTATTCAAATAAAATGAAAGAAGAATATTCTACGTTAATACATCATTAGAAAGCAGTCTTAGTAGGTACTAAGTAATAATAAAATATAATTTTGATAATCTATATTACTTTTCATAGGACGAAAGATACCGCCCGCGGTTTTTTTTATTATAATATATAGTGGGCCATATATAAATTACGTCACAGAAATTTCGTCATCTATTGACCCTTCCCCTGCCCTTGTCACAACTAGGTACATTTAGGGGACCCATATTCAGTGGACGTAACTTATAAAATAAAAGTAAAATGTGAAGACTAGGTTCCCACTTTCCCTCTGACTAACCTGCTACGTGTGCCTAACCAATTAAAACAGTAGTTTCAAAATTGTGTTTGTATATTATTTTGTACCCCTCTCCATAGAATGGGAAACTTCTTCGAAATCTTCCCCCCTCAAAGTATGACGTAATTTATGGATGGCCCCTGAGGCTATTTCACACGCAAATTATATAATTTGAAGTTTATTTAATCATTTGAAAATTATAATCTACTATTATCAAAATATATAATATTTTAGGTACATTTGTGAATAAAAACTTTTCCATTTTCATGTTATCATTGTAATTTAGTATGTTTAAATTTTTCCGATTATTTCTGAATTTATAAAGATGACTTTAAATATATATTATTTTAATAAAAACATTATAATTTTAAGTTTCGAACATAATTATAATTTAGGAGTTAAAGATTCGTTTTTTTATCCCACTAATATATACGTTTTTAGAAATTTAGTAAAGAAGTATGTATCGTACAGTACATAAACATTGCACATTAGCAATTTCAGTATATTATTTTTATACATTTTATCATTTTATATATTTCATATTTCACATTCCTAGCGCACCCTGTCCCCGTCCTATATAAAAAGATACACAACTTTATAAACTGACAAACAGTGTTACAGATGTGGGTATATTTACTAGTCTTATTTATTATAGGAGAATTGCTTTATAAATCTAGATTTTTTATATGTTGTTCTAAATGTAAGTAGTGTCGACGCGTGGCCACTCTGAAGCGCGAAGCTAAGTAATAGTAAGAAAAACCCTAAAAACAAATCGGCCTTCTACAGCTAGCTTCGGGGGGCCACGACTAGTCGACCGCACTGTAAAACGCCAAAAATTTCATATTTACAGATGTATGAATGATATTAAAAAAATATGTTGAACAAATTAGATAATAACTCAAAGTTTTTATTAAATTTACATAGACTTTTTTAGTACACATATACTTTAAAATGTGAAATCTCTAGAGATATAGCAAAATATTTACAAAAAAATATTTTTTATGACAAACTATTAAGTAAACACATGTTACAGTACTTATAAAAATAAATTCAAGTATATATATAAGTTAAAATACTTATGTGCCTTTAGAACAATTCAATAGTTTTACATCAATACATTAGGCCAATTTCGTATCAAATTTCAGTCAGTCCAACAATTATTATTAATATACATACATATTGCAAGTCTAATAAGTATATATAAAAAACTCTTCTGTTACTAAATTACCCATAGACAAACCATAGATGAAACTATTGGACTTGGAAAGTTGATATTTGCCATGTAGGACGTAGCTAGTTTAGGGAATATAAGGGAGCAAAAAGTGGTAATTGATCAAAATTCCAACGGGAAGGAAGAGGAAGACGAAACAAATCGAATAATGAAAATTAATTTAGTTTATATTTTAATGTATTAGTATGTAAAAATCGCTTTAACTTTTACTTGACTCATAATAAGAATAGTTAGAAAAAAAAATGCTAATATTTTTGTTACAAGTCAAAATCAAATCAAATCAGCTTCACACTGTATCCCGCAAACAGCAGAATAGGCAGAGGGAAACTAGTGTTAAGACACTTCGTTCCCCATTATCTGCCGAATTCTGGAGGCATTGCGTATTGAGGGCCAGAACTCAACGCCGCGCTTTGCCTCGATACCAGAGCGAAGAAATGGAAATATAAACTTAAATAAATATTTCATTTACTCGAGAGGGGATCGAACCTACAACCGTTGCATTACACCCTTGTGTCGCTGCGCCACGACGGCCAGTTACTATTTACAATTGTTATAAGTAACCACATTTTTATTATTAAATTTGCAATAGGTATTTCAGATAAGCCTTACTTATTAATCTTAATTGTAAAACATCAAGTAATTTTAATTCTAATTTCATAAATTTGATATATTAATAGAAATTAATATATTTCAAAACGAGATTATTTCCCATTCAACACATACAATATTATAGAGCTATAACTGTAAGTAAGTATTTATTTTAAAAAGCCCATCATTCACATGTGTGTATGCCCAAATTACACTATGTTTGAGACTATTAAGCAATTGCAAATCAATTATATTTCACAAAAATAGTAGACGTTTATAGAATCAAAGAAATGTAACTAACACTACAGTACTGTCGATTAATCGTGACTTGCACTCGAGAAACAAAATAATAAAAAATAAGAAAAACTGTAAAATTCAAATCTCCGCAGCCATCTACAATACCTATTAAGAACTTTTACTCTTATACAATAGTTCAAATACAAGCACGCCCATACACTAAAATCACCAATGGTTAACTGGCATTAACTTCACAAAACCGCCAGTTTAATTTCAATTAGTATTTAATCAATATTTCTGAGTACTAACAATCTACTGCAGATTGTTAGGAATTACAGGCTGATATTAACTACAGATAAACCACCAATTTAACGTCAATTAACTTTTAACCAACGTCTCTGAGCACTAACACTACAGGCACCGTCGTCAGTGTATCTCGTAGGTGCTGGACACGCGCGTGCTCGCGAACTGCGCGCGCGACACGCGCTTGCCGTTCACGAGGAGACACAGCGGGGAGTTGATGCGGATCGATTTGAATGAGTATTGCTGTTGTTGGACGAGAGAGAGAAAGAGTTGTTATTTTGTTTATCTGTTGACACCACTCTTAGTTTTATCTATTATGATCTACGAGTCGCCGCCCTAAAGTTAGGCAACTTGTTTCAGCCTATGAAGTTTATGGCGCCCACGATTCGTCGAACGTATTGTAATAATTATTTAAGCACATTACACACAAACTAAAATCATCTACTGACAACATCTACACAAACCCTGGGTGGATTTATCTTAACGTCAATTAACATCTAATCAACGTTTCTGAGCACTATTTTTTTTAGTTAAAAGGTTAGAAGAAATATGAATAGAAATGTCAACTTTTTGTAGGGATTGATTTTAATAATTGAAATGACTAAGAATGAATGACCGGAACGTACCGCGAGGGGGGTGGTGGAGGTGCGCATGCGCAGCGCGGGCTCGGGCACCGCCACGGTGTCGCCGATGATGACGCCGCGCCCGCCTGCCCAGTTGTATACCGTCACGCACACGCACGATAGACTCGCGTCCACTATTGCGAACATGCTGGAATATATATGTATCAAATATTTTTATTTTTCATCAGTCAACTATAGTCGGAAAATGTTTCAAGAGTGTAAACATTTTGATATTGAAGCTTGAAGTAATTAAACAGCTTTTGCATACATGTATGTGTGTATATATAATTTTCCATGTTATTTATATTTTTCATTGGATGTGATAAAGTATCTATTTTATTCTATTCAAATACTCACAAAGGTACAGCATTCTCATTGTGTATTGAACCGACGACCCTGCCCAAGATAACTTTCCCTTCATTGGGTCCTTCTGCCAACGAGCCAATGGGCACATGCTCTAGAGACACGTCTTTACGCGTCCCAAATGTATGAAACATGCCCGGCCCAAACTCGCCTAGCATTTTTGGGTCTATTGACTGAAATAAGAAAGAAACATGTTAAATATGAGGTATTGATTGTATTTATTTTAGGTATTTAGTTGAGCAAGTAAGAGAGAGTAGTGATTAAAACAATTATACGAAAGAAAATGTAATAATTTTAAAACAAAAATTCATACTAAGATAACTATAATCTAATCAGCTTCACGTCGTATCCTGCACATAACAGAGTAGGTAGAGGGAACCTAGTGTTCACACACACTCCGTTCCTCACTTTCCGCCAAATTTTTCGCGACCTTCGAGACGACGTTCGAGAATGTAGCGTGTTGAGTGGCAATCTTTCCCATTGGTGCCAGAGCAAAGAAATTAAAACCTTAATTAATAATAGTTCATTCCCCGAGGTGATCAAACCCACAACCGTCGCGTTACAGTCACATCCTGGTTCCCCTGCGCCGCGACGACTCTTCAAACGAAAGTAAAACCTACCTGTATCATATTATTCAGTCTCTTAGCTTTCAACTTCCCTCTAGTTTGTACTAACTTGGTGGCTTCTTCTAAGAAATGTGCGAGATCAGTTCGCTCCGCGCGCGGCGGCGACCACGCGGGGTCTAGCCGACACGCGTGGTCGAACATGTCTAACGCCTCTGAATAGAACTCTTCATATTTTAATGCCTGGAATAAAATAAGGAATAAAAAAAATAGTTAGTCTTCACTTTAGAAAGTCTATTGTGAAGATAATCATTCCCTACGTACCGTTCGTATTTGACATATTCGGTGTTGAGTCGCGATTTTGCGAAACTCAACGCCGGGCTTTATCTTAAGAACAATTCAGATTGTCTATGATGTATTAAACGTTACGTTTAAAGTAATTCAAAAACCAAATTAGTTACTTTATTATCATATTTTTTTAGACTTTCGAGCAGTATGACGATAAGTAATGCATTTAAATTGGAGCCACACTTAGCAGCTGCTTGAATTTAATTGGGTGAATATGTATGTGAAAGAAGCATAGGCCAGTTTCTTTTAATGAGCATATTCAGAAAATATTACATAAGCCAGACTAAATGTTTACCAAAAACATTGATGAACATTTGCTAATATATAATTCAAAGGTTTCCGCTTCACCTTGGTATTGATTTGCAATGTGCTTTAAAAATGCATCACATGCAAGAAAATCAATACTTAGTATGTAGATCAGATATAAATATGTTTAAATTTATATATTTGAAGCAATAGCAAAGTCTGACTGTAATTGCGATGGTTGTGGGGTTGGCTCCCATTCAGAGCATGAATTATTTTCATTTCCTTGCTTTGGTGACAAGACAAAGAGTGGCATTGATGTCTCCGCAGCTAAATGTACAATACCTCATAAGTATCCTAACACTAGGTACACTCTGCCTACACTTCTATAGGTGGAGTACACTGTGAAGCCAAAAAAATGGTTGAATGATTGTTAGGACAAATACAACACCATGTTATTGAGTATTCAATACTTGAAAAACTATCAAATGTGTATACTTACAACTCCTTTATTATAATATAAATCTGGCTGGCCTTTCGCTATGGGATCTGTCCACGCTTGCTTATACGCACTCAAACATAACTTTAATGTAGCTGGGTCCTGCGACACCATGAAATATTGACATAAATATGCATTTCCCAATACAGTCCAAGATATGCCATCTTTGATATCCTGAGCGACTGCTTCTTTTGCCAGTTCAACACTTTTTAATATTGCTGCTGTCGATTCACTTCTTTTTTGATCTCCTATCTCGTGACGCAATATTATAGAAAGACACCTTAGTGATAGCCGGTTGCGTTCCTATAAAGTTTTTGAAATATTACTAAAATTATAAATTTGAAAGTTAGTGAGGATGGACGGATGTTTGTCCAATTTTCACCCAATAACTATAGAATGGATTTATATTAAACATACAGTAACATAGCTTATACACCTGAATAGCATGTGGGCTATAATTTATTTAAAGATTTAGTATAATTGGGCTAAAATATTATATAAAATTTGGCAGTTTTGTCTGCTTATATTATATATAAACGGACAATATAACTGCATTTTGTAAAAAGCAAGGGTTGTGGAATCAATTCCTACAAATAGGAATGAATAATTTTTTCCTCTCTCTGATATGAATACAAAGAGTGATGATGAGTTCCATCACTAGCACATGTCTCAAAAATTACAAAAGGCATTAAGTGGTAAATGAAAAAAATATATATACAAAAACTTAAAAACACCTACTGTTCACTAGATTTAGAAAACTAAACTAATATTTCTTAGAGTTTTAATACAAAAAAAGAACCAAAATATTTTTTAACACTTACATGTTTCAGTGCTCCCTCAAAACTGGCCTTTGCTTCTTTCACATTTAAATTCTTCAAATAGCATTCACCCAATTCATTCCATGCAGCTACTAAGTGTGGGTTCAATTTAACTGCCTTACTAAGACATTGAGTTGCTCGAGAGTCATATGTAGGACTCACATTGTAACACCTACCTTTCAAGTACAGATATTCTGCCCTTAGTGAAATTGGTATTTGTGAGTCCACTGCGATTAAAATATTTGACAATATAGACTACTATAAAATTTTAAAACATATAAAAAGAATACAGAATGAAACTAATATGATTTGATTTTCTTTTAATAATGTAAACTTAGGATAAGGATATTAATCTTGATTGATGATGATTCAGGTAACAGATGGAAGAAACATGGATACTAAAAATAATTAGAGGAGGTTTAGAATTAATAAGTTTGTATTGGATCAACCTAATATAAGATTAAGGCTATCAATTTTATGCTACAATAGAATTCAAGCATATTTTTGTCAAACAAATAACCTTAAAAATTGATAGTTGCATTGAACAAAAAACTGAATGTAAATTTGTTCTTGGTAAGTACTTAGCAGTTGGTGCGATCAGAGAACAGATTTTTACTAATAAACATGCTAAGATCAGATAAGATAAGAATCTGAAGACTAAATGAGGCTAAAGATAAGAATCTGAAGACTAAATGAGGTGAAATGGGTTATGAAATAAAAATTATGGAAAAAATATTATTTATGATATATATATCACAAACGAAACAAAAGAGAATTAAGAGAAACCTTACCGTCTATGCTTTCAAATTTTTCGATTAAGACATCTTTTCTTTCGTCAACACATTTATTCTTTTCAGACGCCTTTTCCAGGGAATGGTTTTCAAAATACAAATCTCGGTATAAGTAAAGATCCCAAAGTTCTTTCTGTATTAAAATATATATCCGTTAGTGATACATGTAAGTATTTATATCTCTGAGAGCTCTAAGTGCTAAGTATTAATAGTTTAAAAGTTCAATTTATAAATTCAATGAAATTGAAGTGAGTGGTCGGAGCTTACTGACCTTTAAATTTTCGATAGTTTCTGATACATTTTCTAATACTCCTTCTTGATCTTCCGTGTCAGCCGACATGGTGGTGTTTATTAATAGCCTAGTACTTATTTATTAGTGCCGAATATATTTTAGGAACAAACAATAATATTTTTGTCCCAAAGCCTCTGAGAGAAATGTCACTTTGACACTAGCAATTGTCAATTTGAATTAACGAGTAGTTAAAGCGTCCGAAAACTTGTGCTCAACTGGCACGCTCGAAACGCCATATATCAAGAAATCAATCAATCAATCAAGCGTCCAAAAACAACGGAGACAAAAAAGATTGTCCACTTTGTAATAAAATATGGATAGAAGAACTTAACACTAATATGTGTGTACAGATATTTTTATAATCATAATAGATGTATAAATTTTCATTTCACCGTCCTCTCTTATGCTTGTGTAGCGTTCGCCCACACTAAGCTAGATCCCATTCAAAAAGTACAAAATAAATTCTTACGTATCGCATCAGGTTGTCCCTGGTTCGTGCGTAACGTCGACCTATATAGAGACTTTGAACTGGAATCGATTCACGAGCACTGCAAACGCTTAGCAAGGCTCTTCTTTGAGCGCGCAGGCTCGCACGCCAATCCCCTCATCGTTAGACGTAGACGCCCGCGCAGCGTTCTTTTAGACCCCGATGACGCTATTACTATAGCGAATGCCCCGTATGTAGGCAGGAAACACACGTCTCACACACGACACAAACACCGTCGTCGACGGAATCGACGAAGAAGTCCAGCTTATTCAACGGCTCGGTCGCGTCTCGGCGCGGTCGGGCCCAGCGGCTAGGGACCGTTAGCTCCCTTAGAGTAGTCTAATTTGTCCCCAGTCGCGACCTCATGTCGCGGCTGGTTTGCTTAGCATAGGTGAAATCCCAGTCCGCTCGACGGCCGCAAGCCGAGGTTTGAGTCCCGCAGAGGGCGCCCTTACAGTTGTCGACTTCCTCACAGGCAGCTGCTTAGTGCTTGCATTTCTTCAGGGACAGAGTACCCTCTTCCCTACCCAACCGGTGTTGCTGTAAAAGCCAATAGAGCTAACAGCATTATCCACATGTTAAAAAAAAATGTATGCTAAATATAATTTAAAACTTTTAATATCACACCAATTAAAATTATCTATAATAAAGGCTTTTTTTTAAGCTTTTTTTATAAATTAAATATTTTTTTGTTAAAAAAGTACATTTTAAGCTGTATTTAGAATTGTTGTTGTTAAGAGCCATACGGTAACGTAATGTAGTTAAGAAGACACAATTAAGAAAATACAATTAAACCAACTTTTTTGGAAGCATAAAATGCTTAGGTCATCAGTCATTTTAAAAAAAATATTTACTTTATTCTTACTTTTTTATTCGAAATGTGGCAACATGTAACTACTGAGTACTGACACTAAATAAGGACTTCCCCAATTTTTCATTCTATAAAAAATTGAAATATTATTTAGTTAAATGTATTAAATAACACACTGATCGCAGTAAATATTAGAAACATTAATTATAATTAAATTAGATAAGGAATTGATATTGTTTATATTATATAGTCACTGATAAGTTGTGTGTACAAACGTGAAAGTAACTAATTTTATAAAAAAAGTAATTAATTATTAGAAAGAAACAAATATAGTAACAAATATAATAGTGACTGAGACCTGGAGACATATTACACGAAAACTAAATATCAGAGCTATGACCTACTATGAAGATATTATAATTACAGAAGATGGAAAAACTATGTGTAAGCTTTGTCAAATATATGTACCTTCTGATAATATGATTGAACCACATTTAGATACAACAAAACACCGGAATTATTATATACTCAGAATTATGCTTCAAAACAATATAAATATACAAGACAATAGAGCATTCTGTTCCATTTGTAAAACACAATTAGATGATTTGATGGATCACATACAAAGTTCTGAACATGGAAAGTTAATGAATTTAATCACTGAAATGATTAAAAATGATGGATTATTTATAGAATTACCCAAACACGACATATCTAAAGATAATATATCTCAAATGAATTGTATAATATGCAATAATATTGTACCTTTTACTTTAGAATCACTCATGGAACATGTTAGATCTTTGAAACACAGAAAAGCTCGATCTATGGCTGTTCAACCATTTAATGCAATTTTTTCTGTTGAAGGGTGTGATGATAATTTGTGGTGTAAGATATGCCAAGTGTATTTTGAAAACTATATTGAAACAATTTTTGAACATGTTGATTTCAATAAGGAACATAAACAAAGACTAACAAAAATATTAAGATTAATTGAGGGCCAGAATATAGAAATCGATAATTATTTGGCAAACCCAAATGAGCATACGGCAAATTGTACAAAATGTCAGACTGTAGTAGCTTGCAATGTAGATAATCTTGAACGGCATATTAAAGGAAAAAGACACAATCATTAAGCTAATGACACCATTGGGACTAATGACACCATTGTGCTGGACCAACACACTATAAATGCAAGAGATGTAGACTAGAGGATATGAACTGTTTCAGTCTCTTCAGTCTGGTAACAAGACAATATATGTATTTAGGAATACTACTATTATTGATATTGTCAATCTTTGTTTACTATGATACTTAACATTACTTGCTACTATAAAATATAATTGGTGTGTGAATGTAGTTTAAAGTTTATAATACTGGAGTCAACATTTATTTACAATTATAATATTTATGCAATAAAACTCGTTATTTTCTTTAATCTTTTTTAGGTACTGAAATATCATAAGACTGGGCATTGTGTGTAAATAAATCAGGCTCACACTGTATTCTAGAGGAGGGAGCCTAGTTTTCAGATCCTCTGCTTCCTACTTTCCACTGACTTCTGGAGGTATTGCGTAGGGGAAATTGACGCTGCACTTTTTGCCTCGACATCGGAAAAGAAGAGAAAAGAAATGCAAACATTGAATATTTCATTTCTTCGTGTGGGAATGAAATCTTCTACAACATGAAGCATTTACAGGAATATTCTTGTGCTCCTGTGCCATAACTGTCCTCCAAAATGTAAGAGTAATTAAAAATAATACAAAATTATAGAATATGTGTAGAGGCTAACGGAGAGGGGGCACAAGCCCAACATTGAGGTCCGCTACTCGACACTCAATATTTGCAGAATTCAGTGGAAAGTGGGCAACGGAAGCATCGTAATGGGAACGCAGTGTATTGTCACTAGGTTCCCAGGTTTCCTCTGCCTACTCTGATATGTACGAAATAAAGCCGGAAAAAAAAATAGGTAGAGGCCATCGTGGCGCAGAGGCATAGCAGCGTTAAGATAAAAATACGGTAGAGAGAGATAATGAATACCAATTGTCTGAATTTCAAATTCCAACCCATAATAACATAGTAGTAAGGTTACATTTTGAAACAAACATCTATTTATAATTTTTATAGAAATAACAAATATACTCTAAAACATTTAAGGTTCATGTCCACCTAACGAACGTTATTACGGAAAAATGTGTATAATTTTTATAATAACTTTCTACATAACATTAGATTTATTTTTTATGAAGTAGATAAAATTTACTCATTCAAAGGCATTCCTGTTTTTACAATATCTGACATTGACAATTACTTGGAAATTCCAAGTAGATGTCAATGTCAATTCTTAAGTTAAATCATTCAAACTTCAAATAATTTTTTTGCCAGAAATTACGAAAACGAAATTATAAGTTGTGAAACATAATAAAAGTTCAAAGGGAGAATAAAAGCTAAAAATGAAGACAGGTCTCTTATATGGGGTAGTGGCTAACTCAAAAACGCGAATGCGTTGTGTATTTTGCGGAGTTTTTATTCCGAAAGCAAACAAATGTATTGAAGAGCATATAAACGGTACTAAACATAAAGAATACATAGATATAATGGCAGAACACGGTCTGATGTACGATAATGAACAGTTATATTGTAGGCCTTGTGATTTACATTTCGGAGAAGAAGACTCGATTGCTTCTCACATCGAAACCGAAGATCATGCGAACTGGATTGCGGCCATCGACGACTTGATAGAGGGCGAATTTATTAATGTCCACGCATACTTGGCTTGCGAAAGCGACGAAATAAACTGTGAAGCGTGTCAATTCAAAATGTATTGCACTCTACAAAATATTGAAGACCATGTAAACCAAATGACACATCGAAATAACGTCGCTGCTAAACTGAGGCCAATCAACGGAATATTTGCTGGTGATGACGACGAAGAAGCATGGTGCAAAGTATGTGGTGAATATGTCATTAATTCTGCAAGGGGCATTTTGCAACACATTGATGAATCTCAATCTCACATAGACTGGTTTATGGACCTCATTGATCTCATTTCAGCTCAGGATGTTTCAGTTCAAGATTTTCTCAGATTGGAAGATGAGAAAAACGCATATTGCAATAAATGCCAAAGGGAAATTCCCTGCAATATGCAAAGTATTGAGGAACATGTCAATAGTGATGCACACTTAAATAGATTCAGTTAATGCAACTAACAAATTTAGATACAGCTTATTTAAATCTCTTTCAGGCTTTAATTATATTTTCTGTATGCAAGATGTGTCTGCCTTAGTATTTTTTAAAATATTTTTGTTTCCTATGCTTATGCTTAATTTAGGAAATAATTATTATATTATTAAATGTTGTGTTAAGAATATACTTGTATTGTCAATAAAATCTCTATTTTGTAAACTGTACATTGTAAAAGTAACAATAAAAAGGTCTTTGATTTGTCTAATTATTATATTAGGACAAATTGACATATAATGTTACATTGTTAATATGATGTGGAGTAGATAGTTTAAATCTATATTATATTTCTACATATGTAATATTGATATTAAATATAGTCATAAATAATGTATAAATTTCTTTATAGAACAAATTATATCACATTCAAAAACATTCCTTACTATCATTGGTGTATCAGAGTTTAATGCTTGTTGTGAAATTGAAATATGTGAAATATACATTTGAATAAAAATAAATATAAACTAGATTTTAAAAACATGTATAATTTATTCCGTAGAGTGAGTTACATAAAATGTTTTAAATATTTATTTTAATTAGAAATTTAAGTTACAATGTGTTCAATAATTTTTTATTCAAAATTATGAAATATTGTTAAAGAAAATCATATATTTGAGTGTATTTAAACATTTAGCTTTGAATTATATTATAATGCAAATGTCACAATTCCCTTATTTCATGTTTAGATTGTTTTAATCTTGAATAAATTATAAAAAATGTATCAGCCTTTAATTTACATTTTAAAAATGTTTATCACAATAATAATGTATTTTATAATTGATGGTTTCATAGGGCAGTGAATCTCTGGCTGTAAACTCAATAAGAAATGTATATATTTAAATTATTTTAATTTCTTTAGTTCTGGTAAGTCTCAAATTCCAGTGGAAAGTATGTCTAGTCATTTTAAATGGCCCAGCAGATGTTTCGGATATTTCAGAAAGATTGGATTATTATTGGAAAAAATTGGAAATTGAAACACTTCAAAAATTTAACTGTGATTTTAAAGACAGCAGCCTAACTGTGGTGATCAATTAGGCTGTTATAAAAGCATGATCACCTTTTTTACAAATATAGCCTATAACTATATTTTTTATGTCATACAGTACAATAAAAATATCGCTAACGTTACGTGGCTTATCTTCGTAAATAACAGTGACAATATCATTTTGTAGAAAGATTTTTTTTAACATGTACCTTATGTGTATTAAACCATTCTTTTCAAAATATTTTGCATTATATATGATGCATTGTGAAAAATATAGCTGCATATTATTTATGCATGTTACTTCTTGCTGTATATGAGGATGGCAGGATTCTGGGCCACCTAGTGTTACGTGCGTATGTATGTAACTAGTGCTGCGACCGTTCCCCGCTGAATTCTTGAGGTACTGAGCGTTGAGTGCTGGAAAATGAGCGGCACAACAACCAAAGCGATGACATGAAAATATTAAATATTACATCCCTGACTGAGAATCGAACCCACAAACACCGCTTTTACAGCCGCGCGCTTGTCCCACTGGAACACGAAGGCCTGTTAGAATAGTTAAATATATTTTTTGTATATTCTATCTAAAAAAAGTGATTTATTTTCTATTTAAGAGATTCAGTTAATATAGAGATTCAATAGTCAAATGGATAATCATCTTCATCCTCTTCTTTTATTACAGAAAGAGAATTATTGTCAGTAGATCTGCTAGGTGGAGACTTCTCCATCTCCGTCATATTTTCATTAGGAACTTCGCCCTCTCTATTACGAATTCTTTTTTCATCCAAATTTATTACTTGGGTCAAATCTTCTACATAACAATCTATTTGGGATATGGCTTCACTCAAACTGTTCTGTAGATGCCTAAAAAAATCATAATTTATATTAAGTGAATTAGGATATACTTAGGTACTTATTTTTGAATTATATCGAATAAATGGCATTAATTTAACTAAATGAATGAATTTATATTAAATAATATAATTTAAGATCTACCTGATCCTCTTAATATTATTCCGTATTTGCCTACCAAATGTTTTGAGCTGAGTTTGTTCTTGTCTTAATTTGCGATTTACGTCATCTTTCGCCAACTCCTGGCTAGGCCGTTGGGCGCGGTCCTTGAACCTGGCCTCAGCTATACGTTCTTGATCCATTACTTCAACTAGTGTCTTCTCTGCTAATAGTAATTCTTGTTCTAAGGACGTATAATCTCGTAGTGCCTGTGAGTGTGTGACTCAATTACTTAGGGTGGGCTAAATAGTTACAGGTATCTAAAAAGGTTGGAAGTAAAGAACGGAATCAGAACAAAACACTCCGCGTACTGTCACTGTCTGAGAAAAACAAGTTAAGTCAAGAGAAATAAAAAGCATAAATATGACAAGGGGCGGTAGATTTGGTTGCTATTTTTTTGCTATTCAAATACGTAAATATATGTATAACTATATGTTCATTCCTTCTTTATGCTCTTTATATTGCGAAGTTAAGGCAGGATATAGGAACGAAATATGAGGAACAGAGTATTTTTCAATAGAATTGAGATGAAAATATGATTATCACCTCTTCTCTCTGCCATTTCAAATCTTGAATTTTAAGTTTATTTGTATGCAGACGCCTTCGAAGCATTGCATCAATCCTGGCTCCATGCGCTTGCGCTGATATTGATAGTTGCACTCGAGCTCCTCGTATCTAAAAATAATTTTATTAAATATATACTTAAATAATTAAGGGTAGTTGAGACGCTGCGCTTCCCACTTCTGTTCTGTATTTGGATATATTTCATATTGAATGGCAGATCTCAAGGCTGCGCTTTTTTTGTTACCACAGCGAGTAAATGAAAATAATTCATTCTCCTGAATGGAAATCGAACCCACATCGTGTTTACAGACACATAAAGTCAGGTTGCGCCATGGACCTAACTAACTAACTAAACAGAAGGAATATAAGTTTACCTACCTGTTGCCTTGTCGTTAAAGCATTACAGAGAGCTTTTAACCCACTTCTTTTTAGAGCTGCACATCGCTTTACCCAACGGGACATGGGAAAGCCTCTGTACAGTAAAAAAAATGTTTTATTATAATTTTACATAATATGATGTTCATTTATAAAAAAATCGGTATATCCTTTCAATAACTAAGCAACTTGGGTAATTATTCTGATGGCGGCGTGAAGAGAAGATTTTTTCTTTTTTTAGCCGTACCGCTGCACCACGCCAGTTATATCTTTGTAAAATAATAGAAAAATAGATTTACTTCTTCGTTTTCAGTTCCTCAACTACAGCGTTTTCATAATTCTTATTTGCACATGTCTCTTCTATTTGTAAGGCTTGTGACTTAAGAGCTATGTCAGCTTCTATTTTATTCTTGACTTTCTCTGTTCTTAGCGTTTGTTTTTCTAATTCCAAAATCAATCTTTCAAAGTTCTTTTTTTGCTCTTTAAGAAAATTTAGTTCCTTACATAAAAAAAGTTAATAATGTAGTAATGTTATTAGTTTAATAATTTAATATTTTCTATCTCATAAGTATTTCGTTAATTGAATTAACATGTTTTTTTTTCGAACATGTAGATAATGCTGTTAGCCCTATTGGCTTTTACAGCGTAATTGGTTGGGTAGGGAAGAGGGTACTTTGTCCCTGAAGAAATGCAAGGCCCCAACCTCGGCTTGCGGCCGTCGAGCCGACTGGGATTTCAACTATGCTAAGCAAACCAGCCGCGACATGAAGTCGCGACTGGGGATAAATTAGACTAATCTAAGGGAGCTAACGGTCCCTAACCGCTGGGCCCGACCGCGCCGAGACGCGACCGAGCCGTTGAATAAGCTGGACTTCGTCGTCGATTCCGTCGACGACAGTGTTTGTGTCGTGTGTGTCTACGTCTAGGGAGCGCGGTAGGGATAGTAATAACACGCAGTAACGATGAGGGGATTCACGTGCGAGCCTGCGCGATCAATGTAGCGCTTCGCTAAGCGTTTGCAATGCTCGTGACTCGATTCCAGTTCAAAGTCTCTATGTAGGTCGACGTTACGCACGAACCAGGGACAACCTGATGCGATGCGTAAGAATTTATTTTGTACCTTTTGCATGGGATCCAGCTTAGTGTGCGCGAGCGCTACACAAGCATAAGAGAGGACGGGTCTTATACAAGTTTTGTATAGTGTTAGCTTATTTCTAAGTGACATTTTACAACGCTTGTTTATGACATAGTATAATCTATTAAGAATGAATTTAGCTTTATTGCAAGCTTTCGTGACGTGGGGTTTGAAGGAGAGTCTAGAGTCTAATGTGACACCTAGATATTTGACCTCTTTTTCCCAGGGAATGGCTTTATCTAATAGATAGATGGTAGAGATTTGCTCTGAACGAGCGCGAGGGAAGAGTATCGCTTTACTCTTTTCTGGATTAACCTCGATTCTCCATTGGCGGAACCACACACCAAGTGCGCGGGCCGCTTTCTGAAGTCGATCGGCTATTATGCGTGTGTTACGCGAAGAAGTGTATAGGGCGGTATCATCGGCGTACATAGCCAAGTGTACATCCCTGGTACGAGGTATGTCTCTTGTGTACAGCGCGTATAACATAGGAGAGAGGGTTGAACCCTGGGGGACGCCTGCGCGAAGGAGGCGGGGAGAGGAGAGAGTTCCTTCTACTTTATAGCGGAAGTATCTATTTGACAGAAAATCCCGCAGGATGCGCACGAGACAGTCTGGCAAGCCAGAGCGCCGCAGCTTGAAAATCAAGCCGTTATGCCAGACCTTGTCAAAGGCTTTCGCTACATCGAGAAAAATGGCGGCAGTGTGTCTGCGGTACGAAATTTTTACTTTATATTGGGCTATGTGCTCTACCACGCGATGGACTTGGTGGATGGCGGAATGTTTCTTTCTGAAACCGAATTGCTCTTTGATGAGCAGAGATTTGGCCTCTACCACCTCGGAGAGTCTAAATTTCAAGAATATTTAGAGGATAAACATGTATGGAATTAATGTCTATTGAATGTCATGCACGATAGCTGCTAGCTAATGTAATAGATTGTACCATTGATTTTGAAAAGAGCAACTGTTGAGTTTCTTGCCGGCTCTTCTCAGCAGAACTGCCTTCCGAACCGGTGGTACCTTTTTATTCATATGTTCATTCGACGATTCAAAAGTGCTTGTAATAATTGCCTATTTGAATAAAGAATATTTTGAATTTTTGAATTTTGAATGAGAATGATTCTCTCATAAATTTTACCTAAACAGCTGAGAAGGCTGATAGGTCTATAGCTAGAGGGCATATTCCGCGGCTTGTTAAGTTTCAGTATACCTATGACAATGGCTTCCTTCCACTCGTCGGGGAAGGAGCACGACATGAGAAGGGAGTTAAAAATAATGACCAATAGAGATAAGAACTGAGCCGGAAGGGACTTAAGTGTTGTATTAGACAATTTGTCGGGCCCGGGGCCCGCGGCCGCGGGCCTTCCTATCTTTGTGATTTTTGATGATGTCTTTGACCTCATCTCGAGGTCGGGCGAAGTGGTTCCCCTTGCGGGGGCGACAACGCCCACTCTGCGACCATGGAATCCACTCTCACGATGTGGCTTGGGTCACAGGGCTGGCCACTCGGTGTACACTGAGCTTCTAAACTGTCAGCGAGACATTCCGCTTTTTCGATGTCATCTGCGGCGATCGACAAGTCGGGCCTAATCAGAGGTAGCATAGTCGAGAGACAATCGATTTATTTATTGAGATCTACGATTATCGTCAGTCGGGTATGCGTCGTGTCGTCTCATTGCTTTGTTGAATTAACATGTTCTAAAATTCATCCATATAGGATTTAAACTTGCAATCTATTGAGATAGATCTCTTACATCTATTATAGCATTTTCCACAGCATCCATCAAGGGGCATATGGCCCCGGGTCGGGTTCCCTCTCGTGAGTGATTATGTATTTCATCTTTCACTCTTTGAATAATAACTTGTAATGCATTTTGTTCATATTTTAAGCCGTCAGTGGATTCTGTCAAACGCTTAGACAAATCTTCTAAGACCCATCTCCAAGATGTCACGTCAGATATTCTGTGAATTTAACAAATCATGGAAGAGGTGGTACTGGCGCAGGGGCACCAGCGTGCGACTATACTCGTTAACGTGATGTAATATTTGATATTTTCATTTCTTCGCTCTAGAGTTCTGCTGCTCAACACGTAAAGCCTCGATAATCCAGCGAAAAATGGGGAACGAAATGTCTTTTTGGGAACGGAGTGTCCTAATATTAGGTTTTCTCTGCCTTCCCTGCCACGCGGGATGTGTGCCGAAGCAAAAAAAAAATGAAACAATATTGGCTTTGTTTGCGTTTCCATAATATTATCTAAAAATATTACATGGACTTTTCATGAGATAATCCTAATACGCATTTATAGCTCCTTCTCTTGGGTTATAGAAACCTTTGTGGAAATTCCTATACGATTAATATATTTTTGATTAAGTCAGACATTACAGATACTTTATTTTAGCTTATTTATATTTAATAGGTACGATAGAAAGAAACTAACAAATTCAATATTACTAATATTATTATATGAGTTTGCCAGTTTCTTTAAACTACATCATTACCTGTCTTCTAAACACTTCTTGTACTGATATTCATTGGATTCTTTAAGGAAAGTGCTTATCATAGCCAATTCTTGAGATTCATTTACTTGTTCTACGACATCTGCGTTTAGGGAATCATTGATATCACGTATTTTATCTATCCCACTCGAAATTCCAAGGCATGCATCTTCGCAGAACATGGTGCCTTAATTTACTTAAAACTACGGAATATTAAATAATTATCCATTATTTGACAAGTTTGGTGTTATGACAGTTTGCTTCGAGTAGACACAGCATGAAGGTTAATATACAAAATGTTACATTATATACGCTTATTGCAAAATCTGGAGTAATGTGTGTAGGGAAAAAATATTTATGAAATTTGTTCTCACATAGAAAAATGTGAATATATTTTTCTAACTATTTAGCTGCCAGTCAGTGACCTATTCCATTTCGATGTCAAAAAGAAGAGAGGAGTGACTCTGTTCTCCCGGTTCTTCTTAAGATTTAACTATTCCACACTAATCGAATTAAATATTGATAAAAAACATAATGATAAATAGTACGGTATATTAAATTTACTACCAGATGGTATATGTGGAGCATTTGTTTCGTTTTAAAATTCTATTTCATTTATTTCCAAAGTATTTAGGATATATATATTATTCAAATAAAATGTTAGACATTTGCCAAAATATTAACCATCTCATACAAGCTCTATTTTTATAACACTAGTGATGATTACTGGTACGTTCGGAACCCCATACCTATTGAAAAAATAGAGCAGAACCCTAGCGGTGAAAGTGCGAGTCGATTATTCCAAATAAAATCATATTTTAACAAATAAAAATTCATTAGAAGTTTTGTATACAATTTTACTACATTTATATAATCATTTAATAATTATTTATAGGTGTATTAAAATGAAATAAACAGTGCCGTAGACCGAAATAAGAATTATATGAAAACTATATCTACCGACATACTCGTAATATATTATTATGAAGTCTTGATGTACTTTTTTATTTCTTTATAAATAACTGGTTCTCATAATAAATTTCTTTAAAAGCAATATGAATAGGCTTTAAGACAACAAAGTAAACTAATTCTGCAACACTTATTATGCTGAAGCCCAAAAATAGGCTGAGAAGACCCCCGATTGCACCTGAAATGTTTATTATATTAATATATTATTATGATAATTATTAGTTTTATATACTAATAACATAATATGTATACATCCTATCCAGAAAACGCGGCGGAACGGAGGAACTTAACGCCGTCTTCTTAAAAAATCTTCCCCCGAGTGGGAATTTGAAGATGGCGCTTCATTATTTTATATTTTTGTTACCTGCAAAATAGTAATCGTCGTATTGCGCGTGGCGGTGTTGGCCCAGGAACATGTCGTTATAGAAGTGCACATTGATATGAGTTCGTTCTCCCCTATAAAAATGTGGAAAATTTTATCTATTTTTATCTTTTTTAATAAATAAAAACGTATATATGAAAAACCTTTTTTTAAACGGTTCTTGAGTTCTGCCACTCAACACGCAATGTTTCCAAAATTCGGCAGAAAGTGGAGAACGGAGTATCTTAACACAAGGTTCCCTCTGCTTACTCTACTGTGTGCGGGATACCAACAGCGTGAAGCAAATTTTTTTTAAACGTAATTAAACAGGAAAGAAACTTAAAAACAACCAGATACCAGTTAACATCTTTTGAGCTAATATATCTCAAAGACAAAAAAATCTATATAAAAATATTGGGCTCCCTCTTACTACTACCCATCTACATACGGGAAACGTGAGAAGCTGAAAAAAATATATTTGGAAACTTATTAACTAACGTATTATTATTTCCAAAATCCAAATTCCTATTTCCTGGATCTTTTACCAAATCTGAGTAATACACTTGTGAGGAGTACAAGACGTCGTTGCACGCAGGGTAGCAGGATGTGGGGTGCTGGTGCGGCTGCCTCTGCTCCTCACTGTCCGCGTAGTAAGCGTATATGAGCTGTTCACCGACTCTTTCTGTAATGTTTAGTAATAATTCACTTCTACTGAAGTGTATCCTTTCCTATAGGAAAAATATCATCGTAATCAGCTGCCGTGATATTGATTCATTCGTCCATTTGTAGCGCAAATATTTAACTCAAATTTAAGACTTATGTGATTTTATCATGAATAATGTTGTCAGAAATGGACTGAATGCAATAGGACCACAGGGGAAGTACTTTGAGATAAAAAAAGAATCATCAAAATCGATTCGCCAGTCAAAAGTTCTAAGGACAAACATAAAAACATATATCATTACATTCAAATTGATATTCTTCCTTCTCATTTTACATAAGCCGGTTAAAAATGTGCTTATATTTCATTTAATCAGCTTCACGCTGTAGGTATCCCGCACACAGCAGGGTAGGCAGAGGAACACTCCATCCTCCATTCTCTCATTTAAATAGTATTCGATGGTTAATGAGGACATAATATAAATATTTAATTGTTATTTATTTTCTATATTTCGTTAAAAAATAACTTTACATAAAAAAAAAGCTTAAGTATTTTTCAAATTAGGAAGATATCAAGCAACATAAATTTATATTCCTTCTTTTATATTAATAGCATATTTTACTTATAATCGTAATAGACGTTACAACTTAGCACTTTACCTTTTACTTTAGAGACGCATTGGAAATCTAATTTTGTCGAACAAATGGGACTCCAGATGTGTTTTCCTAAAAAATAACAATTTATAAGTTAATTTAAGTTTTTGTTTCAGTTTAGTAACTAAGCACTCTATATGTGCTTAAAAATTCATTCTTCAGTTTCACTGTAGTAGAGTAATAAAAGTTTATAATCTGACATTGTTATTTGAGGCTATCATGGCGCAGTCTGCTAGCATTGCAAAAGATGGATTAAGGTTCGATTTCCACTTGGAAAATAAATTATGTTCATCTCACCGGTAAAATAATTATGGTTATTTATTTTCGGCGAACGAAGTATCTTGATACTAGCTGCTGACTGACACATACCATCCGCAACTCAAAAATATCAAATAATCAATTACATATATAATTAAATAATAGTTAATAATTAGGAACGTTCGAAACAAAACACAAACCTTGGTATTCATTATTGACAGTTACAATTTAATTGACGTCTCTGAGTACGTATAAATTTTGACCTCATACTTACTAGGCCAGTTATAAGGTACACATTTGCATTCTTCCATTGTCTCCCGTATTCTTAAGTCCAATTTGCAATTGCTGTCTGTGTAAGATTCATAAAAATGTAACTTCCTTTCGTTTTGAAAGAAACATTGGCGTTGATCTGGAGATAACGCTCGTAAAGACGTATCCGTCTTATATGTGATAGCTGACACCTCGATAGTAGTCATACGATCCATGGGCAGTCGTAGAATGGTGCTTGTATAGACGTGGTCAGTTGGTGAACTTATTAATATCTAAAAAAAAAATTGTTTAAATATAGGCCAATTGACGCTCATATCTAGAAACATAGGTACCTACATCGCAATTAACAAAGAGCGTTTAATAAACCAATACCCAAGTGAATATGGACCAATATCAATATATTATAATGTTATTTACGTACATTAAATCCCACGTTATGACCATCGCAATCATACTGATGGTCAGAAGTGTTTAAATATAGTTCAATTCCTAACCCATTTACTTCACCCGATGCCATAACTCTAAATGGTAGGGTTCCCGACTTGGGGGGAAATACTTTTGGGTACCCCTTGTCCAAATCCCAGTCCAGAGTATCGTACGATGTGAGATTGTTGAATGTTTCTTGCCAGGATACAGTTTCGTTTGTCCTTAAAATTTAAATTAATTAATTAAAATTTAATTAAAAACTTATTTTTTATATAAGTATAGTACAGTATTTGCATGCATTTGGATATTTTTCTTTATGGCTGAAAACTAATATTACTAGCATAGCGCTATTAAGAAAAAAACAGGCCAAGTGCGAGTCAGAATTGCGCACGGGTTCCGTACCATTATCTATTAAAAACGATAAAAAGTCATGTGTGTTGTATGAGAGTATTAACTGTCACGGTTCATGAGATACACCCTGGTGGTGGCCTGGTTACATTTGGTAACCGTTAGTAGAGTTTAGTATCTATATATATATATAAAAGGACTTGTCCTCACTGACTGAGGTAAGACGCACGCACAGTCGTAACCNGTCATGTGTGTTGTATGAGAGTATTAACTGTCACGGTTCATGAGATACACCCTGGTGGTGGCCTGGTTACATTTGGTAACCGTTAGTAGAGTTTAGTATCTATCTATATATATAAAAGGACTTGTCCTCACTGACTGAGGTAAGACGCACGCACAGCAGTAATCGCTGTGCGTAGAAACGTGAACTTTGGACAGATGTTTACTTTTGTAATCTGGACATCCACTAAGAAGGGATTTTAAAAAATTTTAACCCTAAAGGAGTTATATAGGGGTTGAAAGTTTGTATAGAAAAAAAATTAAATCGGCACCGATTTTTACAAAATTTTAATTTCAGACTATTAAAAATATTTAATTGAATATGTTTATTAGAATTCACCCAAATAAGCAAGCGAAGCTGCGCGCGTCCGCTAGTGAGAAATATAAAACATAGCAATTATACGTTACATTCCATTCAAAGGTAGGCTATTAAAAGTATAGCAGAGTCCATAATCTGTGAAAATAGGTTTTAGAAGCTTTTCACAGCAATCCTTTCTTCGCCATTTCGCCATGTTTTGACCGGCGTCGTACCCTGAGCGCCAATAACACATTTCAACCAAATCTGCACATCTTGGGGATCCCTGTTAATTAGAAATAGCAATATTCGTCTGTGGAAACCATGTCTGGTATTCTATTTTCTATTCTGGTATTCTATTTTCTATTCTGGTATTCTATATTCTATTCTGGTATTCTATATTCTATTTTCTATTCATTGTGCTTATTATATTGAGTTTCACTAATTAAATTTCGGATAAGCTGAGAACTAAGAACTAATGATAAATGAATCGTTCCTGTCCCTTCTGCACATATACCTAAATGGTGCTTGTTTTTCAATCTCCTGGACGCCTTAGGCGGCGATGGCTGTATGTTGTGATGCATGAGAGCTACTGGACTAACCACTAAGGATCTTGAACGCCATAAAAATGTCAGGTACAAGAAGAAAAATATTATATTATAGATACAATATTGGTTTGTGAAAAAACAAAAATCACACCATGTAAAATGTTAAGTTTTTTGTATTAATAATCATAAACGCCAATGTACCTTCAAAATAAAACTTTGTAACATTTCATTTTCCATGACATTCAATTGGCGTGCTCTTACAAAGTTATTATCTTCTGCGTTCATTTGAGGACACACCAAGGACGCAAAAAAACGCTCTATTCTGAAATGGATAATAGAAATCTTTATTATAATATCGTATTCGTATAATAAAGTAAAATAAGGATTGTATGATTGTTTTGAACTTGAACCACGAACGCCGCGCGGAACGACTTCAAAACTAAATCTGCACTCTCTTTCCGTGATTACAAAACTCTTGGTGGAAATGTAAACCTATTTAACTTAAAAAGAGTCCGTCTTACTTAAGCACTTTTACATTAATTAATTTTTGGCGTTGAAAACCAGGCTGAAGGCCTGTAGAACTGTAAAACTATTTTATAATCTCACCCTATCAGTTGAGTCACATTTTTATAAGACAATTTTACATGTAGATGTGGACATAACACTACACTTGGAAAGGGCACAGCCCATATCGGAGTAGGCAGTGAGTCGATCACATTGACGAAGGGTGTGGAGGTCCATTTGCAAAATAGCTGAATGATGTTCATAGCACAGATGCTGATGCTGATTACCACGATGACAATCCAGGTTATACGTTCCTTGTGACTGAAGGTAGGCTCGAAGATGTACCTAGAATTATTCCGATAATGTTTAATTTAAATAATATACTACTAATATTATAAATGTAAAAATTTGTGAGCAACTTTGTTCTACATAGCAGACTAAGATGAAACTTTCAGTAATATAACTTACACATTAGAATAATATGTAAAGATTTTATATAATTTGGCTATAATATAACAATGAATATAAGCAGGCAAAGCCGCGTGTAGATCACTAGTAGTATATATGGGTCGAATTTTATATAACATAACATGCTTTACATCTTTTCTTTTAGTCTACTCCAGAAAACGGGTCTCATGAGACGCAAAGTCGTCGATCAAATACTGCCTATTGTTAAACTAGATTGACATATAATGTAAATTTGGACCTCCTACATAAATTAAGTTATGCGAAATTGAAACTAAACAAAATGATAAGCTAAGTCATCCTTTCCAAGTAGGTACTATTTTGGTCCCGCCTTATATAGAAACACATAATAGGCACTTTAAAACAAATTTCGGAAATTAGACAAGAATTTACTAATATTAATACACATAGTTGCTTCGATTACATAAATAGTATCAAACGATTGTTCTCAATCAACGTACGTCACGCGTGAACATTAACGCTCCGTCGCGTTTAATGAATCTAACTCACTTTACACCGTGAAGGGAACCTTCGTAGAGGAATTGTTTGAATCCCTTCAATACTTCCCGTAACCACATCTTCACGAACAATGTACAACCCTTAGATCTAAATGAGTCGTTGTTTTTTTTCTCGCCCAAAACTTCTGGACCGATATATTTGAAATCTTTCAAATAGTAATCTCGAAAATATTGATCCTGAAAATTATTTTTACTTTTATCATTGAAATGGATTTTCCTTTTGTTTTTGTTTCTCAATTTCGACATTGTCAAAGTTTCAGTTTCTTTTAGTAAAGTTATTTCGTAGGCGTACAACGCTGACTGCTTGAGCTTTGTAACTGAATGTTAAGTCCGAAGTGAAAGTGAGTAGAGCGAATGTAATAAACATACAAATACACCGTAAAGATGTGAGTATAGCTTGTTAGTTTGTTTGTTTGGAATACTATATTATATATAAAAATATTGATAATTAGTAGATATTTATAATAATAGATTTATATAATGGAAGACTGCTGCTTTTCGATTTCAGCTAAATTAGAACTTTTTCTAATGATTATTAGACTTTGTTTAATCAGATTACAAAAATACGAGTATGATGTAAATATTAGTAGAATTTTTTATGAATATTATTTATACATGCATACATAGCTTCACGTTTTATCCTTAACAGGGTAGTCAGAGAGAACTGAGCGCCAAACGCTACGGTCTCTACATACCTCTTTCGCTTCGTCCACTGTCATCAACCACTTCATACATGCCCTCCGGGGGATCCTCATGCTTTTTACGGGACTTTCCTCCAGTATCTTTGATACTGTGTTTTCGAAGGTCAACCTAGGTCTCCCCCTACCTCTCTTACGGCTCACTTTTCCATCATAGATCTTTTTTGCCCTTCTTTCATCACTCATTCGTTTGACGTGCCCAAACCATTTGAACACGTTCCTTCTTCATTCATTCATTTTATTAATACCTAAAAAGAATATACTTTTATTAAATTAGTGAATAAATTTTACATTTTGAAATATAAATTATTATAACAAAATACATTTAAAAATATAAAAAACCTTCTGAGGGCGGGACAAGGGTCCAAGCCATCGGTGGCTAGGGCTCCAGAGAGCACACAATACGCGCCGTCAGCACACACACCTCCGCACAATACGCGCCGTCTTTTTGGCTGGTTGTACTGGTTTTCTCTCAGGCTTAATATCATGGAACTCTTTGTATTCTATTGAAAAATGAAGAATTCTCGCTTCTGAGCACAATATTCATATTTTTAAAAAATATTTCTTCATTTCAAATAAGAAATTTGATATTTTTCGACAAATTGAATATTCAGGTATGCTCTGCTGGCATTTTTACAGGAGTTCTGGTTTTGTAGTTAGCTTTGTATAATACAACTACTAATATTCTGTTAGAAATCAAAGAGTTCCCGTGTCTGAGCACATTAAAAAAGAAATTATTTAGTACTTTTATATATGAAGAATTTTAATAGACATTTTTCAATATTTCATATATTCAATTATGCTCTGCTGGCAGTTTCTTCACAGTTCTGGTTTTCTTTCAGGCTATATATCGTAGAACTGCTTATATTCTATTGAAAAATGAAGAGTTCTCGCTTCTGAGCACGAAATTCATATTTTTAAAAAATATTTTTTCGTCTCAACAAATTAATTTGATATTTTTCAACAAATCTAATTTTCAACTATGCTCTGCTGGCGTTTTTACAGGAGTTCTAGTTTTGTAATTGACTTTGTATAATAGAACTACTAATATTCTATTAGAAATCGAAGAGTTCCCGTGACTGAACACTTTCAAAAAAAATATATTTAGTACATTTACATATGAAGAGTTAAAATAGACATTTTTCAATATTTCATACATTCAACTATGCTCTGCTGGCACTTTCTTCGGAGTTCTGGTTTTCTTTCAGGCTTAATACCATAGAACTATTTGTATTCTATTGAAAAATGAAGAGTTCTCGCTTCTGAGCACGAAATTCATATTTTTAAAAAATATTTTTTCGTCTCAACAAATTAATTTGATATTTTTCAACAAATCTAATTTTCAACTATGCTCTGCTGGTATTTTTACAGGAGTTCTAGTTTTATAATTGACTTTGTGTAATAGAACTATTCATATTCTGTTAGAAATCCAAGAGTTCCCGTGACTGAACACTTTTAAAAAAAAATATTTAGTACATTTACATATGAAGAGTTAAAATAGACATTTTTCAATATTTCATAAATTCAACTATACTCTGCTGGCAGTTTTTTCAGAGTTCTGGTTTTCTTTCAGGCAAAATATCGTAGAACTACTTGTATACTATTGTAAAATAAAGAGTTCTTGTGTCTGAGTATCATTTTATTAATTTTAAAAATTACTTTACCTTACGAACTATTTTCGAAACGAACGTTCTTTTTTCTGTTGAATGAAATTTTTTTTCTTCGTGAAATCAACAGAACTGTTGTTAAAAATTATCAGGAACTATTTTATTCATCCCTATGAGTGCAGATCTCGCCCCGATCTTTATTTGCAAAAAAAATATCTGCCAAGGGAAGTTAGCAGATCTTTTTTTACATAACTTTTTCAGGGGTAAAAACGACAGAACTATTTATAAAACCTATCAGGAACTATAGAACTTAGGTGCATGGGAAGAGAACTTCACAGACATGTCATCATGTGGGATAGTAACGTCGACAATCACTGCGGGGCCCGCCACTCGGTCTACTAGTACTACATTAGGTCTATTGGCAACAATATACCTGTCAGTAATAATAGACCTATCCCAGTAGAGCAAAGGACAGCTATTTTCAAGAACACACATGGGATTGTACCTGTAGTTAGGCACCTCCAATTCTACAAGGCTATATTGAAGAGCAAGTTGCTCGTGTATTATGTTGGCTATTTGATTGTGTCTATGCAAATACTCACCATTAGCAAGATGAGAACAACCAGAGACAATATGTCTGAGGGACTCCCCAGGTCGATGACACGCCCGGCAGATGTCGATAGTGCCATCTTTCATAATATGTCTCTGGTAGTTCCGTGTCTTGATAACTTCGTCCATAATTGCACAGACAAAACTTTCAGTTTCTCCGAAAAGATCCCCGAAATGTAACTAAGATAATGATGAAGCAGTATCCACGACCTGGCCCACTAGGGCTCTATGGACCATGCATCTCCTTGCTTTTCCATATAGCCATGCGATCAGAAGTAGTTAGTAGGAAAGAGGAGTAAGGCCTTTGTCAACTGTTACCACATACATATCCTCGTCAATCTTGAGAAAATATTCTCTAAGACTGCATACCTTGTGGTTATGGAGGTTCTTGACATTCAAAAAGCCACGACCTCCACACTTACGCGGGATATACAGTCTCATTACAGACGAAAGCGAATTATTTATTGTTTTTATTGAATGAAATTTTTGAGTTGTTTAGAAATACATAGAGAAAATAAAATTATATTTAAATTTCCGAATAACGTCTTATAACTTAGTATATCAAGCATCATTAAAAGTTGTAGTCGGAGCGTGACGAAAAAATTATCTTTTTTAAGACCGCAAGGAAAACCAAACTAACATACTACACGTTTCCTTATTTATGAGCAATTCGTTTTACATTTGTTGAATGCACTTAAAAGTATTGTGGTTACTTAGCGCCGTGTAGTTATTAACGTCATTAGATCCACCAGTGGTCTGACTGTAAATGACCTACAAGAGTAATTATTCTATAGAAGTAGTCTATGGGGAATGTTTTTGTACTAACTGCTGATTACCACCTCAACGACCGAAGCGATGCAGTTTTCCGGAAATGTATTAGTCGAATATTGCTGTGAATTCGACGGCTGGTTTAGGTATCTTAAATTGGGTAACCTCATATCGGTAATAGGATGTTAACAAATGTACTTTATTATTTTGTAGCTATACGCTGTTTCCCGCATATAGCAGGGTAGACAGAAGGAACCTAGTGTTAAGACACTCTATTATCCACAGACCGTTGCGTTTACTGGCGGAATATACTGGCGCTCTTTGTATTCTTACCAGAAGAAGGAGAAAGATAAATTAATTAAATCATTTTCCTGAGTGGAAGTCGAACTCACAATTATCTCGCTTACAGTCAGATGACACATACATGAGATGTCGCTGTTCCACGACTGCTTTCATATTTGTATGTTATATCAAATTAAAATCGAGAGTATATTCACAAAGCATGTAAAAACGAATTTAATTGCTGAAAATAGTATTTTTGTGCTATTCCCCCCCAAAAATAACGGGGGATCCATAATCGCTGTCCACGCGAGCGAAACCGCTAGCGTAGCACTAGTAACCATATAAGTAAATGACCAACAAACATGATTAGGAGTCAAATTTTTACACATTATGACTATCGGCGCCGTGGCTAGTTGACGTTAAAGCGCCTGTCTAGTAAACAGTAGATCGTGAGTTCGAATCTCGCCGGGGTCTTGATTTGCTTTTTGAATAAAAATATTTTTATTTTTATTCAAAAAGCCCATGCCTAGCAGGCATTATTAAAATCCTTAATATGGTTGTAGCTCTATGTATATATGTTTTTTTCCCAATAATAGCAGAAAGTATCAAAATTTGCAATTGCTATACAATCCCGAAGCCGTATGAAGTGAAAGCGATCGTGTTGCAGGAACAGGATTATTATCTTTAGATAGCAGCATATTAAGAGCACACTTGCTGTTGCTAATTTGTTAATCTATTTACATTTTATAATATAACCATAAAAAAATGCAAAACAAAAAAATTAGGCATGTTTAATGGATAATATGAGAATGATAAATGTCAAGATTTTTTAACCATTATAACAAAAAGACAATCATGATGAGTTTGTGATTTAAAATACCAATTATCTATTCGAAGTATAAGTTTTTCTTTATTTCTTAGGTTAATTGCGGGAAGCACATTATCTGCTTTTAGTTCATAAAAAAAGCTAAAATTGCGTAAAAACCAATATCAATAAATTTTACAAATTCATAATATAGTAGTAAATAAATTAGTTAAACTAAAAGTAATTAGTATAATATAGTTATGTAAATGTACGTAATTTTATTAAGATACAAAATTATGTATATTCAATCGAAATGAGGTCGTTATAGGTCGCAAACAACTGATAAGAGAGTTCTATTGGTAATTTAGGTGGCTTGAGATTTGTACTTTATATACTTTATTAAAATTAATTAATAATTGATAATCATTATTAAAATTTATATGTATAATCAAATTTTTTCTTGTAATTTGTCTTCATGTATGCGTTCGGATTCAATCCTTATCCGGAAAACTCAATTATTATTATTTCTCCGGTCTGGTAAGTCGAGTGTCTTGACATTAGGATCTTCTTGCCTATTGTGTTATCAGTTTTTTTTAAGATTAATCATGCTGTAACTTTCATACATTAGGGTACTCAGAGGGAACCTAGTGTTAAGACACTCCTTTCTCCATTTTCCATATATATGTGTGTATATATATGTAAACACACAATTGTGTTTAATGGTGGAGTTCAACGCCACATGTAACTTTCTAATAATTTTTAAAATGTAGTATGTGAAAATGAATTCCAAATCTTAAAACTTGAAATTCATGTTGAAAGTAATTAAGTGTACATAGCAAAATTAGTTTATACGAAAAGTAGTTTATACGAAAACACTACAAAAGTAGTTTATACGAAAACACCAAGTATCAAGACATCACCGTGCCAGTATATTCTAATAGCATAACTTACGATATCACTCATGTACTGTTGACCAGTACATACCAATTACGTCGTTCAGAGCTATTGTCCTTACAATTAAATTATTGGTAAAGTTTATTTTAACTAAAATTAGTGAAAATTAAATATATATTAGTAAAACATAATTGGATCTAACGTTTTAGTGTATCAACAATATTTTGAAAATAATAAAAAAAATTATACATTTTGTTAAGTTTCTAATAAGTCTTCTACTTCAATAGGTATTATATGTGTTACATAATAATTGTTACGATAATAATTAATCTTTAGTATACTTTTATTTTTTGTTTTAAATTCAAATAAAAGAAATATCCTATGAGATAAATGTGTAAGGAAAGTGTCTATTAATTTGACAAAGTTTTATAAATTATTATCTAAGAATAATATACTAAGTAGTATAGTGATATTATTATACAAGTGCGAGGAAGATATTAAGAGTTTATTTTATTTGATTTTTCTTTTATTTTCTTTTTCAGATATGACTTCGCTAAATCAAATATTCTGCTGCCTAGCAATATTCCTCTCGCTGGTGTACAAATGTGAGTATTTGAATAATTTTCATTCTTAAATACTTTATATGAACGTTGTACTTAGTAAGTTTTTGTTCTTGCAATAATTAAATTTAAGGAAATTAAACTCATATTAGAAATTTAAAGAAAATGATAATAGCAGTATAGGTAAGTTAAAAATAATTATTAAAAGTATTATGAAAATAATAAATAAATTATTAAAAGTATTATGAAAATCATTTACTTACATTTTGTCTATTAAGGGGCCAGTTTCATTGAAAAACCTGAAGTATTCATGATGAAAACTACTTACCATAATATTATGGTAAAAATTGTATATAATAACCCACTAAAAGAATTAGAATCTCGTTCAGTGCATGTTATATTAGGATACGTTCTGCATACACTATGAAAATAAATATTTTTAATATATTGTACCTGTAGTTTCTGAGGTTTTCAACGAAACAAAAACAAAATATTTAATAATTACTTTACAATTTTCAGCTACCAGTATAAACTGCTTCTACTGCAACAGTGCTAACAACAGTGCGTGCCTGGACGTCAACGTATACGACGAGGAGGTGCGCTCGCGCATCATACCCATAGTGGACTGTAATACCGCTATACCTAATGCCATTTCATACAATTTCTTCTGTAGGAAAATTGTACAGACAAGTGAGTTTAATATAAATAAATAATATAAAGTTAATATATATATATAGTTACATAATATAAAGTCTAATTATATGATAACAACAGGAAATTTGGTTGCATAAACTAAATTAATTAATTAATAAAAGTATTACTTGCGTCATCAATACAAATCCAACGACATATACTTTATTAAAATCGATTCACTAGTTTAACAGTTACAAGGAAACAACGGAACAGCCGTACATACATACGCGCTACAAACATAACCTTCCCTTTTGAGCTTCGTCGCAGTCGATTTAATTGATTGAAAAATTTCCCGGAAAATATTTATTTTCATATTTTCCATATATGACACTACCAATACAAAAATAAGAAAAAAGTAATACTTTTGTTTAAACATAAGAAGATCATTTTTATCTTGTAAACATAAGGCGAGAGCTTAGAATATGAGACTTATATGTCGATATTTCTTAACAGTTCTTTTATCTCAATCCAAAATTGCAAATACCACTTGATTGACATGATTCTCTTAATAGAATAACCATTACAAATTACTTAAAAATCATATAAAGCTAAAACATATATTATTCAATACATATATTATATATAAAGCTAAAACATATGTTATTCAATACATATATTATTTATACTCTTTCAGTATTCCATCCCCACCGAGAGTCCGAAGTGAGGGTAACACGTGGCTGCGGCTGGGTGCGCAGCGAGAAAGCAGATTGCTACAAAGACGATAACAGCGATCACCTGGGCACTGTCTGTCAATGCTTCAACGACCTCTGCAACAGCGGCGACACTGTTGACCCCTCGACTGCCACAGTCCTCTTTCTAGCCTTAGCTCTATGCCTTTATTACTGGCGCTAACTTTTGTTTTTACATTATATGCTTAAGCTATGTATTAATAAAAACTTTTTTAAAAATATAGTTACGCAATTGTTATAACTCTATTTTTTACTTATATAACAATATACCTATGACCAATCGATAGTTCTTCTTATTAGAGTGTATTGACACTTCACCCACGTTATTTAACTGATACGGCGTATAGGCGTGACGTCGCCTACATGGAACTTCGCCAGTAATCCCGTTAAATATCCCGTATTGTGTGAAATGATCAGGTACCAGGTATTACAGTGTAAATTGTAAACATTTCAGTAAATTGTTTGAACTAGGTCTGTGGGGTAAGCCTTCAAATTGCTAGCAATATTAGTGGTCGGGAAATCTGTTTTTGGGGTCCGCGCACACGGCTCTATGTTTACATTTTGTCTATTTAAACAAGTTGTTGGTATGGTAATATTTATAGCGGATAAAAGATTTTTTACATATAGCATGTAAAGGGAACTTGGGAACCTATAAAATATTCTCGTTCCCAATTTTCCGCCGAATCCTTGAAGCATTGCGTGAAAATAATAAATATTTAATTTCAATTTAGAATAGTAATTTATATAATATTTTAAAAGCGCACTTAACTGGATTATTAGTTTAAAATATGACAAATGACTATGATAACAGTGATAAAAAAAGAAACTAGTGTCATTTCATGTAATTACGCGCCAATTGCGTACATTGCCTCCTTATGTAACGTGTTATTTCTAAAATAAATATAATATGCGTGATACGGCGTTACGCGAATTTTTATTTATTTAAATAGAAAATGCACGACTACTGCATGCAACGACTACAAAGTTATTACTGACCAATCCACTAAATGTGAGCAAAATGAACTTAATTTATATTATCACTCTTATTAATTTAAAAATATTATTTATTTCTAATTTTTATTTAAGCTTCCGAAAAATAGTCCCATTATTTTTTGTAAATAATCCTAAACCATTATAATATGAAAGGAAACCACTCTCATTCAGGCCACGGCAAACATTCCCTTCCATAACACAATATATAATGTAGTTAGAAGTTGACGGAATTTCATCCTGATTCAAATTTAGCATAGAATAATTTAGTTAAAGTTAGTCTGGTCAGTAAATGCTAGGGGACTCCAGCGGAAACGCTGTTTTGTATAAACTATGGAATATAGCAACGTAGCATAACCTAGCCCGAAGTTATAATTTATTATTATTATGTTACTTAAACAAATATAGTTATTTAATTTATATCTTACAGTTGTGGACGCAGTGGTACAGCGGCGCAGTAATCAAGTCCATTGTGGGTTTGATCCCACTCGAAAGGCATGAATCATTTATCTCTCGTACGGAAACAAAGCGCAAAGGCTAGTTCTGCCATTGTACACGTATAGTCTAGAAAATTGGACAATGAGTGGAGAACGGAGTGTCTTAACACTATCCCCCCCTCAGTCTACCCCTCTATATGCAGATTACATCGTGAAGCTAAAAAAAAGCTTACAGTATATAATTAAAAATGTGTATTTTTTTTAAATGTTAACTTTATACTCAGTAGTAAGTATTTCTAATATTTAACATGACCTTGAACTTTACGTTGATGAAATCTTGGTTTTTAATCTATTGGAACGATATAATAAAAGTACAGTTACACATATACTCGTATATGACAGAGATTTTCAATATTGATTGATATGTTAGTATATAAATGTTAACTAGATTATATTGACTTTTGGCAATTTTTTTTTTAAATTAACCTAACATAGATGACCTTCTAAGAAATAAAACACAAAATTAATATGTCGTTGCATAGCTTTATTTAGGCTATTCAGTATACAATAAACAGTCGATAGAATTGTAGCACTTAATAATTAATTAATGTGAGAACTATTCCATGGATTCTAGAACCCATCCAGCCTAGAAATAAATCTCACATTAAAACAACTTATTATAATAATAATACTAATAATAAATATTTAACGGCGGTATTCAATTACAAGAAAATATTTTTTAAATCTATACTAAATTGACCTAAAAATTTTGGAAAGTGTTAATAAATTTTGAATTTACATTTAGGTACATGTTGATAAGTCGATTTTGAATATATTTGGAGATTTAATAATAATTTGGGTTTTATTTAACTTTTATTTAATCTGTGTTTTTTTAATTTCATTTCATGGCTATCTCATGTTTTTTTACTTTATACAATAAATTTAACAAGTACTTGGGCGGGTGTATTTATATAACGTACAATACTAAGAGCAATATTTCAGCAATCAATTACGATATTGACTTCTAAGTAAAAGCCAATCAATCACCTGTCCGAGGAATCATTTATAGTAACTTAATATTAAAGTTTTATCATTTTTGTCACAATGTTTGATTTTTTTTATAAAGTTAATGTATTTGAGGGTCCATAGTGGGTATGGGTAAAGTGTGGTGAATAATTATGTTTCCTTCGCTTCACGTTTCGCTTGCGTGATGTCTAGTTGCTCGGGTTCGCTTCTTTCGTTATCGTTTTGTGAAATATCTGTAATAAAAAATATTCATATAATTATATTAAATTAACCATCCAAACGGTATTTTTTTATCTTCACGCTATATCCATAGGAAGGAACCAGTAGGAGGAAGGAACCTGGTAACCTGGTATTAAGACACTTCTGTTCCCCACTTTCCGCCGAATTTTGGAGTTATTGCCTGTTGCAAAAAGCGTGTTGGGTAACTGAAAATGACTGGCCCCAATACTATTGAGGACAGTGGTGGCCTGTTTAATATTTTATACATTCAATGAATACATAAATTATTTTTGTTCTGGCGGATATGGTTAATTTTGACGTCTCTCTGAACTTAAAGATGAAGACCAAGCAGACCAAGGTAGAGCAACTAGTTTAAAATAAAGTAAAAAAAATAATAATTTCAATAAACAATATAAAAAGTTTTCAATAAAAAATAATATTTCACATTATATCAATAAACAAAAATTTGCATTTCCCTATAGAGAACCGTTTCAAATGACGTTTTAATAGCTGCGTAAATGCTGTCAAATTTCCTACAGTAAATTTCGTTTTGACTGACGCTGTCTCGCCTGTCTGCTTTATGGGGTGTAGATTCAATATAATTATTTGGTATAAATTGAATTCTAAAGAGATAAATTTATAAAATTTATACAATTGTTAGATGCTTTTACTTTGGAAGCTATCTTGGCGTGGGACAGCGTTTGACTGTGAGTGATACAATTATCACGGGTTCGATTTCCATTCACAAAAATAGAATATTTCCATTTTTGTGTCCTGGTAGGCGGCGTTGAGTTTATTCACTTGAACTTCGGATCGGAGTGTTTTGACATTACTTTCTCACTGCCTATTTAATTCTTTTGGTGTAAAGATGATGGATTGCTGCTTTTTATAAATATTTTACACATTTTATTTTAAATTTGTATTGCAATTCATATCTAGATGGCTTATTTATATAATTTAATAAATAATACGTTCTATAACGTATTTCCTAACATACCTCATAACATATTATATTATAACTATAAAGAAGAACAGACTGTATAAGATAAGATATAATTATTAAATCTATAAAAATTTTGTTAATTATACAAATAAATCTTACTATACAAATTTAAGGTTGTAAGGTTTACAATGTAGCGTTGGTTATTAAATGCCACCAGGTCCTTAAAATTCATATTTAATACCACTTGGGCTTCATACTATGTATATAACGAGTGTAGCCAAAGAATAGTACACTATATCAAAGCAAGAGGGCTCAAAGTCATTAGTACTAAAATGTAGGCACCTTAGAAATATACCAATTAGAATTTAGTTTATGTTGTAATTTAATTTAGGCACTATATTTTCGTTACTAAAAATAATCCTATAATAAAAGTATACATATGTAATGAGAGCCAAGTAAAATAATAAGTGATGGGTAGTTCTCGACTTTACCGACAAAAGAACGGGACATTTGTATGGGTGCCGAGTTCTGTGACACTCGGGATAAAATTCAAGTTCTAAATTTTACTTGGCTATTTTTTACCACTAAACTAAATATAAACTAAAACTCCAATATAAGCTGGAATTACACAATAACTTGCAAAAATAATAAGGCCAGTACGTAAAAAATAGTCGAATAAAACTATTTTTTTTTATTGTGAACAATATTGTTAATTCTTAAATGGAAATAAACGTTAATGAGATAATAAATAATAAATCGAGTCGAGCTCTCCTTATTATTTATTTTGTGAGCTTCACATAGGGTGGAGGCCGTAACGTCTTCGCAATGAATTTTAATTCCTTTGGTTTATAGTCTATGCATGTTTGACGCTGAGTAGTTATTTCTATGCACATTTCAATTTACACCACCCAGGAATGAATGCAAGACTGTCATTTCTAATTTTATATCTTTATTTGATTTTATTACATTTGTTTGTGCCATGACGCCTTCGTAGCGCAGAGGTACAAGCGTGTGACTGTAAGCGCGACGGTTGTAGGTTCAATTCTCACCCGAGGAAATGAAATTATTAATATTTTTATTTCTTCGCTTTGGTAACAAAGTGGCGGAACGAACTGTCTCTTTATTTGCTTAAAGAAATATTTATATATAAAAATTATAAAAGATATTTATAATGTTTAAATAATAGTACGATCAAGATGCAGTTAACGAAGTGAAAACAATTTCCGTTTAGTATTTATGAAGCTTTCATAGGCCCAAGCTTTCCCTCCGGAAGTGGAGTCTAATTTGATAGAACGCTACTGAAATGGCTAATGCTTTAAATTAATAGATTTTTGTTTCAACTGTTTTATATTATACTTTCGTAACGCAGCGCTACTTCCAACTGTAGGCACGACTGATCCGCATCCAGCACGCATTGTTTCGAAAATTGGTGATATCTTGTAGTAAACGTGACTGTTATCACGAATGTACAAAATATATCCAATTATATTAAAAACCTTTAGTTTTCCTATTTTCTTATACTACTCTATACAAGAATATGTTATTAGATATATCTTAGGTTTTACGCCTACTTGCACTCATTAGGTTGTTACACGAATACTTTATAAGCTGTTGTCAATATTTTTATATGTGGTTGGTACTTTGTCGATAAAAATATACAGGATTTTATATAACAATGTCAATAGCATGAAATCGAAATTCATAAAATTATAAAATTCTAAATGTTTATAGTGACGAATATGTTATAATATGCACGTATTAATTGAATTGAAAAACATGATATACCTACAAATAAGACTTACATAGAATTTTGAGACCATAACAAAGTTACTAATCTAAATTCTTACCATCCTCATCACTCCTGAAGCCCCTGCCCAGTCTTGGCCCGAACCACATTCCCAATGTGTCTGGCCGGGGGTCATACGCCTCTCTTTTCACGTAAGGATTGCGCCGCCCAAACAAAAGCTCTTGGAGCTGAAGCTCGGTTCGTAAATCACTCCTACCGACCCGTGGAAAAGCGTAGAGTTGTCGCTTCATTGGCTCTTCTATTTAAAAAATATTATATATCAAAATTTTAGTTAAACTTGTTAATGTGGATTTTAAAAAGTAGGAATTTAAGAAATTTCTCTCTTAACAGTCCCGTATCTAATTACCTAACGTGCTATAGATGCTACGAAATTTTAAAATTACGAATTTCAATTCTCTAAGTTTCTCTAAGTTCAACTCTGCGTTGTCTGTCAGTGAGTGCCTGAGGGGTCGAAGTTATATTGAAGTATTATATACGGAGATCTATCTCTATTTATCAAGACGTGTATCTTTTATAAAGGAAAAGAATATCTAAAGTATAAAATTTATATTACAAATATATAAGCAACCCATATTATCTAGTTTTTCTTTTCATTCGGTTCCATAATAAAATTTTGTCAACTATGTCTCTCGGAAGTATATTTTTCTTTCGTACTGTTATTTGTCTTAGTCAACGACTTCAATAATTGGTAGTAGATAAAAAATAGCAAAAAAATAAAATATAGATATATGTCAAATATTCAAATTAGACGGTCTATCTATCATTGGGGTAAGAAATAAGGAAAAATAATATGAGTCAAGCCTCCAAGGCTTGTAGTATATCATTAGCATTACGTAAACATGCCATCATTATTATGAGAAGAATTGTATAATCATCTGTTACTCTTACAGTGTCTCATCTCGTTTACGAGATATTTTCTGTAACTTCAAATGACATTTGTAGAGATAGATGTCCTAGTGTTAAGACACTCTGTTCCCCACTTCCTGCTGAATTGCGTATATAAGTAAAAGTGTATAATAAATACCTACATCAATATTAAAATCTTACCTAATAATTCATTTACGGGCACTTGCCAAGTACGGTGCGACGCGCGACCTACCCTCGGAAATGGGTACAGGTTCAAAACGCCGTCGCGTCGAAGTTTTGTGCCGCTGTCTGTAATAAAAAAATATTATTTCTTTTTTACTTAGGTGATTTATGTTATAATGAAATATATTTTAAGTCATCACAGTGACATATGAAAGATTTAGATATAGAAAAATATATAATATAGGCAGAGGGAACTTAGTCTTAAGACACTCCGTTCCCTATTTTCCGCCGAATTCTAGGGACACGGCGTGTTGAGTGGCGGAACTCAACGCCGCCCTTTACCTCAACCGATTAGATTTTTTAATGAAAACATTTTGGAAGAGGTAGGCTATATAAGTGACTGAGAAACAAAGCTCTTCTGCCAGTAAATCCGTTAAGAAAATAAGAAATAACACTTTTCATGGTAAAAATAGATTTACATGATAGTGTTAATTCAACATACACTTTAAACTAAGCCCACAAACATCATAAACAACTAGAAACGTGTCGATTTTACTAGAAAAGGGTCAAATACATATTATTCTATTTTCAATCTATCAAAATCTCAATAATATTGACCCGCAAATAAAGAAAGCAAGTTTCTAAGAATACGCTAGCAGCATGCAAATCAGTCGAGGGGCGACAGTCTCAAATAGACAAACGCGACACCTTATCCATATCAATATAAGTTAGTGCTGTGTTTGATTTTTTCCGTAACTTTTTTGTTTTTGAAGAAAAAGTTTTGCCATGGCCTTGTTGCTTAAAGAATACTTTTTTGCAGTGTTTTTATTAATAATTTTATGAATCGTTGATATTTCATGGATCATAATAAAACTTTGAACATAATAACTATTTAAATAATTTTCAAATTTATTTAAATTGATATTGAAATAATTTTGAAAATTAAATAATAAAAAATGAGTTCCACCACTCAAACGCAAGCCTCCAGAATTTGGCAGAAAATGGGGAACGGTGAATCTGAAGACTAGGTTCCCAGGTTCCCTCTGCCTACTCTACTATGTGCGGGAAAAATAAATACATATATTTAAACTTTAACAAAACTATCACCTGTAAAATTAAACATTTTACAAAGTCAAGAAACAATTTAGTATTCCATGTATGAGCAGAACATTAAACATTATAAATGGCGAAGTTTCAACCACTCCAATAAACAAAGTTTTGACGCGAAGTGTTGTCAATTATTAAGTTGGACGAACTTTATTCATTTGTTAAATATCTTATAGTCCCTTTGAATTCATATTTATAACCTCTAATCAATAAAAAAATCATATATGTTTTTGGAGAAAATTACAGACTTTCATTAACCAGTAAACTAACTTTTATGTAAACTTTAACAGTTTTTAAGTTTAGTAAAAATCACATCTATAATATGTTCTCCTATTTTCTGGACCCGCATACAAGGCTAACACCAGTTTACCTCTGCGTACCCTGCTACGCAGAGGTAACCTGGTGCTAAGCTTAAGACTTGCTGTTCCGCCCAATTTTCCAGATATTGCGAGAGTGACGGAACTCAACGCCGAGCTTTGTGTATTATTAACAGATGATTATTTGACTTTGACTTTCTTATCTGTTTTTTCATGGATATTCCCTAAGACAAACATACTTACATCTCGTTTTAGTTAATTTACTTTATACCTAGTTTTGCTCATATATCTAATACTAAAATACATAGATACATCTTCTAAAGAAAAACAAAGAATAGAGAATAAATTCACTATATTTTCACCTTTAAATTAGAGAAGACGTAAAGCTTTAAAAATGATAATCCACAGGGAATCCAGCTTAAGTTAACTTTAACTAAAACTGTAATGATATCATAACATTGCGTTTGCAGCTAACAGCTATGGCCATTTATTTTTAGTTAATTTAAATAATCCCCGGATTTCATTATCTTCCTACTAATAACGTGAATATATTTTTAAGACGTCAAAAATATGTTTTATTTTAATACTGTTATGTTCTAGGAATAATTTATGGATTCTTTATTCCGTTTTCTTCGTTCTTTGTTTCGTCACACTAGGTAGTGCCACATATAGCAGCGTAGGGAAAGGGAAACTGAGAACCTAGTGTTAAAACACTCTGTTTACCATTTTCCGATGAATTTAAAGAACATGCAATATCAAGTATTGCGTAGAACATCACGCCGTGAAAATATTGATACATAATAATTCATTCCCCTGAGTGGAAATCGATTCTACAACGTTGCGTTTGCAGTCTAACTTGAGTCATTGCACTAAAACGGTCTTGACACCTATATCTAAAGTTGCTATATTTACGAAGAATTCAATAAATTTGTAAAATATACAAAATAAAAATAGAGATCTAAATTAAAATATAAATCAAATTTTAATTGTAATAAATATTAAGTAAAATAAGCTTACGATACGTTGTGGCGGCGACTGAAGACACCAATAAGATGGAGAGAACAAGCCTTTTTGTCGACTGCATTGTACCTGCTAAATAAACGGTAAAAGGTAAAAGTTAAAAATATTTTACTTAGAGAATGTTTTTTTTTTTCAATTATAATTATAATTATAATTTCATTTATAGCTAATATATTTATTTTTTATTTTTGTCATTTGGTTTCATATAAAGTTCCCATGTATTATATATAACGTAGAGTCTACGAAATTTAAAAAAAAAAAACATAATAAATAATATTTGTATGTCACATATTTAAAATTAAAAACAAAAACTTTAATTGTGCTTTCATTTCGTATCGTAACATTTAAAAAATGTAAAAGACTTTAGGAACATCGCTCAAAATAAAAATAATACCTACCCAAAAGTCAGCCTTATTAAAAATAAAACAGTTTTAAATTATATAATTTGTCTCAATTCATCTCCATGGTATTTTTGTGATCGAACTGAGTTGTTGAGCCGACAATAATTGAAATTATCAACCCCCGCAAATGATATCTAGCTTATGACTTCTAACTTATGTTTATATTTTTCACAGATCATAGAATCTAATTGCTCTAAATAAACGTGGGTACCTAAATGATTTTATATATTATATATATTTTGTACTTTTTTTAGATATCTTAGAAGAAGTCTTTTTGTTCACCATTTTCATTAATAGCTAATTTTAAAAGCTTTCATAGCAAAGATTACACACTTAGCTAACACCATGATCGTGACATCTAAATTCAATTACCTATTTTCCTAATCTATTTAAAACAACAATGGACAAAAAGTAAGGAACGGAATGATATAATTTACATATTTATAAATACAAATATGCGGATAAAAGTATGAAGTTTTTTTAAATAAAAGTAAGAAAAAAACATATGAAAATAATTCTACAAGCTGTAATCCTCCACAAGTTTAAATTTTGTAAGTTCGCTTCTTAGGGGTTATCGTTTACCTAGTTTGCCTGGCTAGATATTATACATTTTGCATGCAAAAGAGCACGAAAGTACGATACGTTCAGCACGTTTACTTGTTATCTTATAGCTAAATTATATTATATTATATTTTGGACGCTAGTCGTGGCCCAGGGGAGCAAGTTCAATTTCTACGTACACTCAAAGTCCAAGAACACTCTTAACACTAAATGCTCTCTGCTTACCCTGATATGTGAGGGATACTGCGTGAATATGAAGAAAAAAACATTTTAGGATAATAAAAGTAACGCAATTAAAATAAAATTTATCTGAAACAAATATATGATTATTTATGAATGTGAATTTTAGATTTTCTATATAAAGAGTCCAGACAGATTAAATATGGTCTGTTTTTCGGAATTGCTAAAGTGCGGGAAGGTAATACTTGCCCCGGGGACTACTAGTTAAATTAAGTGGAGAAAAATCCGAGATAACGTCCAATGTATAATGAGAAATATTTGCAAAGACAGATTTTGGTTTAAATTCGCTGAGCCCCAGTAGATTTTAGTTATAAATTTATATTGTGGGTTTGATTATAAATTTTTTTTCCTAGTTTGTTTAGACCGTGTATGAGTCAGCGTCCAGAAGATATATTTTATGGGCATGATATCAGTGAAGTTACGAATGATATATCAGTGAGTTTACGAATTTTAAATCATTATTTTTAATAATTTTAGCACGATTTTTTTTTCATTCTTAAAATTATTCAATGGTTAAGTTAAATTGAATATTAAATATTTAAGCATTTATTTTAAATACAACATAAAATAAAATAATAACACAACGGGATAGTAAGAACATATTTTCATGTAAAATGCTCATTTATTTTGAAATTAAAAAAAGCCAAGACACTGTAGTTGTTACGGTCACTTTTCCTTATTTCAAACTAACTATATTTATTTTCTTTTACTACCATATTTAAGCATATATTAGAATATTCTTTAAATATATAAAAATATTTTAATATGTATTTAAAAATCTGTTACTTTCTACAAAAACTATTAATATTTGGATAAAATAGTATTTGATAAAATAACTATATAAACAAATAAAAATAAAACAATAATCTTGTAATGATTTTAGATATAGTAAGACAATGAACACTATGTTTTTTAAATAAGTTTAAACTACATTAAAAAATATTGAAATTGCGCGATATAATAAAAATAAGAGTTCTTTGGTTTTTGTTTAAATGATATTTTTACAGGAATACAGTGATGCTTACCTTTGCGTTCACCACCTGTTGCTTGAATGCTGGAATTCCCTCGCACCCTCACTTTATATAGCACGTGGCGCCCGCGCCCTAGCGCTTCCCAAAGTTTTGACAAAAAATCCCCTGAAAATTATATTGAACATATATATGAAGAGATAAATAATTTCAAAATTATCCATATATTTGAAGATACTTACAACAACAATAAGTAATAAGATAATTATTTGCAATGATTATTAAAATCTTTACGAAAAACAAAAAAAATATTTCCTTAACATTTTTAAATGTTATTCCAATTTTTTTTACTTTTCTGGAAACTGTTCAAGACGGACGGATAACAAGAGGAGCGGGTTCGAGCCCGCTACGTTTAAATTTTTATAAGTTTCTAAAAAAGTTGCAACATATATATTAAAAATGAAGAGTAATTTATATTTCTATGAAAATGTAAAATATTTTTCCACTAACAAAAGGCTTGACAGTCACTGGATAGTGTGGTGGAGAATCACGTCCTTGTGTTTAGAGATAATTCATTTACATCCGCAGTTTTCAAGACCTGACCGATGTTGACCTAACAGACAATTTGCAATCGCTTAAATATATTAGTTAAATAGCGACCCTCTTGCGGCTTCGCCCGCTTTAACTACTGGATTTTTCATACAATGTATGTTTGCAAAGCACTTAAGATAATGTGAAAATTAATTAAACCCTAATGCAAACCGCATTTTCGTAGTTTCAATAAGGATTTTCCAATTGTTTTACACAGCAAGGATTTTTGAGTAGGTACCGTAATTTTAAATCTGTGCTACTAATCTAAATATATTTAAATGACTATTTTTAAACGGAAGGAATTATAAACAAAAGCCTACCTACTAATAACTACTACAAAAAATATGAAACCAAATATATCGCGCTTAAATAATACATTCAACTCCAATTATCCAATACGTGCAAACGCAACTAAATCTTCGTTGCTATAGAGGCAGGCGGGTTTTTGTTTTTCGAGCTTCTGGTTAATGCTGAAGAGGATATTCTGTCACTGATGAAAAACAAGCACTACGTGGCTGCCTGTGAGGAAAATTAAATAGAATGCATCGGCCGGGAATCGAACCCGGGCCGCCCGCGTGGCAGGCGAGCATTCTACCACTGAACCACCGATGCGTGTTAGGTTATTTATAGTGTTAGGCGGGCGCAGGGGACGCGCTTGTATAAGCCGTTTCGCAGCAAGGATTTTTTGATATTGTAACAACTTCTAAGGTACTTATTAAAATGAAAAACAGTAAAAGACAGTTTTGATCTACATTAAATGGCCAACGTAACTAATATACTTATTTATATGCTGAGAGTAAGGGATAAGTGAAACTTGAGTAACATACAGCTGATGTGTCAACGGCGTGATGTGTCAACAATTAAATGCGTTTTTCTCTAAAACTATTCGCAATTTCGAAATAGTGTAAAAAGCAAATTTTATCTTCGTTTAACGTAGAAAATTAATAAAGTATTTTAAAGGATAAGGATTAATACCATTATGGAAAAATATCCCTCACAATAAAAAATATATTGAAATTACTATTTTTAGACAGAAATATGATCACTACACGTTATCCTTAAAAGATACGAATATGCTGTCGCGGACTTTTTTGTAGATCTTATTAAGAGGAACAATACTCCAGTACATTATTTTCATGTAGTACTTACCATTAAAGCAGCGCATGCGTGAAAGTGTCTCAACGGGTAGGACTTTATACACATTTGTCTTATTTATGTAAATTTACATAAGAATGTACAAATAATATATATATATATATATAAAACCCTCCTTGAAAAATACTCGACCTAATGGTGAAAACCGTATCAAAATCCGTTGGGTGGTTTAGAAGAAGAGTTAGAAAGGCTAGACAGACGCGAAATGCGACTTTGTTTTATAAGGATAGGATGTTAAATACTACCCCGTTCCTTTGAATCGTGGCGCTGTGGGACATGTATGTAAACATTCTATGGTTATAGGTTCGATTTGGAATTAATTATTTTAGTCTCTCAGATAAACAAAAGTGCGGCGTGGAGTTCCGTCATTCTAGTTATTACTAAAAAACATATAATATTTTTAATAGGAGTAATCCCTTTATAACTCTTACATTGTATGGAATAGAATATAGGCATCACTTTATTCTCATGTTACATCATTTTTCAGCCTAGAGCTTTATCCCACTAACAGTGAGGTAAGTGTCAAGACACTCCGCGAGTTCACTTTACATGTAAATTTAGTATTTTTACACATAGCAGAGTAGGCAGAGGGAACCTAGTTAACACAGTCCGTTCCCATTAAGACTGACATCTGTCGCACGACTTACTAGTGTAAATAAACCAGTACTAATTTAATTACGTAAAATCTGTTAAGTTTAAATTTTCAATGTTTCATTTTAATTAAATATTCATTAGCCCGACAAGCTTTTATGATCATATATAAGTTATGAGTTTAAATTTAAAAGTAAAACTTTATTTTCTCCTTTTTAGAGCGTTTAAATAAATTTTATTTTTTTGCTTTTAATTTATTTTAGCCTTTAGCCCGTCACATCTCACAGAATTTCTTACTATTTATGATTTCGTTGAAAATTTACTGATTGTTATATGACGAGACATCGCCCTTTAATTATGACGAACATTTTCGTGATTGCCTATTTCATAACAGACATGTGTGTCTACTTATCTTATAGACTTAGATTTTATATTTTAGTGTACTGTATGTTTTTTGTATTTTTCCTGACGTGTTGTATCCAGCTACAGACACTACGTGTTGACTGGCAGAACTCAACGCCGCGCTTTACCTCGACACCAGAGCGAAGAAATGGAAATATAAACGTAAATAAATATTTCACTTCCTCGAGTGGGGATCGAACCTACAACCGTCGCGTTAGAGGCGCACCCCACGACGGCCTCTTATTATTTACTCTCAAAGGGGGAAACGTTAAAAGTGGTCTAGCTTAACACGACGTACGCTATCTTCAGTAATAACAAAAAAATATGATTACTAATTAAATAATTAATTTTGGTTGGGATGAGTTATACTAATTTTTCAATAGAAACTCACTCAAAAATCTATGAAGGTGACAGTGTGTGTATTCAATTCCCACTCGAGGAAATAAAATGTTTAATATTTCCATTTCTTTGGTCTGGTGTCGAAGAAAAGCAACTCTAAATACCCAATGCCTATATAATTCAATGGAAAGTGGAGAGTGGAGTATCTTAAAACTAGGCTTCTTCTGCCTAGCCTGCTTTATAAGGGCACAGCATGTAGTTCTCCATATCGATCTCTGAGATGTGAGCAAATTATAAATACGGACCCTGGTATGACCCATTCTCGACATAATTCAGTAATATTTAGAATTTAATTGTATAAGGGTTACCAAATGCAATGCACAATATTACCGAATAATTAAATGAATTTCCTACATTTTTTAATACAAAGTAATACTAATACTAATTCGATCTCATGACTTTACCTGTATCAAATACCAAATGATTTATCTTACAGCTACGTAACTTAATTAGTGCACATTTCAGTTCGCTTAACTTGTTGAGATGTCTCGTTACGTAAGACGTAATCGAACCCCAACCACTGTGTACTATTATAAAAATAAAATTTATTTGTAAGCCTTAATCGTTGCCCGCAACGATGCTGGGAGATATTTGTCCCCAAAGAAATTTCCAGAATTCCCTAGAAAAGTATTTTTTTATTTCTTCTAGGATAGGCAAAGGAAACCTGGATACCTTGGGAGCTAGTGTTAAGAGACACTGTTCCCATTAAGACATTTCCGTTTTCCACTTTCCGACATCGCGTGTTGATTGACGGAACTCAACGCTGCGCTTTGCTCATTGCCATAGCGAGGAAATTAAAATATTTAATATTTTATTTACCACTCCAGAAATTTTACTAAAAAAATTCCCTGTAAAATTCATATTTCATTACATAATTAATTTTTAAGACATACAATGCATAAAATGATATCTTCCAGGAAACCATGAATTGATTTCTTTCCGTTACGTCCGGGCTTAATACACGTAAAAGTAGAAGTTTATATATTTTTAAATTATTATAATTTAAAAATAACATCCTTAGTAGTGGTTGTCTATGAAAGCCTTTCAGTGCTTTGTGCCGGTAGGATAATTTGTTTACAAATGTCTATCTTCTATCTAATTATTTATACATGTATAGGCATGTGTAAGCCTAGATACTGTAAATTGGAAATGATCTTATTATCTATATAAATAGTAGGGTAGGCAGAGGGAACCTAGTGTTAAGACATTCCGTTCTCTGGAGTTTCTGGAGGCATCGCGCACACTAGAGGGAAGACATTTAATTTTAGTTAAGTAGTCATATGGACCAAAATTATATTTTTTATTTTATCCTATCTTTTATGAAAAAGAATAAAGAAGCCCTCTGTTTAAACCACATACAATAAAACACTGTCATGAGTAAACAATTGATTCCATTATATGATGCAAATGTGGTAAAAAATGTTTGCCGAAATCACTCTACATGTAAAATTTAGGATTTTGCTAATATATAATTATGAAAATAATTTGTTTTAAAGTAATATTGACACGTTTTTTAATATACGTTGTCAGTTTTACTCTCAAAGTTAACATTTGACTGTAAACTTTCATAGGAAGAAATATTTTTAGTGAGTGTACTAAGAGAAAAAAAATGTTAAGAAACGCATTAAAATTTAAACGTAGCGGGGCTCGAATTCATATTTCTGTCCAAGAAACCTGACCATTTTTTTAACTGTTCACTGTATTGAACGCTATACGAAGTGTCTTAACCTTAGGTTCCCAGGGCGGGAAGAGACTTTGTTCTCCAAATTCCGTTATTTCAAATATTTCATTTCCGCGGGTGGTATTCAAACCCATAACCGTCGCTTTTACAATGGCGCGCTTGTATCACTAAATAAATAAGTTATAACTTCTATTATGTTAAATTTTTCACATAAATAAATTATTGAGTGGATTGAAGACGAGTTGTAAGTTTAAGGCCCATGGGGCTATACCCACGTATACATGCAGTATAGCGATGAATTCATCGAACTACATAAAACGACATAATCTTGTTAAAAAGACAAAAAAACTTAATGAGGAACGATGTGCATCCAGAGGATGTCCTGACTAATATCTGTCCGATATTTGTTTGTGGGCATACGGGTACGCGACCCCGGATCCTCGAGCCGCCACTCTTACATCCTCATCCAGTCCGTAAGAATGGTGTCCTAACTCCCCCCCCCCNCTCCCCTGCTATGTGAGTAATAAAAAATAAATAAATCAGCTTCACGCTGTATCCCACACATAGCAGGGAAGGCAGAGGGAACTTAGTGTTAAGACACTCCGTTCCCCACTTTCTACTGAATTCTGTAGGCATTGCGTGTTGAATAGCAGAACTCAACGGCGCGCCTTGCCCCGACACCAGAGCGAAGAAATGGAAATATATACGTAACTAAATATTTCACTCCCTCTAGTGGGGATCGAACCCACATCCGTCGCGTTACAGTCATACCCTTGTGCCGCTGGGCCACAAAGGCCTCGATGTCAGTAATATCTAAAAATATATCATTCTCTCGAAGGAGAATCGAACTTGCAACCATTATGTGCTTATTAAGGCAAACCCCACAGGACAGGACAGGCCTAGTAAAATATATGTCATTACTTATTATTTGAATACAGCAGTATGTAAATCTTTGAATAATGTATAGCGCGCGTCACGTAAATTGAGAATGAGTGGCGAGCACGCCCGTGCGTGACCATATTAAAAGGATCAAGATATTTATTCTTATTTGGCTACACTTGTACAAAGTGATTTTGATTAGGATTTTCACTGTGACTGTAAATGCGACTGGTTATGGGTTCGATCCCCGTTCGTAGGAATGAAATACTTATATGAATTTATACTTTCATTTCTTCGCTCCAGTGTCGCGAGGTAAGGGCGGCATTGAGTTCCAACACTCAGCAAGCAATGCTTTCAGAATTCGAGGGGAAATGGAGAACGGAGTATTTTAGCACTAGGTTCCCTCTGCCTACCCTAATGTGTGCGGGATACTTTTAAGTAGGAAGTATATAACTTAAAGTAGGACTCGAGGAGGAAAAGGTCCGAATTTGTAATAAGAAATTGTATACATTTTTTAATTTCCCTAAGTTTTAGTAAACTCATCATCTATACTAACATGATTATTTGGAAAATTTGTTTTATTAAACGTGCTCGATATAGTATTAAGAAGTACTGTTTCGAATTGAAAATTTCTTCCCGCATTGGGTAGTCTATTTATAGGGACGGGAAGCTACTGACACTTCACGTTAATTGTTCCAATGTAATTGTATCTATCAGCGGTCAAAGTTATTTTGGGCACGCTACTTACAGTTATTTCTATTTAAACACACCGCAAGCGAAACCGCACGTAAGAGCTGGTATAATTATTTGTTATATTTAAGACTAGCGGACGCGCACAGCTTCGCTTGCTTATTTAGGGGTGAATTCTAATAAACCATGAAACATATATTGAATGAAATATTTTTAAGAGTCTAAATTTCAAATTTTATGAAAATCGGTGACGATTTAAAGATTTTTCCATACAAACTTTCAACCCCTTATTTGCATCCTTAGGGGAAGAATTCTAGAAAATCATGTAACATGTGTTCAGTTAAATATTTTTAAGAGTCTGAATTTCAAATTTTATAAAAATTAGTGCTGATTTAAAAAAAATCTATACAAACTTTTATCTCCTTATTTGCAGCCTTAGGAGGAGAATTCTAGAAAACGAAATTTTATGAAAATTCGTGTCGATTTAAATTTCTTTCAATACAAACTTTCAACCCCTATATAACCCCTTTAGGGTTAAAAATTTTTAAAATCCCTTCTTAGTGGATGTCCAGATTACAAAAGTAAACATCTGTCCAAATTTCATGTTTCTACGCACAGCGGTCACGGCTGTGCGTGCGTCTTACCTCAGTCAGTGAGGACAAGTCCTTTTATATATTATATAGATAAATTAAACACAATTATACTAACTGTATCTATATGAAGATATTTAGTAGGGGACTTTTTAGTTTCGAACTTATTTTTTTGTTAAAAGGTTTATGTTATAAATTTTTCAGTTCATTTTCTTGTTAGTAATAATTCTGGGGTGGGTACCAGACTATTCTGGGGCACGGTCCACCTGGCCTTGGCCTGCCTTACGCAAACTTAAAAGGTATACAACACTTCTACCTACTCTCAACAACATGACGGCTCATCCGAAAAGGTTCTGACTATGTACCTTTGGTAAAATGTTAAAAGAACATTTACGTTTTAAATATATATAATTATCCAATGTAAGATTCCTTAATGATTTTATTATACAAATCCAACTGCCATTCCATGGACGTAAGAAAAAAAAAATATAATCTAAAAAATTTTGCACTAATACGGAAGTAAAATGAAGGTAAAAAAAAATTACAAATGTCATTCCATATATATAGCTGTATCGTTTTTAATTAAACAATTAAGACGACAGTAGACTAGACGCCAGAGGCGAATTTTCATTAAATCTGAATATATTAACACTTCGTTAGCACATTTACTTACTTATGTGTTCACGGGCCGTTATTAATTAGATAGTAGATTACAGCTTGTTTTTTGTCGAAATGAACTTGCGTCATTGGGTGCATCGGAGCTTACGGTGTTTTTATTTGTTATAGTTATATTAAAAAATAGTTTGTGATTTAAAAGTGATATGCCACTCCGTAAACAGCAAAATTAAAATAAAGATGATATTACGATATTATGATATTACGTATAAAATACTTTTTAGTAGTAATAGGTTCCATTTCTGAATATCTTTATAGGTGTCGGCTAATTTAATGTAAATAAAGAAATATATAATATACATGTGCAATTTTTTTTTATTACCGTAAAATAAACACGATATGCCAAAAAATACAAAATATTATTCTTTCGGGGAAAACGTCCTCTATTATTACACTAAAACACTATATTGATACTCATGAGACAGTGATACTGAAAAATTTATATAAACACCATCTATGTTAAGTATTAGACTGCAACGTGGCTGTTACTTTTAAGCGGCGCCATCTCACGGAGGGTAGTGATATTTTAGTCTTTTTTTAAGTTAAAAGATGGCGCTCCTCTTTTTATATTAGTTTCATGATAGATGTCAGTACTTTTCTATATAAGAATTGTTATTTTATGTAAAAAATATATAATTTCAGTGTCATTGTGGGTTCAATCCCCTTAGAGAAATCCCCAAATCCCCACTCGAGATAGTTTATATTTATTTTCATTCCATTCCTATGGTAGACAATGCTCGGCGTTGAGTTTCGCCATTTGACACGCAATATCTCGGAAGTTGAACAGAAAAATGGGATACCGGTGCATCTCACCAGTTTCCTTTGTCTACCCTCTTATGTCTTGCTGCTGTCGTAAACTTTAAAATTTGTTACAAAGTAGGATTATATCCTACTCCGCGAAATATATATACTACATATGTATATGACATATTTAAATTGTTTCCATAAACGGACATAGCTTAAGTCGGAAATCAAATAATTCACTGTTCACAACACTCGAACTACTACTGATCTCGGCTATTTTCCGTAAACGTTGAATTATCTTAACCGAAATCAACATTGCTCTTCCCTATAAGTATATTTTACGTTTATTATCATATTAACAGTACTCTACACTATATAAATAAGAACAGTAAATGGCAGGTGATTCTACAGGTATTATTAAAAAGCAGCGTTATCCTTTTTCCATGTAACGGGGTAGGCAGTGGAGAGAGAGAGATTCTTAGTTTCTGCTCGATTGTGAATTCCCCAATTCACCGCTCAACTCACATTCGCTGGAACACAACGCCGTTGTTTGCCAGAACAGGGAATTAAAAAGTATATATATAATTTTCATTAATCAGAATTCCAAAGATTTAGTTTAACAATTTACTGTATTGAAGTACATTCTATAGAAATTTTAACATGTAAGTAATATGACGCCTTTACTCGGACAGGAATTTTATTATGTTTTTGCCAAGCTTTACATTCTGATCTTATTACAGTACAACATCGGTTGATACTTTGTGGTTTTTACAATTACATTGTTTATAGAATACGTAAATGATAACTATGTTGCTTGTATGACTTTCAATAAAGGCATTAAATTTGATGTGTCTTCAACTTATTATTTTGGAAATAATAACTTGTAATTGCAGAAAAGGACTAACTGCCGCTAGAATACGACATAATTACTACATATATAGATGCAATTACTTTATTAGAAAAACCTCTGTGTATATTTCAAACGCATTACTTTAGAATTAATCAAAACTTTCAATTGCAAACACAAAAAAAAATTATAAAACTTCTAGTTTTGATATCTATTAATTAGGTTAAAGAAATATATGCGTTATTCTAATCATTTCAATTATAGCTACAATATACTTGAAGGAACTCTACGTCTCCATGCATTTTACTGATAGAGCTTTCTAATAAGTTTTATAGTATTAAGTAATTGCACACTAAGTGGTAGAACATCGCGAGGCATTTGGTTTAAACGATACGAATAGAGTAAATATTTACGCTATAAATATTACCCTGAGCGGATTTGAATCTACAACTTTAGCGTTGATATACGAACCAAATGCGCTTTGGAAGTTAATAAAATAGTAAATTAAATATATTGTCTAAAGTTTTTATTGTAAGCACAACGCCTGTTTTGAAACGAGACGGTTCAGTTCTTACTCGGAGGAATATATTATTATCATTTCCCGCCCTGGTATTAAGACAAAGGTAGTAAAATTTAATATTTTGATACTAATTTGATTTATTTAGATACATTATAATTTCTCGATATATCCCTCACATAGCACGCTAGGCAGAAGGAACCTAGAAATCCAGTGTTAAGAGACACTAAGTTCCATTAAAATACTTGTACTTTCCATCTGGAAAGTGGGGAACGGAAGTATTCGCGTAGAGATTCAATGCTGCGCTTTCGCCTCGAAAAAATGAAAAAATAATAATATTTCATTTCCTCAAATGGGAATCGAACCTACAGCCTATCATCAACATTAGATACACTAATGTTTAGATATTTAAAAGCATATAACAATGTGTAGATAAAACTAAACAAGTTATCGCAATCGCAGCAGCCGTGTAGGAAGTACACTCGGTGGTTTCATTGTTTTTACACTCTCGCGAGCTACCCTCGGCCATGTGAACTTGATTATGATAATTTCTATGCAGCTATTGCGTTTTTATCTAAATAATTGCATGTAAATTGTATATATATTATATACGTTGCAATTTTATAGTTTTTATGTGATTTTTTTATTTTTGTAATAGAAAATACTTCAAATTACTGACAAGCTATTGTAATATAATGTTATACTGAGTTAAGTTTTCAAGTTTCTAACTTCTAATGTACCTATAGCTACATACACACATAGCTTCACGCTTTATCCCTAGCGGGTTAATCAGAGAGCACGGAGTGCCAAAGGCTACTGTCTCTACATACCTCTTTCACATCGTCCACTGTCATCAACCACTTCATACATGCCCTCCGGGGGATCCTCATGCTTTTTACGTGACCTTCCTCCAGTATCTTTGATACTGTGTTTTCGAAGGTCAACTGAGGTCTCCCCCTACCTCTTTTACAGCTCACTTTTCCATCATAGATCTTTTTTGCCATTCGTTTGACGTGCCCAATCCAGCTGAGCATGTTCTTCTTCATTCTCACTGTGACATCCTCGCTAGTGCCTGCCATTCTGTGTATGTCTTCATAGCTTCTTCGCTTCGCATATCCTATGAAGGTATTATAGCTATTTATCGAAAATATTATAGCTATTTATCAATTTATATTTATTTACTTTATACCCACCATACTATCAACAAGATAAATAATAAAACTGACAGTAATTCAGTCAATAGGCCATTATTTGACCACCATCTACATCAATGGCAATAAAGTCCGTTTAATATCGACACATGACTGACTCTATGCATTAAATTATTATAGTAGCCATAGTATGTTACCATAGTTCTAGTAATGTAGATATGGTACTTAAGTATTGAACTTTAAAATTCAGTTTAACCTTAAATGCACTCACATATGCATCTTACGTTTATTTAAATAATCCGGGTTATAATTATTCTTGTATTAAGAAGCTTATATTTTTTTTTTAACTGACTTCAGAATTGTCATCCTGATCTCGACGTATGTGAAGGTTAATATTTCTATTAGTTTAAATATCTGCTTATGAAAAGTGCGTCGTTGAGTTAGGTATAATCATCAAAATGAGCAGGAAGGGCTGTGTACTGAGATTCGCTAAACCTACTAATATTGAAAATATTTTTACAGATAAATAAAACAAATAAAAAAAATCTCGCCTTTATAACAGCAAATATTAGTTATAGAGGTTCACTTCACGTTTTGAGAATGTTTACTTATAAGAAAATAATTCAATGTACCTTTCTTCCACGTTGGAAGCTTAAAGCATTTTTTTAAAATAAGACTTAGGAATCTACTACGCTTAGTTGTTAATATTAAGTTTGGTCCAATATGAGAGTACGAAATATTCTGGATTCAATTTTAATTTATTTTAACAAATTTGTGAAAAAAGATCTCTTATAATGGTACGAAATAAAAATAAAATAATATAGTAGTAGAACTTTTTTTTAGTTTCACGCTATAACCCGTAGGAACGTATTGTTATGACACTCCGTATTTTCCATCGACATTCTGGAGACATTACGGATGAAGTAGCGTATCTTTTTGCCTCAACACCTGAACGAAAAAAATGGAAAAATCATATATTTTTCATAACGTCGAGTGGAAATCGTACCTACTACCTCTTGCGTTTACAGTCACACTTTGTGCCCCTGGCCTGGCCTCTCTCGACTGGATTTCATATAACTAACTCTAGATATATCAGCAAAAATTATCTCAACCAAATTGCTATCCATGCATATCCAACTCATTTATATATTGTTGAGAAAAAAAAAACGAAAAAACCGTATCGCGCAAAATGTACAAAACTCATTAAAAGGAAACCAAAAAAAAAAAANGTTAAAACGAACAATTCGATTTTTGAAACAAAGAACATCAAAAGAACCGCGACACCAAAACGTGAAAAGCACTCCATTGGCTGAAAACGGTCCGCGCTCACGTGCTATTGGTCAAAGATAATGTTTGTGGACTATCACTTTGCGGGGAGATAAACCAAAACTTAACCGCAAATGTTGACAGAAACGAACCCGCTACCGTTCGGCGCAAAAACAGCCCTTTCACCACCAAAATACGTCATATATCCCCTTAATCGTGATAAATATCGTCGGCCAAAGCAAAGCGAGATGGAGAATCAATTGAATTTTTAATAGGTGCGAGAGAGGCAAAGGGTTGCGTTTTATAAGTAAAATGTTATGTTAATCTTTGCATATATTAAGCCTACGTTTTCTTTTTGATGAATATTCATTGTCTTAATAAAAGTGTCTGATAATAAGATAGTATTTTGAAAACTTTAAAAGTTTTATGTCAGTCCATCAGTTTGAAATATTGAACAATCTATTTTATTTTAATTTAAGTAGTCAGTCATTCAAATAAATTATTAAATAATTAAGAAAATATTATATAAGAACCTCAAATACGATAGACGAATTTAATGAAAACTGAAACTACCCAACATAAATCTATATATCGCTATCGAGGCACTTTAAAATCGTCAAATGAAACATGTCATTACCAAAACCAACTCCTTATTTTGCGAAATAATTTTATTACAATAGATAATTTAAAACTGTCCAACTTGCCCCACCACTGGGGGATAAAAGCGATGGGCGGCGCTCCAATTAGGACCGATAAAAACATATACGTCTCTTTCCTGCAAATGAGCAGTCGTAAGCACAGTAAGCGGGTTACAATGGGAGTTGACGAGAGCTGCTCTCTCTTTCTCGTCAGACTCTACCGCCATAGAGCTATCTCTACAGCCCTTCGCCGCTATAAATGTATAGCAGTACAGTCAGTTCCACGTGAGATTGTATTTTGTAATCAGTGAAGTGGCGCCTTTATTCTGAAGCGCACAATGTTCGCGCGTTTGACAATTTGACATTTCGTTTGGCGGGAACGGTTTTATTTTATCAGATAGGCAAAGGTCTGAATCTGTACTGCCAAGTGATATATTATTATAAAATTACAGTGATGTTTACAAGTTGAAGATAGTTGTGGTTATTGCAACGCAATAACTTGGATTCTTATTTCTTTTAAGGCAACATAAGGTGAGATATTTATGTAAATAAAAATTTAAGTCAACTTATTATGCCATATTATTGTTAACTTCCCATAAAAACTAGTGGTCTCTGAAATAGAAATATTTTTTGTTTTTATTGCATAGTTATTATCAGATTATAATGAATAAATAAAAAAGTATTAAAGTAAACGAACTGATTTTCAGCGCAATACTCCTTAAATATCATAAATCATAATCATTTTCAATTTGAAGAAATACTTCCTTACGAATACTTACACTAAGTGTAGTTCTTTTCGTTTCATTTGATTCTAAAGTAGATTTAAACGTAAATTTTGTTGATTTTCTTCTTCTCGGTCCATCTCTTTTACTTACATTTGTTGTTTGAATCGAAGGGTCTGGCTTAGAAACTGTATTAACTAAAGACGTTGTATTATTTATTTCTAGTAAACTTTCGGACCTTTGTGAAATTTCTAATATTTTCGTAGATTTTTCGTTTCTTTTTACGTTTTTCTCATTTTCTGTACTTGAAAGTAAACCTAATTTTGAAGGTACTATTGTAGATATATTGAATTGTTTTTTAGTTGCTTCTACTACTGATGGTTGAAAAGAATCTTGTGTTAACTTTATATTCTTTAGTGGAGTCATATTAGTAAATATAATTTCTTTGGTTGCCAATTCAATATTGTCCATATTAACTTTAGCTATTGGTGCTTTTTTTGTACTAAGATTATTATTAGGAAAATTATTTGTATTATCTATTACAGTTGTTAGAGTTGTTGTAGAAGTGCTTTTTGGTAATAAATTACCTTTTGTAATATTTGTATTGGATATTGTTTCTCTTTGGTATAGCCCTCTCTTGGTTAGGACATTTTTGAACTCTTCTATGCTTAGAAATGCATTCGGAATCTTCGACTCTACTGGATTATTTATATAAATGAGTGGACTTCCTTTTCTGAGATTTTCTTTAACTATAAGATTATGTGTCTTAAAACCATTAACTTCTTTCAACTTCTTAACATGCACTTCGTATTCTTTATTATCTTTCAAGAAACGCCGTGAGGAAGTGTTGCTAGTATCTGTTAAGGAAAAATAATATTCTTAGAATTCAATTAGGTATAATTTAAGTGTCTACTTAAATGGGATTGGCATCATTTATCTGAACCAATATTTCCTAAAAAAACAATTTATTATTTAACTGTAGTATGAATTTTAAAATAGATATTATAAAAAACTACAACAAACCATCATTGGCTGCTTCTTTATACTTCAAGTACAATTCATCTAAAATGTCTTCTGCGACACTTGCGTCAGCTTCTATAAACCCAATTAAGATTAAATAAATAAAAAATAAAACTAGCAATTCAATTTTAATTGTGAAGTGCATGTTTAGTTTTCCTCCACATGGTAGTTAATGTGCAACAAGCAATAATGCGACTTTGCACTTGAATGCATCTGTGAATTTAATCAATTCACTGTAAACTTTGCTTACATCAAATATACCTACTAAAGTTCTTCAATATTTCTAATCAATATTTTTTTTAGGGAAAATTATTACTTAGTACATTGTTCCATAGCTGGAACAATTGGAACTGGAATAACTGGAATTTTTATTGAGTAATATGTACCAATTAATAGTTTATCTATTAAAAAAACCCTTTTTTTGATGCTGTTTCAAAAATTTTGATCATACTTTTGTAATATTAAAATTGAAAAAAAAGGATAACTGATAATTTTTGATATTTTTATTTATATATCTTATCTGTACCGTTTTTACTATTTCGATTCGTATAAGAATTCGTATAAGATTGAGAATTATTCGGGTATTTAAGTAGGACAATTTCATCAAGACAGGTAGAAATATTGACTGTAGAAGATAATTAATATATTTATAACAAAATATACACTCAAATTATATAATAAATAAATCAGCGTCACGTTGTATACTACACGCAGCAGGCAGTTGAAAAAAAAATGCATTCCTTCTTGGAAAAATCTCTTATGGTAGTATTAACAATCAAAACATCAACCACACAAATAGCAACCACATTCCGTAGAAATTCAAGTGACCTCACTTTCGTCAACCTTGCACTTCTCCATTACCGCAGCTGTAGTGACGCAAATGAAACATTTATGAGATTGCAAAAAATTAACTTCACTCAGAGAGACCTAGTGTTAAAACATTCCGGTTAACACTTACCGCCCAATTTTCAAAACATTTTGTGTTGAGTGTCGGAACTTAACGCCGCGCATTGTCTTGATGATGATGATGTCCACATTGATGACATGAAAATAGAATAACACAACAAAACATTTTTTTTAAATGCTATAGTGTTTTATAGTCCTCTATTTAAGAGACTTATAAAGCAAAACAAATAAATAAAAATCATTGAACCCTAATAATAGGACAACTTGTTGAGAAGCTTCATTGGTCACTAGGAACTTGCTCCCTAACTTTCACTACGAAATGTCTAATATGTGTAATAACCATGTCTGATAAACAGTTCGTGCCTGTATATAAAATATATCAATAAATATTTATTCTTTAGATTTGAACAGCCTATGTATAATTGATTTTAAAGAATGGCATGCATGTGACATAAGCGTGCGACGGTTGTAAGTTCGAGTCCAGCTCGAGGAAATAAGTTATTTAATAGTTTAATGTCCTCTTTTTGGTGAGAAGGTAAAGCGTGACTTTGAGATTCGGCAATCAACCAACAATGCCTCCAGATTTTAACGGAAAGTGAGGAGAGATCTCAGCAGTAGTATCCCTCAGCCTTCCCTGCTGTGTGCGTGAAGCTGATAAAAATATACCGCTTTATCGAAAGTTGTTCGGCGTTATAGGCATTTTTCAATAACAGATAAAAATTAAAATTATAAAAATTATATAATTTCGGGCAACCACTAGTTTTCTATAAATTTGGTAACCGACTTCTTTTTCAAAAAGGAGGTTCTATTTTCGTTAGCTATTTTTTTTAATGTTTATAAGTCGATTTCTCCGTCGTTTGTTTTATAAATATGTTACCGATTTTAAATAATAAGTAGCCTATAATAATAATAATAGCTAGCTATTATTAGCTAGCTATTATTTTTCAATTTTCTTTATTATGAAGTAATAAAAATATGATTTATATAATTAAGTTTTTATTTAAGTTTGTGCGTATAAGTAGGTATAGCGTAGAAATCAATTTCAACTTTTTAAAATTATTTTTAATGTATATTTTTGGCAAGAAAGACTTATGACGGTAAAGTGCGTGCTAAGAGAGGTAGGGAGAGACCTCGGTTGACCTTTGAAAACATAGTATTAAAGATACTGGAGGAAGGTCACGGTAAAAGCTTGAGGACCTCCCGGAGGGCATGTATGAAGAGGTCGATGACAGTGGACGAGGCGAAAGAGGTATGTAGAGACCGTAGCGTTTGGCGCTCCGTTCTCTCTGACTACCCCGCTAGGGATAAAGCGTGAAGTTAACTTAAATTTTATAATATTTTCAAAGTTTATTTTAGTTAGTTTAGTTTATACTTTATTGCGGATAAATAATAGAAAAAGAATAATGCAAATAGTACAGAAAAGAAATAAATAACAATAAGTATGCAAAGACGGCCTTATTGCTTCAAGCAATCTCTTACAGGCGACCTATGATTCAAAAAGGACTTAAAATATAAAAAGAGAAGAGTGGAATAACGTTACGTGCAAAATAAAAAATAAATAATAATAATAACAATACTAGGAAAACATATAATATAATTATGATAAAAGTTATATTCATAAGAAAAAACGAATAATGCTAACAAAATATTTACCAATAGGTTATATTGTAGGTGTAAATATTTACCAACTTAATGTTTATATTTTCACGCTGAGGCCCGTATATAGCAGAATAGGTAATCTGAACCTGGTGCTAAATACTCAGTTTATTATATTCCGCTCAATTTTTGAGACTATCTGTGTTGATAAGCGTAACTCAACGCAGCGCTTTTTCTTGTTATCAGTTCAGAAATAAAAATATTTTGATTTTCTCCAAGTCAGTCAACCCCAAAACCGCCGTGTTAACAGTCAGACGTTGTGCCGTAAAGCAGCGACGGCCTTAAATTGATAACTGGAGAATTGGTATCAGGAAAGTCCCGATAAATACTAATTTGTGGAGCGTGTGGAAGCTGAAGAAGAAGAAGAAATAAATGAAGCTGATGAACTATATGTTACAGTCCTTAATGTAACACATAGTTCATCAGCTTTATTTATATTTAAAAAATACCTCATTGCCATAATTAGAAAATAATATTTCGATAGATACACACAAATTTCGATAATTGTGAGTTCAATTTTCATTCAATATAAAATTTAAATGTGTATATTAAAAGAACTTCTGTGATTTGGATAAAAAAGTGAACCGAGTCTGTCACTTAAAACAAAATACTTTTAAAAAATTGTGTATGTTGTCTCAATAGATTCTTTGTCTCATCCTGTTGTATGCGGAATGCTGAAAATAAAATTTTAACTTCAATAACTAACTAACCACATTTTTCATACTAATAATTAATCATAAACAATAAACTTTATTATTAATAATATATCAAAATTTTATACTTAGCATTAATCTATACTTAAACTAATATACAAATATGTTTAAACCTGCCATGTGCGGGATACAGCGTGAACCAGATATAGTTTTTTTTAATGTTTAAACCAGGTCACCACAATAGAAGAATACGGGGTATACACGATGCTGCCGGCGCAGCAGCTCGCGCCGATCAGCCCCTGGCCGCCCGACGGCGTGCTGGACCGGATGGACGACCTCGCGCACAAAGGTAAAGGTAATGGTGACCACCATTTAACTATACACTAGCGACCCACGCGGCTTCACAAATATTATTTAATATATTTTAGCTAAATATAATTTTGAACGCAATCTCCGTAAAAAAGGAAACTATAAGAAATTAAATCTTCTGTTATGTAAAGGAGTATATTGAAATAATAGGTCGGGGCAAAAGTATTTTCGTATTTTGAATGTATTATTAGTAATTAAAGCTCTTTGGCTGTACTGAAGATGCAATAAATAATAAAAACTAGAAAATATCTTAATAAAAACATGTCAAAAACATGAAACTATAAAAAGAATAAAAGTAGAAAAGGGCACGGCACCAATGTCCGTGGTATGTTTTATTTGATAATAAATAAAAGTATATTCAGATTGTTATTCTATTACTAAATTATAGAAAATCTTAATTTGTGTTATTCTAATATTGGTCTATGCTATATTACTGTAAAGTTACATCTGAATTAGATTACTAGATTATATGTAGAAGAGGAACACACAAACTTCGTTAATTTATAATATTTAAATATATTTTCAGCTTCACGCAGTATCCCGCATACAGCAGGGTAGGCAGATGCCTGCCTGTGAACCTGCTACCACACTCCGTTCCCCACTTTCTATTGATTTTTCCGAGGCACTTAACAAGTGGCAGACCTCAACACTGCGCTTTCTGCCTTGGTACCAGAGCGAGGAAAATGAAAATATTAATAAATAATCATTACATAAACAAAAACTAATAAATAATTAAATAATATACAAATAATAATTTAACATATTTACTATTAGGTATATATATATCGTACTTATGTAAACTTGTGCTATTCAAAGAGCTTTCACCACAAGCTACTTGTGTACAAAAACCCTATCGACATCGAAAGTCGCTTCACCCGCTATAACAACTCATCCAGAGGGGACCTAGTGTCAAAACACTCCGTTCCCTCCCGACCCAGTGACAAGACAGTACCAGTACCATACCCACAAGTACATGTAAACGTGATTAATTGGAGTAAGCAGGCCTGTGGTGAACAGGGCACAGCGGTGTTAACCAGCTCGGCGGCGTGTTTGTAGGGGGCCGCCCGCTGCCCGACTCGACCAGGCAGAAAATAGTGGAGCTGGCGCACTCGGGGGCGCGGCCCTGCGACATCAGCCGCATACTGCAGGTCTCCAACGGCTGCGTGTCCAAGATACTTGGCAGGTCGGTATACAGAACAATATTTGTAAAAAGCTTGTATGATAATCAACTTAGAATACATGATTGGGATAAATATTTATGCGCGTTGTAAAAGTGGGTACCTACTTTGCTTCTCAAGGTAGTTAACTATAGGTGCAAAGTTAATTGCTGAAATTTAACAATGAATAGATATAGACGATAATTCAAATAGATAGAATATGTTAATTATTTTAATAAATAATAAAAGTTACTTTTAAGATATTCTTTATGTAAAAAATATTATAATAAAGCAATATTATAATGAGGTAATTCTTTGACGCTTAACTCTAATAACCTGCCCTAAAAAAAATCTACACGCATATTCTGATTTTACATATCTTTTATAAATAAACGACATACAATGTATATTACTTCTCTACTATGAAAAAAACTTGAAAGGAACTTACTTTTAATAGTGATATAAAACATACGACAATATTAATAAGAAATCCTAAAGAAAATCAACTTATCATATAAAGTACTTATGAAAATATAATGTGACTTAGATACTAGGTATTCCATATTTTTTCTTTTGCCGGGCCAACACATTGTCGACGCGCCAATAATGTCGGAGTTATGCTAAAATTATTCTGTGAAAGAAAATCGAGGTCTTATTCTCTGATAAATATATATTTTTGTCCGCCCAAAGAATAATACTTAATATATACCCACAAAGTTAGATACTATTTAGAAGTAGAATATATTTTGTTTATGAAAGATATTTTTTTGTTTCAATTTTTTGGTAATGTTGTCATATGAAAAAAATCTTAAAAAGTCAATAAGAAACACCTTACTTATGAAATATAATACTAACACACTTTTAAAACATCAAAATGAGTGATGAACCATTCATCGCTCAAAAGCGTCTCATAGACTGAAGCTGCGACCGCAATTGTCATAATACGTAACCAACAAACGGCGTTAGGTTACACGAAACCATCCCAAAAATGTCGTTGAAACCAATACCGCATCTAACTGGCTGTAACCACAGAAATGTACTTGCAACCACACCTAGACAACACTACCAAATTAAAAAGATATACGTCCTAATAGAAGTAGCCAACTTGATAGACACTTCGTAACTTAGTACCATTCAAGGTAAAACGAAGGTTGCTATGTAATTCGAGTATCTATTTAACGTGCTTTCAATGTTAATATTATTTTGCGGTTGATTTACTCGTTAGAAATATTATAATAATATTTTAGGACTCAAAAGAGAACTTTCTAGACTATTCTATATTCTAGAATATTACATAAAACTTGCTTTAATATGAAGTTGAGTATAATAAAATAAGACATGTTAAGTTAAGCGATTAGTGTTAGATAAAATTACTAAGTTATTAGGTAAAAGTAGCGTAGAATGGCCGTCAGCTGGTCAGCAAGGCGAATAAAAGTACAAGCCAGGTATCGAATCCGATACCCTTGGAATTTGACACCGCAGTTCCCCAGTCTGATGGTGTCAGTACACGGTGACAGTTTGTCGCGCAGTTTTATGGTTCAACGTTACTATACTAATTAAATGACTTTCTATTATAAATTCTTATTTAATTAATTATTCTTTTTTAATTATCAATTGTAAACAAATTAAGATTTTTTTTTTAATATCTAATTTAATTTAATTATTATTAATAATTTAATTATTTAATACACTACTGTATTATAGAACACGTACTTATTATGTATGTACTTTTTTTAGTTTCACGCTGCATCTCGCACATAGCAATGTAGGCAGAGAAAACTTAGGAACCTAGTGTTCATTCCGTTCCATTTAAGACACTTCCGTTCTCCATTTTCCGCCGAATTTAAAAAAAATAGAGCAGCAGCACTCAACGACGCTCTTTACCAGACAGAGAGATTCTCGATACCAGTGCGAAGAAATGAAAATATTAAATATTTCAATCCCTCGAGTCATGTTTACAGTCACACGCTCCTGCTCCTGTTTCACAACATATGGTGGTCTCTACATAAGTTATTTACTTATTTTATATATTTTCTTAATGTTAATTAATTCAATCAATATCATCCAGGTACTACGAAACAGGGTCTATAAGACCTCGGGCAATAGGCGGTTCCAAGCCACGGGTGGCCACAGCGGAAGTGGTCAGCAAGATAGCGCAGTACAAACGCGAGTGTCCGTCGATATTCGCGTGGGAGATACGGGACCGCCTGCTTAGTGAAGGAGTTTGTACTTCTGATAATATACCTAGCGTGAGTATTATTTCCTTTTTTTTTTTAGTTAATAGATAACACCGTTATAGTTCAGTAGTTTATTTTATTGTAAGCGCAATCGTTGCGAATACGATTTCAGTTTGGAGATATTTTTACATTTAAGTTATTTTCATTTTACCAGTGTATTGGTTTTGGTGTAAAATATAATAAGAAAGGAATATCTCGCCACTAGGTTTTCTCTGCCATATGTTGTGTGAAGATAAAAAAAAATTAAAAGTGTAAAGTTACTTTGTTTTCCTTTTGCACTGAGTTAGTTGAAGTGAAATAGCGATGTTCAGCACCGCAGTTAATAATATGTACAACCAGGATGGGAAAGTTCTTTAATTTGATTGATTATAAGCCAAATACTTGAGGTTATTTGGTCATTGAATTGATACCCAATGAAAACAACTAGTCAATAAATCCCAACTAATATCCTAAAACATACATAGATCCACATCCTACACAGAATCCACGAAAAACCCCCCAAAAAAAACATGTCATTCAAAAAATGTTAACTATCTACCTTTATCTTGACATTCACCATAAAATTTCATACTTACCGATCTCCTTCCTATAAATACGACCCGAATATTAAACGTCTACGGCAATGGCAACGCCTTTCTCGAGTACTAAAAACGAAAGGCATCAAAAAATACAATGGTATAAGGGTAGCTATAGTTCGATTATATACAGAGCGCCTTATCTACCCCGCACTATACAACCCCTCGCCGCCCCCACAGGCAAAACAATATGACGTTATAGCTTTTTCTTCGTCTTTCCATTTTTTTTTGGAACGGGGACTCTCCCTTCTGGGACGTCTTTAGCCGATACGATACTGTTTTTGAATATGTTTGAAATATGAACTTTGTATGGCTCAGTGTTTATTTGAGACTTTTATTTGCTGGAAAAAGGTGTTCTTATCATTTTTGTTAAATAAATGTGGATATAAAATTGCTTGCCAAAAACGGTCTTGCATTTCAATCATATGTAATTTTGAAGATGATTATACTTTTCCATCTTTATTCTACTCGTTTGTCATTGATTAAATGCTCAATAATGAGTATTCTTTATTAAAGAACTGTGCTTGACAAAACTTTTAATAAAAAACACCATTTTATTATATTAAAAAAGTTACTACCCACTCAGTTATAATGTAAATTTCAACTCTTAAAAGTATATGATGTTCAAAGTCATATTACATCGCCGCTCACCCGTTAAAAGTACATTTACTCCAAAGATTGTCTTTGGCTCTAATATTTTTATACCTCGTAGTATGAGGACCTTAATCTTCATAGCTCAACTCTTTACGTAAAGCGTAACGGAGTGAAAAAACTCCCAAAAAAACACCCCGAATACGAAAATAACATTGTCATAACGTTCTATTTTAACGATGGAAAAATTCTTAAACATCCTTTACGACAAAAATTCGGGTGATTAGCATAAATTAATTAACGAATCCGCGCCATCACACTGTTGCTGACGACTCTAAAAAGGAAGCGACTTATATCAAACCTTTAAGATCGGGAAAACTGTAGGTGTTATGGCGATAGAGACAGAAATACACGTTTTAATGAGTGCGAAAGAGTTGGCTATCTCTTTTTTCAACGTCTGAGAGGGAGAAATTTTGACGCGGCATGAATAAAGAAAATATGAAGGCTTTGTTGCCGTAAAAATTCCAGTACAGGGGATAAAGTCTTTAAGTTATCAAGGGGACCGTTAAGGGGGCTTTATCTAGACAGGTGGAGGAAACAAAAGATGTAGGTATCTTACCCCGTCGTTTTTACACGTTTTCTATAATTTTATAGTTTATTTTTGACTGTTAATATAAGTAGTATGTAGCAAATATTAATATTTGACACGCGTTTCCCTTTAAAATCTTTTTAATTATCCAATGACAACATGCTCACTACGTAATTACATTCACTAGCAAGACTATTAACTTTTATAATAATTTACAATTCATATAGACTTTTTAATTATTAAAAAAAAAATACTTTTAAAATAATATCAACAAATATAATTTATAGACATATCGACGAATTTTTCAAACTTAATATCTATATGAATATGAACAAAGTCACTTTCGTTTTCACATAAATCTATTCTGTATACAAAACGTCAAACATACAATAACATACTCACCTCTATATACATGAAACAAGTAATGGGGTGTTTACATACACTTGAGGGTTGCTTAGAGGTTGAATATATTAATGTTAGTATCGATCCCTTCTATGAGGGTTTACGTCAAATTTGCTTTTGGTAAATGAATATTGATATATCTTTAGAATTTTTAATAATGCTCTACGATACTTATATGAGATTTTTGTTTTTGATTAAATCCATATATAACGTTAGTACGTTTTCAATGTTTTTCAAATAAAACTTAAAACTTATGTTATTATGTTTTTCGCAATAGGATGTGAAGTTTCTTGAATGTTAGTAGTATTCCGTAACTCTTAAGGAAAAAAGAACTCTCCGTTAAGCCCAACTCGCGCTTTTGCAGTTTCTTTTTAATATTATTGTTTGAACAAGCCTTTCACGATTTGCATTATTTTAAAAAATGGATTGACGGACAGACAGTAGTCTAGAATCTAGAATCTGTCTTTTGGATATTTACAAAATATTATGACATTTATATGCATTTTTTAAGTAACTTACATAAATGTACGTAGTTAGAACAAATTTTTATTCACATCTATCGTAATCAATGATTTTGATATGGCTAATCTTCTTCTCAGTCGTTACGCTCTTGACAGAGTGGTCGTGGCCCTCACGTAGTCACGTTTTTGGCTTTTGTTATTCTTGCCACAGTTTCATGCTATTTCCTTCTGTTGGTCGTCATTCTAGTGTATTCAAGCAATTTACCGCCCACAGCTGATTTTACTTGGTCAGTCCATCGCATGGGTGATATACCTCTTGGTCTGGTACCATCTACTCTGCCTTGCACCACAAGTGACTCTATGGAGTCGTTTCCTTTTCTGGAGATGTGACCGAAAAACTTAAGCATGCGGGTTTCTACAAGAGCTGATAGTCACTCTTTGATGCCAAGTTCTTGGAGTATGGATACATTGGAACGGAACTCTGTCCACGATATCCCGAGCATCTCCCTCCAGCACCACATCTTCATGGCATCGACCTTCTTCTTTTCCGCTTCCCGCATACAGAAATGATATGCATAATATATATATTGTTTAAGAATTCTATAAAATAAACATTTAACTTCCAGGATATATTTATGTATAATTCTAGCATATGTACTGATATTTTGAATAATAATAACGCGTCTTTGCTTTTTACAATCAAAAAATACGTAAATTTAAAGTATCTTTTCTCGCTCGCTCTGCAAAAATACGGTCTTCCAAATGTATGTTTAACAAGCTATCGTAATAAACACCAGCAGAAGCCAATCCGTCACTTGTATTTCTTCCATTAAATTAAGTGCCCAATAAAATCATCGATGACTGGTCAGTTCCACTGAACAATCATTTTAAATCAATTAGACATCATTATGTTTATAGAAAAACAGTGTTTACGACAAGCAATTAAGACACTGCGCTCTCCGTTCAATAGTAATCGACACATCGCGGAGCTTAACGCGGCGTTTCTTCTTTATAAAATGTTCATATATATTCACATATGTATTATCATAAAAAAAATACTATTCTACTGTTAGAAACATGGATTTTTCCCATCCCTTCTAGCCCTAGGTGATACTTGCGTGTGACGTCCCAACAAACAAACATGACGAGACAACTGTAGCAATACATATTTATTTGTTCATGTCATTACGCACTCAACTCCACTATAAGCTTTAAATCCAACGATTGTGGTATTAATTTCCCTCCAACACTTCTTAGTTTTAACTAACTTTGCCGAAAAAACACAATTGAAGCAAAATAAACCTTAATATAAGTTAATAAATCATATTTTCTATAAATAATTTTGGATCGAAGCAAAGATAAAAATGTTAATGGAAATTCTATCTTATTACTACCCAATAGAGTTAATTTTAGATCTAGTTTTAATTTCATAGGGTTAGATCCATGCATGGGACGTAAGGCGGACGCGCGCTGGCCACGTGCCACTTTCGATAATCTCCTTTTCTAAGGCCTTTGTTACAATTTGTAGCGATATAGGCCTGCGAGATCTCAGATACGCTCTAATGATATTTTAAATCAGCTCGGACTGTATTCATTGGACCGATCATTGCCAATAATACTCGTATAGGGATTACAGTTATGGGGTTCATATTTTTCATGTGATATATTGTAGGTAACGGCTTCGTGTTTTACTTAGAGCAACTAATGTGTTGTTAAATTGCCAGATTTTTGGTGACTTTTAAAATATTTTTTGTACCTATCAATCGTTTGTTTATTATTATATTTTTGTGAAAATAAATGATAAATCACTTTTTCCCGTATGTCTTTAGCGTAGCGTGCATTCTTGGTTTAGGCCCTTTTATTTTAAATGCTCCATTATATAGAGAGCTAAATATAAATAATATTTGTTTATTATTTCAACAATTGTATGACAGCGTTGACATTTTTTATTATATTTATGAGTAATTATGCACAAAGTAAATACTGCTAAAATAAAAAAATATCTTTGAAATAGAAACGACAAAAATTCTAAAAAGTTTCTATTATTTAAAAGAAAAAAAAAATTAATCTATATCCATTGATAATCTATAAAAATGAATTTGAAAGTAGAACACAAATCATTTGTACGAAATCGCCACTATCATAAACTATGACTCTACAGCTAACAACCTTTAGAAAAAGTGACGCTAAAGTGACAGGGAGATATCGCTATATAATAAAATAAAGTTGTCATCCCCATGCCCGGAGCGTGCTAAACGCATTAATTTGGCCTGCATTTAGTGGCTCGGAAGTGATTTGCAACGGGAACACGGGAACATGAAGAGGGAACCTAAAGAATACCATGTGATAACCCTAGTTTTATCTAAATATAATTAAATTTATACTTTATTATGTTGTATATTAGTTATAGTTTTGTTTAAATCTATTTGAAGTTAGATTCAGCCAAATTAAATAGAAGTTTATTATGGGATCAAGTTATCAGTTTTTTTTTATTTTCGCTCTATGGCTTGGATTGGACGGTAAAAGCGTATGTCGTCTTGTTTAAATTGAACTGTAAATATTGTTCATTTGGATTTATTGGATATCGAAATGTTTGATAAAAATCTCTTGGATAAAATAATCTGATTCTTAATTTTGTGTTCTTTGTCGAAATCATTAAACATTTGGTATATAATTATTTAAAAATAAAGACTTAACTTACATTACATGTTTAGGGATATTCCGATTTACCTATCTTCTTGAGAAAAATCGATAACAGTAGGTAGACTCACCCATTTTTATATTAAATAATCTTATAAAAAACTAGATGCTTTACCTGCGTGGTCTTCGTTTCTCGCAGGAGATATTTATTGCGGTAAAAAAATAACCAACAATCACCAAAATTCAATAAACGCTATCGTTTTACTAACTTGCCTGCTTAAACTTATCGTTATACTGCAGCCATATTATACAAAATATTTAGATAGATGCAAAATAATACATTTTGATATATATTACTGTTACATTTATAATATTAGAAAGACAGAAATATACTGTTTTTCATAACTACCAATCGAAGATAATATTATAATTATTAAAATCGAAAATCCTATACAACCATATCAAATTGGTAATTCTTACCTGATTGCCGTAAACCTAGACGGGGTCGAGTCGGGGTAACCGGCGATCTGCGGTTCCACCTTAACAAATAATCTGTGACCATTTGCGGACAACCTCATGTACGCCACTCATTAAGTACGATTCACTTTTAAATCCACTTTATATTTTATATTTTATATGTAGAGGATTGAAAATATTCATGCATTAATTTAATTTACAAAAAATCTTTTTATTGTAATTATATGTATTATATATTATTTTATTATTAGTATTTTAATGTATAAGGGGTATAAGAACAAATTTACTTTACTTCAACTTGGAAAAATGTATTATATTATCAATACTTAACTGAGATATAATGTTTTGTCATAGATTCCTTTGTATAGAAATTAATAAACCAAATATTTCTTACGCTACGAGATAGCTATGTTGAAAAACACAAGCAAGCGGCGTTGAATTCCGCAATTCAATACACAATGACTCCAGCGGAATTAAGCGGAAAGTTGGAAACGGAGTGTTTTAGCACTAGATTCACATGTTTAATTAAAAAGGAATACGAGAGAAATAAAGTGCAAAATACTCATTTTTTTATTATTACTAGCAATTATTAAAAATATAGTTTTAATCCGAGAAGAATGAGTTAATCAGAAGGTATACTCGTACAACACATAGGGAGCGACACGTGGGCCGCTCCGCCTACTTAAGTTATTGCCTATAGATAGACTGTAGTAAAATCATAGGGTAGTATTACAATATTATAATATTTCTTAAATAGATATTTGGTATGGTGGTTTTTTTTTAAGAAATTAATTGAATAAACCAATATATGAAGGATTTTATTTGAAATAGGATGAGATTTTGAAATAAACCATAAATTCCACCAAAACCTTAAAATATATTTAAAAGTACGTATAATTATATGTTTAATTATCATCAGTCGGTTACTTTTCATTACATATTAAGTAAAGACATTTGTTTACTTACCTTTAAAACGGCTTATGGTTGTAGAATATATATGTAGAATAAAATAAAATATGCATTAAAAACAATAATATCTTTATTCAAGAATTAATTACTAAGTTAATATAAAAATACATTAAGTACATTAAAGTTTTTCGTACACATTGGTTGGCACTATATATAACATAATTAATTAACAAACATAAGCTTTCTATACACACATACTAGGTACACAAGAAAAAAAGTATCTTTATTTTAGAAGTCATGAAAAATGAAAAAGGATTTTTTTTAAAAATAAAAAGATACAATATAGGTCTTTACATTATAAATATAAGAGTGAAAATACAATTGAGACAGGATGATCGAGCAAGGGGGTGAAGCGATGCGAAATAAGTATGGCAGTGGCACGTGCGACGCGGAACATGCAATTTTTTTGTATCCTACCCCCTTATTATTATTGACTTTAACATGTTTTTAACGTTTTCTCAAGTGTTTTATTGGGATTTTGAAGCTTTTTTGCATTCAATATTGTAAATGAGAATATTTTGTTTCTTATTTCTTAGAGTATTACTTATTTTAATAATTATTATACAATGTTATTATAATTATTAGAAAAACATGTAGACAGTATATAATTTTTATCGAGAACGTTAAGGCTCAGTTATAGAGCATCTGATTGTAAATACGAAGGTTGTGTATGCAATTCTTATTAGAGAGAATGAATAATTATTTTTATTTATTCGCTCTCATGATAAGACAATAAATTAAAAAAATTGTATATGTAATCATTCCTCCCGGTGGTAATCGAACCCATAATCACCGTTTACTGTTTCACAACGGTTTCACCATATATTGGCAACACGTATGCCAATATTATATGTATTGTTAAATACTATTGATATCTTAGTTATATGGATTTTTATATGACGCTCTATTGGGAACGGATTACGTTTATTAGTTGAATCCCGCCGCTCTGCCTACTACACTTAAATAATGCGGCTCGTTGATGTACATTCAGCAAAAAACATACTATTTTTAAATTTGAAGCGTTTTTTATTTATGGTATAGGCAGAGAAACCTCAGTAATTCATTTTTGTCTTTATTTTATGTCAATTTTTAGACACAATTCACAAAAAAGAAGGAAATCAGAAAATATTCAATAAATTAGACCATACATTTCAAACAAAAATTAACAAAACAATTTAAAAACGTTTCTAATTGTGTGTTCATTTTTCATTTTCCTCATGAAATAAAATACTTTAAAAATTTAAAATATATAGAAAACTAATACTAATAAAGTTAATTATCAAAGCTAAATATAGAAATTTGATGAACATTTTATACTTAGACATATTTAAATAAAAGATAGATAGATATACTTTGTCAACGGTACAAATAACAAGTGTTTCGTAATACAGCATCAACGGGCACTTGATAAGATAAAATACGCGATCACAATCTACACAACATATTGGGGCACACGAAATTAAACGGATTTATTTAAGGGTTGTTTCATGTTTCTAATAACGTGCAGGAATCGAATTATATTAAAGTAATTACTTTTGAGGAAACTTTTAATATGAACGTTTAAAATGTTTATTTACTTTTTTATTTTTGTTATTACTGTATTATATTAGATAATTATTTTCAATGTTATATTTAGTTTTTTTTATATCTATAACACTATTTCTATTAGTAATAAAAGAAGAGAATAAATTGATAGTTATATATTCTGGTTGGGCTTTCAAAATTATTTTTAATTATACCTGCTGATATTTGATTAAAAATAAATAATCAAGTAAAGTACGCTAGTTTCCATATATAGTCATACAAAGATTTAATTATAAATATAAAACAACAATAAAAAAAAAACAATTTTCGTCTAATAACTTTAACTCATCAGTATGTAACAAGTACAACCGCTCCTCCACCTATCTAAATAATTTAAGGTTACAACAAGACAAATTAAATTCCCTTAAAGACGCTAATGTTGTTTATCAAAGAAAGCCTAAACGCCTGATTATGACTGGAGTTTGATCGTTTGATGTGCAGCCAGCCGCGAGGGCCCTGAGAATGCCTCGGGGGTCCCAGGACTGTCTTCAACTGCTTTAAACAAATGTATAACGTGGTATGCTTATGATCTGTACGAGTATAGCCGTTACTGTAGCGAAATACGACGTTTTAAATAAATAATATTTATAAATACGACGTTTTAAATAAATAATATATTTTACAATTATGTATAAATATTTAAATCTAAATCTTTACGCTGTATCCCACACACAGTACGGTAGACAGAGGGAACCTACAGTTAAGACACTCTGGTCCTTATTGTCCAGCCAATTCTGGAGGCGTTGCGAAAAGACCTCCTTTTTTTTCCTCTTCTTACAGAAGTCGGTTAAAAATATTTAAATGAAAATTAAAACAATAGCTTTTTACTAAGAACTTACTTTACATTACTTATTGTCCTATACACTGGTAGGTACAGACGTTTGTAACACAGCTCGTCTATTCCAATCAAATAAGATTTACAATCAACTAGAATCTCAAATAAGCGTTCATAGGATTATCGATCTTAGTTTATATTTGTTTTTTTTAATAAAATCCTATTTAGCGCTAGCTGCTAGGGTGCGTCCCTCGGCGCGGCGCGACGTTCAAATCAGCATATGCTGCGAGTTTTACGCGCGTCTCGTTTTAATCTCGCACATTACTAAATATGGCAATATTTTTATGGTGAAATTAATATGTTGGTATTTATGTTGAAAGTTTATTTTTTGACCAAATTAGTGTTGAACAAACTAGCTAAGATCAGTTTTTGTTTTTTTCCCCTATATAACTGCTGCGTACCGATTACCCGAAAACAATAAGAAATAATAGATTATTTTATCTATTGCTATATTATATTATCGATTGCTATATAATTTTCAGAAGATTTTATAAAAATCAGAAAAAAATATTAAATATTATCTTAATTGACACCGTAGCGCAGCACAATGTTTGTTTATAAACATGTTTGTTCGACAGTTGTGGGTTTCCCACTCAAGGATTTCATCTCAAGGATTGGGCGTTGCGTAGGGAACGGAGTGCCCTAATACTAGTATCTTTACATACGCGGCATACTGCGAAAAAAAAATAAAAAGAATTGCTATTAACAAACGCCACGTCAGAAGTACGAGTACGTCCGTGTGGACGTATTCGGTTCACAAGCAACAATTTCCATAGGAACGCAATCAAAAACCAAACGAGCCAAATTAATTCCGAAAACTGTTAAGCCTTTTGTAGTTATGTATCAAAGCGATATTGGCTGTGTGTGACTAATACTAGCTCAGAGCTACGCCATTCATTAGCCAATCTGGTATTAGCGTTCCATGGATTCCATTCAATGGTCATTACGTTTGTTTAACTCCAATAACAGATTAAATCGATACATGTACGGTCATTTAGATATGGTTATCGGTTTATCTAATACTGTAAACTGTAATAGTTAATCTTCAAAGTTAATTTTGATGAATAATTATTTGTAATTTAATAAGTTCTATCTTTGTGCAGCTTTCATTTTTTTTATTTGGAAATACAGAAATAAATATTTTTTCTTAATTTCTACTAATTTTATATCAGTGTTGGAGAAGTAATCATTTAAAAATTATCGAAAATATGTGAAAGGAAAGGCTCAACCGTTTAAATAAACAAAAAATGCTACGCCGTAGCTGAAGGCTACGAGCAACTGTAAACAAATTAAAAATATATTTATACAAATACATTTGTTTTTTACATTTTACAGTTAAATTAGTTTAAATGTTTATAGAAAAAAATAAACTAACATTTTAACTAACTATGCCGGCTGAAAGGCCGTTCTACATAATTCACTACTTCGCGTGACGGGGCTTCAACAATTTTGTTAAATCGAAGTCATTTTACAATAATTTCACAGATTACACTGCACCCTAGGGGTATCGAACTTATCGACAATAGCTTTCTATTCTTTCCAAATCAAAGTTCACAGCTTCACACTCATCAGCGCGGGGGTACCCTCGTTTGAACATGAGTTATGACGTATTACCGCAGTACCCCAAACCGAGTGCCCCCTGTCCAAATGACATGTCAGTGTATTGTCACCTTTTAAATTTACGTGTAAGTAGGGTCATCAATTCCACTGTATATTTCTTTTTTTTTTCATACAAAATTATATTAAAGCAAATACTTGGAAGAACTGAAAAGAAATTATATAAAAATACTAGCGGACGCGCACAGCTTCGCCTGCTTATTTGCACCCTTAGGGGAAGAATTCTAGAAAACTATGAAACATGTGTTCAATTAAGTACTATTAAGAGTCTGAATTTCAAATTTTATTAAAATTGGTGCCGATTTAAAAAAATCTATACAAACTTTCAACCCCTTATTTGCACCCTTAGGGGGAGAATTCTAGGAAACGATGAAACACGTACTCAATTAAATACTTTTAAAAATCTACATTTCAAATTNTTTTTTAAAAATCGGTGCCGATTTAAATTTATTTCCATACAAACTTTGAACCCCTATTTCACCCCTTTAGGGTTAAAATGTTTCAAAATCCCTTCTTAGTGGATGTCCAGATTACGAAAGTAAACATCTGTCTAAATGTCACGTTTCTACGCACAGCGGTTACGGCTGTGCGTGCGTCTTACCTCAGTCAGTGAGGACAAGTCCTTTTATATATATAGATTATAAAAGCATTATTTGAAAATCGCTAAGACTATTACAAATAATAATACATTAAAAATTTGTTGTAAATCCTCTAATTTTTTGAATAACTTATATTAACAACAACCCTATATAATACAAGGGATGACCAATATTGCCGTTCTACGAGTATCTATATTTATTATAATTTTATGCGGCGGCGATGCACCTCCATTGTGCTTAATCGATGTCATCGCGGGGTTTTTGTTGTTCAAGAGGGGTATTAAATGTAATAACACTATACTATAACTGCTGAATATTTATGAGGATTTTTTCGCGAGATTTAATTCGGTGATTATGGAGTGTCAGTTGTCCGTAATTATAGGAGATTATAGATAAGTGTTATGTGGTTTTCTAGGGTCCTTTTGAAGTGTTAATTAAAGTATATTCTTAATATTCTGTATAAATTTTATCTGTGTATACTATAACAATTATTATAAATAGATCTGTACGTCTATAATTTTAATTTATTGTAATAATAATGTAATTGCTACTTCAAAGTACTTCAAGCACGCTTGCAATATTTTCAAATAAATCACTTAATATATAAATCCAATAAAAACCGAACTAAACGAATAATTCACAGATTACAAATAAAAAAAATACCTGTCCTACTCCTTACTCGTATTTCCTCTCGATTTTCCGCTCGACGCGCGAAGTTTTGTCAGAATAATAAAATCCTGAACAAAATATACGGACGGGCTGGCGGAAAATTGATTATTGATTTGTTTTATATTATTTTATGACACGGATAAGGACAGGGATAAGGGTCTTTGGGAGGATGCGTGACGAAATAATTGTTCCGGATACCGATGTCGTCGAGCGTGGTTAACTTGGATTGATGGTCATTAGTATTGATGGCTGACATTAACGCGGATGTTGGCAGAATTAACTTTGCAATCAATTTTTGTCGTTTAATTCGTATCTTATTCTATATATAGGTATATATAGGTGTGCTCGCGTACATAAAATGTGCGATTAATTCCTTGAAATTTTTGAATATTTCGTAGAAGTAGCGTTCACTAGTTGCGGACATACGATGAATCAATGTAATGTAAAATTATTTTACAATTGAATAATAGCTAAAAGATAAAAGTAAGGCATTAATGATATTTTACATTCAAAATTTCATTCACAGTGTAGAGTCAAATATAATTGTTGTTTAATAATAAATTACTTGTCTTTCAATATTTTTATTACGTTTTTTTATACTTCTCTGTTATGAATGAAATATTATTGCTTACTATTACTTAGCAAAATTTTAAAATACAGTTCTTGGTATTCTGTCTATCAATTTATCAATAAACTATGGTAGCAAACAATTTAAACTTATACAAAATTAAAATTAATATCGTCTCTGAATTAAAAAAATATATAAATTCAGCATAATAATAGCTCGAACAAGCTCACATTTATTTACGTAAACGTTTTATTATTTTCAAAAATTCCGTAATGAAGTGTACTTTGAAGGGTCAACACAATTAAATGCCTTCGTCTTTGAGAACCATCCGAATGGCAAAAGTCGATTGTGCTTATTTCGCGAACCGGCATCTATAAATGATTTTATTTTAATGACAATAATAACACTACTATTAATAATAATACTTTATATAATAGTACACTACGCTGTGGGGATGAACGCTCGAATGACTCGCAATGATATAATATTTTCGACCCGTTTTGTGTTCGTTAAAATATTCGTTACTTTTGTTTAAAAAAAATGACGTTTTCACGCAGCGCATGCTTTACTTGCTCGTGCTTGGAAGTTTAGTAATAGCTTTACTACAAAAGTAAAAGTTATTAAGAATTAATTAAACGTAATTCTATTCTCTACATTCCGCCTTCATTATTAACTAGTATTTAATACTATGATTTAATCTGTTTAACATAAGACATTTGTCATACTAAAATATTTTGTTATTTTTACAATTAATCATAATATTTTTTTAAGAATTTAATTGTGTAATAAAAATGTAAATTACAAAATAACTTATAAAATGGTTTTCCAATTTAAATTTCCAGTTTCCTCGTAATTTTCTTTAGGTCTGCATTAAATGTCAATTTAAAATTGATTCCTCTTCAGTTAAATATGAAATATATTTTTGACAGCTAAGCATCACAGATAAAACTTGAAATTCAGTACTCCTTTAATATCCTTCTTAATGAATTCCTTCAAGATAAATAATACCTAAACACATAGAGAAAAAAAAATTAAGATAAATAATAATTTGTATAATAAATTTGAAGCACGCAGCGTCTTAAATATTGAAATAAATTATAATATTATATAACGTGCACCTACCGTCAAACGGCACAGTAAAAAGTATGAAAGGTGCCCCTAAATACCGGGTGAGGTGGAGCGCGAAAATTATCTTATATTTGCTCAGACGCCGTGAACGTGGGGCGCGAATACTTTTCAATAAGCTTAGAGTTTTTTTTTTTCTACCCATCTTGTAAAGAACGTTTTGTAACGTAAATAGAGGGAACCTTATTGGTCGGATCGATTTTTTTTATAGTTAAGCAGTAATTAACGCTTTTAATTTATTTGTAGTGTTTCGAATTAATTCTATGGAGCATTTTATCAGTTATATATTATCATCATTGCTCGTAGATTAAAACTAAGTTTTTTTATTTTTCATAATATATTAAATTGCATTACCATAATTTAGTCCTGTAATATTTTACAAGTAGTATATATTATGTATATCAAGGAAAAGATATAAAGATTAGTGAAAACTAATTTCAAATTGTTCCTTAACCTTTAACTATGGACGTGATTTTTTTATAACACAAATATNTTTGTTATAATTATATAGCCATTGTGATTCACATCTCGTGGTATGATAGATTTGGAACTGACGGCGTTATAGGTTCGATTACGCAAAATCTGAATAGGCGTAAAGAGGAAAGGTAGAAAAATATCACAAGTTCTTACATGTAGGTATATCATGCAATAAAAATATTAGAAGAGGCCATCGTGGCTTATTGGCACAAGCATACAAGACTGTCAGTGCGACTATTGCGGATTTGATTCCTATAGGGGGATATTTAATATTTTCATTTCTTCGCTCTGGTAATAAAGTTAATGCTAGTGTCTTAACTCTTAACACTAAATTCCTTCTACCTACTCTGCTATATGCTAAAAAATATTACAGAAAATATATTTGCAATTTTAAATAAATTCTATATTTATAATATTCCCTCAAACAGTAGATACAGTTTTTTCTCATACGCTGCAGAAAACCCCTACAAAAAATCTCCGGCTATATATAAAATCTATTAAATCACTAACGTTCCTGTACTATATACAATGCTGGCTTACTTCATACAGTATTATGATACGAGTAAAATAAAAATGCAGTGCATTACAGCCATCGCTGACAGTAGGGGCACCAACAATGGACTACCTGCTGCGTATTGTGCGCCAAGTCGGCACTTTGCGAGTCAATATTTTGGGTGACTTTTACTCTCTTCAGATGTTTTCAACCTTTGCATCGTAAGCGAACAACTGCTCACCTCTCCTCGCTCTTTGCATTTCATTGATTACGCTTTTGTTTTGTTTTTTTTTATTTAGAACTTTCAATTCAATCGCGAAATTGAAGCGCCGTATGTTTTTCGTTGTTAGTTTTTTTTTTATTTAGCTGGAAACAAAGAGTATATTGGATGGCGTTTTAATCATTTTTTTTTTGTTAGAATATTTAAAATAAATATATGAAATGTTTATGATTTTTTGATATATATATACATAAATTTATAAAGTAATATAAAAATATTTCAAATTATGTATTAGTACAAATAATTTATAAATCCCTAGTATGATGTACAATAATTATGAAATTAAATCTCAATTAACTTGTGCTTATAATTTTTAGAAATCTTTTTTTACTCTACAAAATAAGTATATCATAAATATTTGATTTCTTAAGAACAATTTTAGGGGCGTCACTATCAATTGTAATATAAAACACGTCATGCATTAATAAAATAATTTATTCCTTATAAAATCAAATTTCATTTATTACACCATAAATTATTTCCCATAGACAAAATAAAACTACAATGCAGGAAAAAAAAACCTTAATAATTGGAATAATAGCCACCGCACACCGCCCCATGTCACTACGCCTCCTAAAAAAAAAGAAATAACTTTCCCGCCCAATCTTAAGACAGCGCAGTCAACACTTAATTCGTGTTATTCCCACGTTATGAAATTTAAATTTAATTGTTCAATACAATTAAATAAATGGGTCAATACAAGCTTATAAAAGTATTGTTATATCGAGAGTTATAGGCAGTTTGTCAATAGTGGGGCCGCGGGGTGCGTCATTGTAATATATCGACGTCTAAGGTGTTTGGGGCAATACAATAGTTTTCAGAGTTGCTTGAGTGAAATGATATTCAACCGTTTATTAGGTGCTTTCTCATGGATGTTGTATGGATTCGTCTCCTAACATTAATTAAATTTCGCCTCTTTAATGTGTTAATCTGATAAGCTTAAATTAAATTAAATTAAGGATTATCTTTTGACTAATATAGTAATAATTGTTGGTAATTAATAATTGTATGGCAGATAATTGAAATAAATAAATCTTCACATAGAGGATAGTGGATATATTATACTTTTTTTTGTTTTATAGCTTATATATACGTTAGTATATGAGAATTAATAAGACAGCTCTTATCGTTGTGCAAATTCGTATCTATTGCAATTGAACAAAGAGTTCAGAACATAAATTGTTGTCGCTTTTATAGTTGACATTTTACATTTTGACTTAGGTATCTGATAAAATTATACGGCTTACATTACGATGAGCCTAAGACGACAATTACAAAAAAATACAGAAGACATTTTATCTAACTAACTTAAAGATTACTATTTTTTTGTGATTGAAAGAGGCTTTTATAAATCATTGTTAACATACAGATTATAAAAAGTAGCTTCTGATTTTAAATGTCGAATTAAAATTAAGCCGTAGCAAAGCAGCATTCTGTTCGAGTGCAACCACGTAAGAAACGATTGTTAAAACGAAACCACGTTTATATATAAATAAATTAAAGGGTTATTTAGTAATTGGTGAATTAAGCGAGTACAATCAGGGAAACGAGTCAATGGGCGTATAAATCGAATTAGGACCGTTTACAGTTCTGTGTGGACTTTTTTCAACACACACGTTTTTTACACATGGTCACACTGCACGGCTGGCTTGCTGTCTATGTGGTGAAAGCCTTGTTTACAAAACAATTATTCATTATTTTGCATTGCCTATATGATTTTCTTTTTACATATTTTAATGTAGTTTGTATTGGTTCGATTATTTACGTGATTAAGCCAGTAATGGTTGCGTTGAATATACTTATTTGGGTATTATTTACGTACATAATTTAATTTTTTTGTGAATATAAATTATTTTTTTTAATGAAAATTCAATTATATTTATTTTTATGTATAACGATACAGTGACTCAAGATATTATAATTAATTTACAAATCAATGCTATTGTATAAAATATCGATATTGATTAATAATTTTATTCCGATTTTATTTATCATTTGAGTTGTTTAATTAGTCAAGTGTCATTGTAGATTAACAAGAGTTAAAGATAATAATTGTAAAACATTTAATTATCGCGAACCATTGACTGTTAACTCTAGTGTCGCACAGTAGCTTGTTAAAAATTTCCATTTCATTTTGTTTTCAAACTGGCAACATCGCAACCCTTCCAAGGTATCATTTTTCTAGCTGAATAAAATTTAGATCGAAGAGTTTTAATTAGCTCGTTATAATTTTCTCATTGAACAGTTTTATCGTTTATTAGTTTGCCGGACGCTTTCTGATTTATATATATTATTATAATTTCGATGAAAGTTTTTTATATATTATTTCACACATTTAAAAAAAGTCCTACTGTTAGATATTTTTATTAAATGAACTTTTACTTTAATGATAATGCTTAAATCTAAACAGCCACAAAAAAAAAGAAATCGTCTCATTTAAAAATGGAAATACAAGTTGTATATCCAAATTGCTTAAGCGTTAAGATATAACCAGACCAGACCAGATAACAGTACATTTAAACTGAGACAGCAAACCTAACCAGCATAATAATTAAAAAAGAAACACAATAATACTGTCATCGTCTTAGAATATCATAGAAAAAAAATTATAAATAACGTCCGAGCGTGCCGCGCTTTCGCGGTCCATCGGGCTTCACGCCATCTGCCAGTCAGCGCGTAGCTGGGACCACACCGACGGGTATCGGGTTCCCGTCTATCGTCTTACTTCGCCTTCCTGCCCGTATCTAAGTTACGCGCAACGTCCGTTTGACAGTTGGTAGGTAGACATTTTTGGTTTTCGTCGACGCTGGGTGGCCTATCGGTTAACACTCAATCCTAAATTCTTGTAATTAATATATTGGATTACATTTTGATTTATAGTCTGATTAGATTTTTTTTGTAATTATAATAAAAATGTATATGATATAAGTGACAGCTAGTAGATATGTACTTATAATAAATACACTATAGATGTGTTGTTTTTTTTTATTATATTAGTATAGGTAAATAAATGTGTATAATTTTTTTCCGTTTTCCATAGATAATAAAAATATTATGTTCTTACTTTTATGCATTACTTTTATATAAAGAAATAAAAATATATATATTAATATTTAATAGTATTCTCTCAGTAACATTTATTTATTACTTATTTTTGAATTCCACTCTATAAAATAATTGAGACGCAGATGGAAATTGAAAAGCCTATATATTTAACTATATGATAATAATAAAAGAATAATAAAACTTAATCAAATATCATAACCTAAGACTATAACCTGTTAAGCATAATTTCTTCAATAAATCAATATATTTCCAAACAAAAATGTTTTTAAATTATAAGCTTTGATACATTCAAAGATTGATGGTCTTTAAAGCGTAGTTATCAATCCGTTGCACGCCTCTCTGGTCGCATATCGTCACCGACTTCGAGCACTCTTTATCGAACATCGATATTGCATACCATTTTTATTTTTAAATATAATAAACCTGCACTCGATAAAAATCATGTGAAATTTTCTGAACATATTTCAAATAAAATTTTAGAGGATGATAAGCGAAATAATTTAATGATAACATTATATTTATAGTAAGAAACTAGATGTTACTATTGTATAATTGATAATAATTTATATCAACTTTCATAAATATCACCAATACAAACTATGCAAACTATAATAGAAAAATATATTTTTTAAAATAAGCTTCCTTATAAAATAATAATTGGTAATAATAAATAATTTTTGCGAATAATATTATTTACAATGGTTTTTTTATAACTTAATAAATACAAAAATTTTAGTATAAAACGCCAATACATATCAAATTCAAATTTCCTCAACAGGTATCATCAATAAATCGAGTGCTCCGTAACTTGGCAGCACAAAAGGAAAAGTCCAGCAATCAGCAAACTGACTGTACCACTCCTGTTTACGAGAGGCTAAGGTTACTTGGTACTCCTAGTTCAGCACCCACATGGCCGAGGACGCCCTGGCCTTCACAGATAGATACGAGGACACCTCCATACCAGCTACACAGTTTAAGTCCTGGACCTCAAGCGATAGGATGTAATGGCACGGAGTTACCGGTGTTAAAAAAAGGTAAGTGAATTGTAAATTATTACAAGGATTTTATATATTTTTTTAGCTTAACCGTATTCCTAAAATAGCGGGAAAAGCAGAGGGGACGTATTATTAATAGACTTTTGCTACTTTCCTCCGAATTGTCGAGACATTGCGTGATGAATGGTGGAATTTGATGCTGCGCTATGTTTTGTTACTAGAGCGAGGAAAAGAAAATATGCAATAAAAAATTCTCCCGAGTGGGAATCGAACCCACACCGTTGCCTTTACAGTGCTGACTTTGCATAAGCTTTACCAGACCACGACACGACGGCTTCTACTATTTTATATATAAATATGAAAAATTGAAATAAAAATAATTTCGATTCGGCCTGACCGCTGAGTAGGTACCATGGACGAGTAACAACGCTGCATTGAAATTATATTATATTAAAAACTTTTGCCCTTGTTGTCTTCAACAGCTATGAAATATATTAAAAAAATAATTCCTTATTCTGCTTTAAACTTGATAATACCGTATCTCAATTATAATTTATGTTCTACATTAAGCTAGTACAAATGTATTTATCTTATGTAGGTACTATTGTATTTATAATAAGAATTTAATATATATGGATCTCATTTTTCTGGAGGTTATCTTTAATTTTGGAATTTCACACCATACTTTATAAGTATTTATTTATTTCATTCACGATATTGTTGCTATAATCAATTTAAACAGTTATATTACAACATCGTCTTTTTATATAAAAATTGTGACATTTTAAAAGCAGACATTTTTATGTAGACGTACAGAACAGAACGCATCGCAAAAAAACTTTATGGAAACTCATAACCACTGACCGCAGCCGCGAATAATTAAAAAAAAACCGACAAAAAGGGCAGCGCAGCCAACGCAACGGTCACACAGCCACAGTGTGGAAACAACTTTTTTCCCTGCCAGCATTTTGATAGTCGATTTGCGGCCCCCCCGGGGAGCCTGGCTGGAGGAAGGGGGGGTGGCCTCCGGTACCGTCACAAACATTACTCTGTTCATCCGCTTGGAAGATTTAATTTTCATTTTTATCTCAAACATCCCCTTTGTAGTGGTCTGTAGTCTGTATCCAATTAGGTGGCTTTGAACATTTTTCTGGGACTCCCCGAACGCTTGGAGTTATGGAATTTTTAATTTCGATACTCATTTTTAACGTTACTTCTTAAGTTTACAAGTTGCCAGATTGGGTTATAAGATTTTGTAACAAGAAAGCAAGCTACTATAAATAATATACATATAACGTACAGTTCCGTTACTAAACATGGATGCTTTGGAACGGAGTGTCTTAACACTAGATTTCTCGTCTGCCTACCCTGTTATATGTCGCACGCCTTGATAAATATATTTATTATTTCACTAGCGGACGCGCGCAGCTTCGCTTGCTTATTCAGTGGTGAATTCTAATAAACCATGAAACATGTGATCAATGAAATATTTTTAAGAGTCTAAATTTCAAATTTTATAAAAATCGGTGCGGTTAAAAGATTTTTCCATACAAACATTCAACCCCTTATTTGCACCGTTAGGGGGTGAATTCTAGAAAACCATGAAACACGTGTTCAATTAAATACTTTTAAAAATCTAAATTTCATTTGTATAAAAATCGGTGCCGATTTAATTTGTTTTCCATACAAACTTTAAACCCCCATTTCACCCCTTTAGGGTAAAAATTTTTAAAATCTCTTCTTAGTGGATGACCAGATTACGAAAGTAAACATCTGTCTAAATTTCAGGTTTCTACACACAGTGGTTACGGATGTGCGTGCGTCTTACCTCAGTCAGTGAGGACAAGTCCTTTTATATATATATATAGATACACCTACACAATTTATCCTATCAGAACATGGAAACGTTCATATTATATACATACTTGCCGTTAAAGTTAAAAATAGCTGCCTACAAAGTACAAAAATAAATAATAATCCAGCATTTTAGTTATCAGCAAGCAAGTTCAAATATTATTATGTTGCTTCAAAATTACACTTATGTTTTAAAATTTATTCCTGAAATAGAATTTTGGGAACCTAGTGCGAAGACACTCCCGAATACATTAAGTAAATGCGTACATATTCCAGATTATTTTCTGGATAATTTGCATTTTTTAAAATTGACCCAGGTTAGCACTCCATTGCCAAATTACATTCAAAAGAAAGTTCTCTGTACATTATATATATAAAAAAAGCAAATATCAAATAACAATTTATTATAACAAATAAGTATAATACAAATATACATACATATATATCACATATATAACATTCGTATCAAACATAAACTATCAATAGTAATATAAGAACAACCACACAACCTGTCGCGAAGCGAACCGTGAAAGTATCCGGCAAATTGGTAACGCGATATCCCTAGTCGACGACTTGCACCTTACCCACTCATATTATTCCTACTAGTAATTTATTAATTCTTATATAATCTACATAATATTATGTATAAAAAGTCAATATAATCATTCTATGAGTGCATCGTTGTACAGTAGTTGCATCCTGTAAACACAGTTGGGTGTCGCTTTGATTCCCATTCAGGCGTATGATTATTATGTTTAATTATATATTTCACATTTACATTTTACAGACGCCGTAGTGGCGCAGCGGCACAAGGGTGTGACTGTCACGCGACGGTTATGGGTTCAATCCCCACTCGAGGAAGTGAAGTATTTATTTACATTTATATTTCCATTTTTTCGGTCTGGTGTCGAGGCAAAGCGCGGCGTTAAGTTCTGCCACTCAACACGCAATGCCTCCAGGATTCGGCAGAAAGTTGGGAACAGAGTGTCTTGACACTGGGTTCCCTCTGTCTACCCTGCTGTGTGCGGGTTACAGCGTGAAGCTAACAAATAATGAGAGAGAAAAATATATAGTACAAGAAATTAGTCTATCATTAAATTATTCCAAAAATAAAGAAAACACAACTTTTAATAAAAAAATTAACATATATTTTTTCCTTGGTACGACACAAATATCCAATAAAAAGTCGAATCCCTGACCTTCTTACCCATAAGTGTTAATGAGAAGAGTAACCTACATTTTTATATAGTTTATTTTTATTATATATTTATAGATATTTTTTAGCTAAGTTTTTATTCGTCTCGTATAACCCACAGATACAAATAAAAAGTTTGTGAGGCGATCCATTATTTGATCTTCTGTGAAGTTTTATTTTTAAATAAAAATTATAATAGATACCTTCATTTAAATAAAGTCCATAGTATATTTAATACAACATTTTAGTTATTTACGCGAAAATTTTAACTGTTGAGAAGATAACCAATTTATATATTATTTGAAAATATATAAAAATACCATAGTAAAAAGTATTTTTATAGTCTAAAACCCGAAACTAACATTCACTAACTACCCTCAAGTAAGTACTGAATACGAGATGCATATTTAATGATCACCCCACACCACAACCGGTTGGAACTTCTTGCTGGTAACTTTCACTCTCATTCATGACAGACCAGTGACATGGGTTGCCTTGAAAGCAAGAGGATTTTGGAGTGAGTCAAAATATATTTTAACTTTACTCAGTATGTTAGTTACTCTCTGAGTTAATTTCCTATAGGTAGTATTCTTATTTAAAGCTAATAAAAAATAAAAATATTTTTAAATAATGAAGAAAAAGAGGCCGCGGCACAGGGGCATAAGCGTGTGACTAAGCGCGACAATTTATGGATTCGATTCCCACTCGGAAAGTGGATTATTAATAGTGTCTTAACACTAGGTTCACTCTAGCATATGCGGGATTGAAGCTAAAAAAAAGTGTATAGAAAATTAAATAAAATGTATAGCTATTCGTTTAAATGCGTATATTTATGGTACAAAGTCAAGGAGGTCAAATCAATACAATTAACAGATTCGCCAAACAAAAAGACAAGGTCAAAGAACGGCACTTCAGTATAAATCCATTAAGGCACTAAATAAAACGTACTGTATAAAAGGGAAGCTGCGTTGAGATAAATGCTGAGCAACAGAGACGAGCGTATCCAAAGCGTGAAACGAGAGAATGAGATGGAAAATCGTCTGGTTCCTTAAGATAAGGCGAAGAAAAATGTCACTAGATATTTATTCGGGTAGATAAATGGTTATTATGGGGTTCCGTAGTAGTAAATTAGTGAGATGTATTGTTTGTTGAATATGTATCGCGGTTGACCGCTGGGGGCGTGCTAAATGGACCAGCTGGTGCTGGTGGCAATAGAGCTAAATTTCAAGTTGCAGGTGTCAGAAATTGATATATTGTTTAAAGTGGTAACCACGATTTTAGTTACTACTGTAATTCCTTAATAGAGTGCATAGAGCTGTATATTGTTTGAAATATATAAATATTATTATTTGTTAGATGCATTCTTCATTAAAAATGAATAGAAAAACAGTAAAAATTCTCAAAATACATAAGACACTTTGGAATATCTAATTTCTTAATAATATAAAACTCAAAATATAGACTATACTAAAATATAATATAACACACTAAACTAATATATTTACTAAAATATTATCCTTAAATATAGAAAAGATAAAGCAAAGCTTAAATGAATCTCCACCGAATACGAGTACGTATCTCACGTATAAAATATTATTCAACTTTAGATACGGGGACTCGTAGCTGTAGCAAGGAAAAACAAATGCCATCGAATTTCCATATCGACACGTTGGCAGCGACAAACTGACAGCCGTATATTTTATTTATATATGTCTACTACGTAACTCATGTCCAACACCCACTTGCATATAAAATGTCGCATAATATACAGATAATGTATGGTTTTTCTTATATCTCTTTGGGAATAAGTAAAAGTTGCCAAAAAAATTGGTATTCATTGTAAGGCAAAATTATAATATTCATTCGTTATAGAGGCCAGTCATGGCGCAAGGGCAGAACCGTGTGACTGTAAACGCGACCGGTTGTGCGTTCGATTTCTATTCGTTAAATATTTAATATTTTCCTTTTTCACTCGCGGCGTTAATTTCCGCCACTCAACACGCAACACCCCCAGAATTCGACGAAAAGTGGGGAACGGAAGTATCTTAATTAGAAAGGAATGCCTTAGCTAGATTCCAAGTTTCCCTCTACCTTCGTTATGCGATATACAGTACGAAGGCACTAAAACATGGAAATTTGGACTCACTACCATTACGCATAATAAATCAAATACACAAATACATAATAAATAGACACAAAACATTTACAAACAAAATGCAGATACATAATGCTATGTGAACATAAGGCTGAATACCACATATACTACATACGTCGGCGAGCTCAAAGTGCGGCAAGCGGCTCTAACCCTTTGATCTGCCGCTCGTACTCATCTATACCTATATGGAAATATAGAGCCCTTCTATTTCGGTATACCATCTTAGCTATATTTGTTTCAAGGTATGTTATAAAAGGTAGGTAGGTAGGTAGGTAGGCAAGGTATGTTTCAAATATGAATGGTTTTTATAGGATTAAAGTATGTCGTTGGTTAAAGCTTAGTAAGCTGTTAGCTGTTCAGGGTCGGCTATTTAAGAGATTTGTTAAGCGGGTTCATATTTGATATATTTACAGTGGAAGGATTTTTTTTAAATTTTCAGTTGAGCTTTTTGTGTTGTGGTGGATTCTGTTATTATTTCGTAGTTAATTCATTAAGATTTTATTTTTTATAACAATCCTTATAAGAAGCAAATATATGATAATTAATTTATGGTTAAAAACTTGGTCTTTCTAATTTGTGTCTGAAATGTTTGTTCTGATTAATTAAGATTTTGATTATTAGACATTGAAGAGCGGAGTGTCTTAACACTAGGCTCCCTCTGCCAATCCTGCTACATGCAGGATACAGAAGCTGATTCTGATAAAAAGGTTGTCCTGCGATCATTGTAGTGGCAATTCCCACTGGACAGAGAGTTCACTAGGCTTAGTAGTAGTTTAGTTTTCCTCAGCTTACTCTGCTATGTGCGCAATACAGCACGAAGTTAAAAAAGTTGTTTTATTGCTGATTTCTATAAAAAATCTCTGGTTTCTTCTGTAAATCTTTCTTTCTCATTACTCTCCCAAATACGCAGTACGAATATTGAACATGTAATATATATTATATACCTTAATATTATGTACACATAATATAGGTACCTCAATTACTTATTCGGTGTTAAGTAGCTTGTGAATAAATACCATATTTTACCATAATAATCTAAAACTATTATTTAAAATTTAATATTTCATCTTTAAAATACAATAAACAAAACAATCTAATGTACTAAACAAAAATATAAAATAACGTTTCTCTTGGAAAATGAATAAAATTTTCAATTAACATACAATATACCTAATATAATACGGTAAAACGCAAACCGAAGTAACAAAAGGCCGGATATATAGATCTGTTACGGTATGGGAGCTCCATACAAATCCGTACACGCAAAATAGCAATTAAATCCGCCTTCATTACCCACTCGTACAAGCACCACCACCCCTTCAGGAATGTACATTCAACGAATTACTGTGCGTGATTTAATATGATTCGATTGAATTATGTAATATATATAATATGTATAATTAATTATTTAAAGACAACAAACTTTAGTTATTTTCGAAATCGAAAATCGCGACGACACCTCTTATGAAAATTAAGGAATGCCCTTTTAGCATAGGTTCGTACTTTTCATGTAAGGAAATGTTTATTATGTCTATCACTGTATGCTGTTTAGTTAAGGAATTAATCTGAAAACCGTTTTTTTTTAATTTACCTAAATATGAAAATTTCACTGTATTTACATTTTGGAGAAATTAATTAATTGAAGAAAAATGTAATATATATTTTTACTTCCTTACTAAAATTCTACTTTTTGCACGATTAAATTCTATTAGTCCATTCATAAAAAGAAAATAAATAAATATACTTCCATATAACCTAAAAATAAACCGATATAACATTATGTATAAAAAATGGCAGTTTATAAATAATATAAATAACTATATATAAAAGTACTATACTAGTAAATCATAGTAAGTTATAAAAATATTAAATATGTGTAGATATAATGTAAATATCAGCCAGAGTCAGGCACAATTTGGGCCATAGGGAGTTATGAGACATCGTGTATTGAGTGGCGGAACTGAACGCCGCCCTTTAAAGGACAATAAAAAAATATGAATTCTATGGCATAAGGTAAAATATATATTTTTAAGCTATTTGTAATTTCGGTATCAGTAAATACTACATATTCAGTATTCATATGAGAAATATAATTACAAAACAAACAACGTAAACCCTGGACAATTACAAAACCACTCATTCGAATGGTCAAACTAGAGCGCACAGTGGTTCCGCGAACGACAGAGCGTTTGAAGGCCAATAACGCATGAAACAGGATTAAAACATGAAAATGTTCGTTAAAGGGCTGCTCCAACCCTCCCTCCGCTTACCTGTAATTATAGCTGTTAATTTGCGAATTAGTGTGTATGGAAATACTTAAAAGAGATATTTATATACGTTTAGTAGGTACTTAACTTGAATATGTAAAGGCTATAGATATGTATATATAATAAATTATAAGCAAAAAATCATTTTTAGAAAAAGCTTTTATTTAAACGCTCTAAAAAAGGAAAAAATAAAATTTGTCTTTTAAATTTTAACTATCAACTCATATCCTCATTGTACACAATGCTTGTCGCGCGATTTACTTGTGGAAATAAACTAGTACTAATATAATTATATAAAATCTGCTAAGTTTCAATTTTTAAAGTTTCAATTTAATAAAATATTGATTAACGCGACAAACTTTTGTAATCATATAAATTGTGTACAATGAGGTTATGAGTTGATAGTTAAAATTTAAAAGACAAATTTATTTTTTTCCTTTTTAGAGCGTTTAAATAAAAGCTTATTCCAAAAATGATTTTTTGCTTATAATTTATTTTTTACTTTTTAGTTACCACTGGCTAGGTTTCTTACACTACATGTCACAATATTTTTCTAATTATTCTCGGCAAGCCCTTTCATTTAATACCCGATATACCGAATAGTTATTATTTATTGCAGATGTGCATAAATAATAACTATTCCGCCATCTTAGATGTTCCGCCATATTAGATTTAGAAAAACGTCATATTTTTCGAGTCACTCTCAACGAGCCCTTTGAATAGATATCCATATTGTAGAAGTGCATTACATATAACTATTCCGCCATCTTGGATGGTCGGCCATATTAGATTTAGAATGACGTCACATATTTTATCGTGCATTGTCGTCCAAACTAAACGTGTATACAGTTCAATCTGTTGAAGATATCTACTTCAAAATTGAGCTCAAAGATTTCACCCGAACCCACATACATACATACATTGCAAGTTAAATAAAAACTTTAAAAAGATATATCATGAAAAAATAATTTTATTTTGGAAGTTGTAAGTTTACTTTGGCTTCTTTAAACAACGTTGATACTACCACGATAGCGAACAAATGATTTTAAAAAAACTTGATTAATCATGATAATAATTATTAATAAAATTCAATAAAATATGCATTGTTCTAATACTTATTAATTAAAATTTCTTTAATTTAATTTTACCATCTTGAGACAAGTTTTGTTTTATATCTATAACTAATAGAAGCTACTTAAATTAAATTAGTTTCTTGCGATGCTGATTTTTACACCTACATTACAGACGCTAGAGAGAGTGAATTAACTTAATGAATTAAAAAGAAAACTTTGAATTGAATTCAATAACTTTTAAGTTGAATTATTATTACTTTAACTAATATCTCTATAGAGAGGGATAGTCTTGTAATAATTAGAGAGCGCCCAAAAGCGTTTCTATGTTTTTAATATATCTATCTACCTAAGTTCTAAAAGTCTAGAAAAAAACATATATCAAAATGCTAGTGTATTTTGCTGTTAATTTAATTATTTTTAATTACATAAATGTTATTAATGTACAGATAATAATTTACAATATTAAACAAATATATATAAGTATACTTATTTCTTTTAATTTATTTCATTAAAAAATTTAAAAATATTAATATTCATTATTACATGAACACTTCTCTCTAATTTAGAGGATAGCACAATGGGCCAATAAGCCATGAAATAGGATTACAACATGAAAATGTTCGGTATAGGGCGATTTGGAACCCCTTGTCTCGTTTACATGTAATTAAAGCTATGAATTCAGTAACCGTATGTACGAGTAGGTATATGAAGTTATCGTTTAATAACATCATTTTTTTCACTCTGGTAAAATTAACCTAGGGCCACATGAATACAAGGTTATCTCTGCCTACTATTACTGCTATGCGGGAAAAGTTGAAGACAGATTTGATGCTTTAAAATGCATTTTCTTAGATATTATAAAATAAATAACCATTTTTCTTCATTCTCACTGTGACATTCCTGCTAGTACATGTAGTTCTGTATCTCTTTACTTTATGTGTATCTCTTTATTGCGTATTCGGTCAACTAAAGTGACTCCGTATATCCTACGAAGAGATCGCATCTCCATATACATCTTTTTACATTTTTCTTCTGTAATACCCAAGTTTTGCTGCCGTATATAACAAAATCGGTGCCGGTACTGCACTTCTTTATAAAACATTTCACTTGATACAATATTTTAACAAAACACCTAGGGTACCTTCATAAATTAATAAACAGCCCAATTCAATTAATAAAGCTTTTACTTTCAAAGCTTTCAATTTATCAAATAAAGAAACCAAAGCAACTCCCACAAAAATTACACTAAAATTACAAATATACGATTATATCCATACATAAGTCCAACTCCGATATAAATGAATATTCCATCATCAATATGATAGAGCAAGGTTGCAAGGTAAAATAATGCGGTAAAAAGCGAGCGTGGGCGGGGCCGCGTTAGTGACGCCCCACTGCGCGCCGCGCGTAAACAACTCCTATAATTATACTACACCGAGACTGTACTGTGTACTACTAGGTACGTGGTATATGTACTTACCTTACTTACCTATACGTGTAGTGCCTAAGAAACGAAGAGTGGTTATTGCTTTTGATGTGGCTTGGGAGATTGAGATAATTTTTGAGCATATTTAATTCGAATCTATACTAAATATTGCTTTTTAAGTTCTTATGTGCTTTACAAATTTTATATCTATTATACTTTTTAATAAAAACAATATGACTGCTGAAGGTCATCTATATATAGATGCAACAGATATTTCTTTTATTCATAAAAATACCTGTGGCATCTATAGAGGTTTGAACGCAACGACGCTGGTGAATAAATTAAAAAACTGTTCAAGAGCAATCGGACTCGCCCACTGAGGGTTCCGTACCAATCTTCAAGCTTTTAGGTGATGAAAAATAGGTACAAAAATAAAACTAAATTTAAGTTGCGGCAGTATGCACTCATTTTGTATAAAATGAACTACAAATATATTTATATTGGTTTTTCTTTACGAAATACCTATAAATTTTCACTTTTCCTACAAGAGTTTCGTTAATTCCTTTGAGGTACAGGACCATAAAAATAACAGCAATTATACAAGTGTGATTACCAATTGTATAATAAAAAAATAAATTAAAATATTATTAATTAAATAGATATACCAACCTATTATCGTGTTGGACATCGAAAAAAAATGTTTAACGTATTCTTAAGAGTTTTTGATGAATATTTTTAAAAAATCAGCACACCCTCATAATTTTTCACCAATAAAGAGACAAATCGTTTCAAATTTGAAGTCACTACGACCATTCACTAACAAATAAAAGCTCTTAAATAGCGTCCTAATATTATAATTACATTGTTAACTATAAGTGTAACTTAATGTCTATTTATTTAACAATATAAAATAAAGAATAGTTTATATAAAAAATACATAAGTATATTTTATTGTGAAATATTCGTATAATATGAAATAAATTCGCAATGCTCGTCGCGTCCTATCGGTTACAAAACACCTGCGCGCTCGAGCGCTCTTTTCCCGCCGTTTGCACAAAATGGCCGACGCGTGACTTCAATGCTAATGCTGTATTCATACTTATTGCCTAATAAATGATAACTGTTAACACATTCAATTGTAGTTTTTTTTTAAATTGTTATATTATTTTCATACAAATTAATTTATTAATATTAATCGACGCAATCGTTGATCTTCTATAATGCCTCTTCTACAAGTCCTAAACTTAAGAATAATTATATTCTAATGTAGGCTGTACGACGGTCTATTTAGTAAAATTATAGCTTTAGAATTCTCCATCAAATATGCAATGTATCACTTTATGGAAAATTGAGAAAATGATTGTTAATTTCTTTCCCATGCCTATTCAATAAAAGCATGAAATACATGAACGTAGAAAGGAAAAATTTTCATGTGAAGTATTTTAAAGTAAGTAGAGTCAATTTGGCTCTCGCAATCAATCTAATTAATCTATTAACAATTTCCTTAAAGAAATTGTTCAATATAAAAAAATAAAGAATAGTGAAGAGAGTTCGAGAATAAAATAAATATTCACAGTTTCCTCCGAAACTGTGAATATTTAAGAAAGAGATATTTAAGAGTATCTAATATATAAAAAATAAAAAATAGTTGATTAGCACTCACTAGAAGAAGAAGTTGTATATTCTATATAAATACATAATTATATCTATGTATGTAGATACATTTTACGTAAATACTTAAACAAATAATTAGCTACAAATTTCGATACACCCACAAACTTATCTCAGATATTGACGTTTCATAGATACAGATAGATATAATAGAACAAAACACACCTTACCGAATGCGCGGGGGAATTGCGGAACATCAGTACATTGACATTTTTGCGATAAGGTTCCACCGTTTTGTTTATTACTTACCCGATATCTTTGCTCACTGGTGGGGATTAATATGAAAAGCGTTACGTATTTTCGTATCTTATATGGTTCCATATTGAATTTGATGATTTGTAGTCAAATTTAGTTTATGTTTAAAATGATATTTGTTTTATGATGAGTATTACCTGCATATGGTGATATATTACCTGCAAAGGTAAAAAATATGTTACTTTATTATTAAATTAGGTTGGTTTCTATGATTTTGATGGGTGTTGACACCCAATGTTACATTTCCCCCCCTCCATTCAAAATGTAGAGTCTGTGCCATAATAAGACTATAAACTACATTCATCATTTACAATTGAAACTGATATTTTAATTTATATCATACTAGCGGACGGGCGCAGCTTCGCTTGCGTAATTAGGGGTGAATTCTAATAAACCACGAAACATGTGTTCAATGAAATATTTTTAAGAGTCTAAATTTCAAATTTTATAAAAATCGGTGGCGATTTAAAGATTTTTCCATACAAACTGTCAACCCCTTATTTGCACCCTTAGGGAGTGAATTCTAGAAAACCATGAAACACATGTTCAATTAAATATTTTTAAGAGTCTAAATTAAAAATTTTATAATAATAGGTGGCGTTTTAAAGATTTTTCCATACAAACTTTCAACCCTTTATTTGCACCCTTAGGGGAAGAATTCTAGAAAACGATGAAACATGTGTTCAATTAAATACTTTTAAGACTCTGAATTTCAAATTTTATAAAAATTGGTGCCGATTTCAAAAAATTCTATACAAACCTTCAACCCCTTATTTGCACCCTTGGGGGAGAATTCTGGAAAACGATGAAACACGTATTCAATTAAATACTTTTAAAAATCTAAATTTCAAATTTTATGAAAATCGGTGCCGATTTAATTTTTTTTCTATACAAACTTTGAACCCCTATTTCACTCCTTTATGGTTAAAATTTTTCAAAATCCCTTCTTAGTGGATGTCCAGATTACGAAAGTAAACATCTGTCCAAATTTCACGTTTCTACGCACAGCGGTTACGGCTGTGCGTGCGTCTTACCTCAGTCAGTGAGGACAAGTTCTTTTATATATATAGATTTGTGTGTTACAATTGACTCGAAATCAAAAATTATTCACGTTTTTACTTAAGATAATTCTAGAGACGAACTTACCACTGTTATTTATAGGTGATTTTAGTAAAAAGGTGATATTTTTAATATTTTCATTTATTGTAGATGATTAGGTATATTTATTCTGTATATAAAAAAAAAGTTTATTTCACAACCATTAATGCGACATATCCACCCTGTCCCGACTAATTTTGAGTGCCGTCAAATAGACACATCTATTATCTGATACGGATCTACTTCATGAAACATTAATGTTTTCCCGCGACTGACAGATGGCCTTCTGATACACCGAATGACACTACGCCACCGGTATATTAAACGCCAGGGGAATGACGCCTCTATACCCTGGACGTGACGGTGGAAATATAAATAAGTCATCTGTAAACGGGATTGGGTTTTGAGGTGTCATATTCGCGATGAGAAGTGGGTGGGCTTATAATTAAGAAATGTACCTATGTCATCCCGTTACACTGATAAAAAGTTAACATTGGACGTAAATACAGTCTTGAATTTATATTGTATTAATATTTATATATTATATTAAGTATTAATATTAATTATTTCTATCGGTATCGTCACCTCTTAGGGTAAATTGTATTTATAGAGAATGTGGTTTCCCGTTTTGGTTTAATGTGGCGGTGGAGTTAGGTTTTCCGTTTTAAATCATTCTAAATGAGCGTTACGTTTAAATATATTCCTATTCATCTGATATCTCTGTAAGAGATATGTTATACATTAAGAAAAATAGTATTTTATTATTTCTCTCACTAATGTTTATTATAAATTCGAGGCTGTCGCGTCGTAGCGCAGCAGGAAGTGAAATATTTACGTTTATATTTCTATTTCTTCGCTCTGGTGTCGACGCAAAGCGCGGCGTTGAGTTCTGCCACTCAACACGCAAAGTGGGGAACGGAGTGTCTCAACAATGGGTTCCCGCTATCTACCTAGCTGTGGCGAGATACAGCGTGAAGCTGTTTTATTTATTTTTGTTTATTATAAATTGATTTATTCAAAAAACATTAAAGTCTTCAAAGTAAATTAACGTATCTATAAATAGACTCAAGCTGTACCTACCTACTCTTGTTAAAAATATGAAATGCTAGTAGTGCTTCAGTAAAGCAAACTCTCTAGCTCTCGCTATCGGAGCATTGTGAAAACACTCCAGCCAGCGCCGACAGCGCTACTCCTGGAACTCTATTGCGAACTAAATGAAAATATTTTTTTATATAAGATTTTATAGAGCCTATGTTTAAATACTATTGAAATAAAAGTGTACTTAATTGAACTTAATGATAGAATATTTTATATTTTTAATTTTTTTAAGTATACGGCCTTACTTGATATACATATCTGAATATGTTTGTATGTAATATCTAAAAAAAACATAAAATAGATTAAAATATCGATTTTCAAGTGCTTTTTTCTTCTTTACTTGCTTTTTTTCGTTAAATGAAGAACCAAAAAGACAGTAAAGTTAAATTACAACCAAGACTTGGCCCATTATTGGACACACATTTTTGATAACGCTATCGTGGGGTTACGTGGTAGGCCCGCCTTATCGCGCTGTTCCGCATGGACGCCCACGTTACGGACCCCCTCTCCCCACCCGGCCCGGTGCGCGACAAGTCTTGACACTTGAATTTAATTTATTTGCTAGTTTAGTTTAGTTTAGTTTAGTTTGAATTTTGTTTGTTAAATCAATTTATGTGTATGTTATTATCATTAAGTATATTACCATATAAATAAAAAATAAATCAGCTTCACCCTGTATCCCGCACACAGCGGTACAGGCAGTGGGTACTTAGTGTTAAGACACTCCGTTCCCCACTTTCCGCCAAATTCTGGAGGCATTGCAGGTTGAGTGGCGGGACTCAACGCCGCGCTTTGCTCCGACACCAGAGCGAAGAAATGAAAATGTACATTTAAATAAATATTTCACTTCCTCGAGTGTGGATCGATTCCACAACGGTCGCGTTACAGTCATACCCTTATGCCGATGTGCTACGACGGCCTCGTATTACCATGTTTTTTTTGTAATAGTCATAGTCAAATAGAGCCTTAAGTCAGTACAAAACTTATTTTTTACTTTTTTTAAAGTTTTTATAAAAAAAATATTTAATTTTTTTATTAATAAACACTAATTATCATTTTTAACTTGGTGCAAATAATATATTTTATAAAACAGATCAAAATTATTTAGTACACTGCATGCAGGATCTAAGAATAAAAGACCTTAGAGGATTTCCAAAAATTACTAGCTGTGAAAGCCTCCGTAAATATGATGATGTTACTGAACATGTATATTTAGGGAAAAAAAATATTAATTTATAAAACGCAGAGCAAATTGATTTACAAGAGATATATATATGTATTAAAATAGAGACCTGCAATTTAATTAAATAATCATTTTCAATATTTTTCTACATGTATTAGTTTTATGTTGTCCAAAAAATGTTTTACGTTTATAATTAAAGTTGGCTTATTCAGTTTAGTATCAAAATTACTTGAGCTTAGAATTTAAATATATATATTTATAAATATTAAATATATAAAATATTATAATTAAAAAAATCCATGATTAATTAAAATATTTTATCATAATGTTACATTATTATATTTCCAATTACCAAGACCGCTCGCGCGCGCTGCACACCCCCCGAGACTGGCGGATTACGAAAGCGGACACGCCGCAGAATAACTCTTAAATAAAATTCACATTTTCCTCTATTTTCAGCTTTAAGAAGCGCAATTAAATTTATAAAATTAATTATTTTAATAAACGGCAGTCGTGACGCAGTGCTATTGTAATCGTGAGTTCGAATTCCACCAAAGGAAATTAATTATTTTTTCTTTCGTTCTCTAGCAAGACGAACCCGGCGTTAAGTTGCGCCAGTCAAAAGAGTATTATATTATTTGGAACGTAATTGATTACCGTAGCGTTTGACGCTCACTCACTTCTGACTATCCCGCAAGGGATACAGCGTGAAGCTAGATTAGATTAGATTATTTTCATGAATAAAAGAAAACCCTAAGTTTACTTATAATTGTAAAAGTATATAATTTTTTGGGTATATATGGACGCAAATCATTATTTAATAATATTTTAACTTGATTATTGAATATTGATTTATTGTTTAATTATTAAATATTAGTTACTGTCGTGATATAAAACCTTAGCTAATTGAGTCAAGTGTCAGAATAAAAAAAATAATATTTATATATGTCATTATATAAATTTTACCATGGACAATAATATCTGAATAAAGTAAGTGTTGTCATCGCAAAATCAGACCATTAAAAAAAAAGTAAATGTTTCTTCTGCACTTTCAAAAATGCACCCTGAATATTAATACACCGGCTTATCGCCTACATATATCATCTACTATTAGTAGATATATTAATTTAAATAAAAAAATAATACGTAAAGTTATACAGCAGTGTTCAGGCAGGCAGAAGGGACTCAGTGTTCAGAAACACCATTCCCCATTTTCAGCAGAATTCTGAACGTGTTGCGTGTTGAGTGGCGGAATTCAACGCCACGCTTAGAATACGCGTTGCGTTGAATTTGAGTTCCGTTCCTCATCACCAGAGCGAAGAAATGAAAATATTAAATTTCATTCCTCGAGTGTGCATTGAATCTACAACCTGTCACGTTTACAGTCGTACGCTTGTGCTCCTGCGAAGCAACTGGCCTTAAGTTTACAATTAAAATTGTTACAACCGAAAAGATTTAAGCTGACATATTTCAAATGCATACACATATAACATCAACAGGTATGGTGTGAATAGAACAGACAGGCACTACGTAGAGCCGCCATTTCGCCACATTTAACTACGTATTATGTAAAATAGGGGATAAATCTCGAAAACGGATAGGAGATTAAAATCGCAACTCGAATAAATCCAGCGTTATCGGGGTTGTTTGGGGAATTAATTATTACTTGTTCAGTTCGCGGCCGCCAAGTTTTGGAGACTGTTTCGAATTCTTTGAGACGAAGAAGATAAACCGCAGAAATTGGCTCGTGGTTCTGATGGTTTAGTAAATTATTCTTTATACATAGGTATATGTCTATGTAGCAATGGTGCTTCATTAATTTAATGTTAGATAAGTTAAAGTTTGAATTATGTGAATTGTGTGTATTTCAGCTTTGAACATTGTTATAGATAAATTAACTTTACGTGTGGAAATGTATGTTTTTTTAGATTTTTTATATTATTGCGAAATATCTATAGAGATAATAAGTTTATGCGGTGCTGTAAGACAGTGGCTATATGCTGCAGTTGTAGCTCTATTCCCACTGTTAAATATGTAAATAATAGAAACATAACAGAAAGTAGAGAACGTATACCAAGTTTTCCCGGCCTACCCAGAAAGCAAATAACCTTTAAGTACTATATATTATTTAAAGTTTATTATGTTAATCTATCAAACAAATATGTTAACATATGAGATGAGATTTCTAATATACAGGGTGTCCCAGGAGTCAACGATAAAACGAAAACAGGTGATAGACCAAGTCGTGACAGTTATGAGAAAAATATAAAAAAAAATCTTTGTCGTGTATTTTTCATATTATATTGATTTTAAAAAATATCGGAAAAACCGACACACACAAAGGTCCTGAGACTACAAATATTACTCTTTCTTCATTTTTTTTTCTCTAATGTAATCATGAGTAACCCTTCTGTGAATTACAGTTTAAATTTTAAACATACCTGCATCAGTTTTCAATAAAATGTGGTGTTTTTGCCAAACATTAAATTCAAAATAATTACTACACCCAACTTTAACCGACCGTACTGTAAAAAAAATGTACTACACTGTTTTTGCAAGTAACCTTAAAAATTGGCGCATTTAATCTGGATTCCGAAATGGTACAATACGTGCTGGATTACTTCTTTGTTGAAGAGAGAAAAATCGAAATGTTGGCCGTCTAGGTATTTTTAAGACCACAATTTACAGGTAATACACGCCGAAATAACATAATAATTACAACAAACTGACTGACGTATACAGGTGAAGAACAACTAGAAGGTCTGGAAGGCCTGCATTCAGATGAGACAGGTTCAGGCGACAACTCGAACGCGGGCTCCAGCGGCGCGGACGAGGACGCGGCGCGGCTGCGTCTCAAGCGGAAGCTGCAGCGCAACCGCACCAGCTTTACCAACGAACAGATTGACAGTCTTGAAAGAGGTGAGACGGTAATTATATAATTATTTAAGTTAAGTTATATAAATTCAAATTATATAAGTATTTAATTAATGTTATATAAGTATTTGTTTTTATGTGGATATGTTCCTTTATTGTTTTTGACATCACTTCTTTTATTTCATAAAAGCCTATAGGCGAATGAAAATCCATAAGACTTGTAAATGTGACAGGTTTACAGATGGTCATATGTTTAATAACCGTACAAATTAACAACTATATTTTATAAATAAATAATAATTTAAATTAAGCTTATTATATTATAAATTATCCAATATTTTAAAACACCAGTTTATAAGACCAATGACCCGCAGTAAAAGTAATTTTATGCGTCTTCTCTTACAGAATTCGAGCGGACCCACTACCCCGACGTGTTCGCAAGGGAGCGGCTCGCTGCGAAGATAGGACTGCCCGAGGCTAGGATACAAGTAAGCTGACATATCTGTTGCTTTTTGAAATGTTACATTTTTATAAATTAATATTTCAAATATTTATTTCCTTATAAGTTTTTAAATAAATAAAATTGTTCTATGGTACATTTATATAATTAACAATAAATGGATAAATTAAAATTGGTGCGTTCCCTATTTTCCGCTGAATTTTTCGAGTCATTGCGTGTTGAGTGGCAAAACTCAACCCAGACCAAGGTCTTGCTACCAGAGTAAAAAATGAAAATAATAAATAATTCATTCCCTAGAAAAGCAATTTAAACCACTACCGTCGCTATAACAGCCACACGCTGTGCCACTGTACCACGACGGCTTCAAAAATCTTTATATGTTGAACATCATAAAACAATAAAAAATGGTAGGGCTCTGTAGCCGAAACGCGCGAAACGCGCTGTTAACACGACCCGACATTAAGGTATGGTTCTCGAATCGGCGCGCGAAGTGGCGCCGGGAGGAGAAGATCCGCAGCCAACGTCGCAGCCCCGACTGCTACGGGCACAACCAGCCACACGCGCCCGCGCCCGCGCCCCACGCGCCCCACGCGCCCCACGCGCCGCACGCGCCCCACGTGCCGCACGCGCCGCACGCGCAGCACGCGTACCAGCCACAGATCAATGTCGACTATAGGTGAGATTGATTGGTCTTCTTTCAGCTTCACTATTTATCTCATATCTCGCTGTCGATACGGTAGGCAAAGGGAACCTAGTGAGAACCGTCCCCCATTTCCCGACGGATTCTGAAGGCATTTGCGTACTGAGTGGATGAACTCAACATAGTCAAAAACTAAAAATATAAATAAATATTTCATTTCCTCGAGCAGAGATCGAATCTACAATCGGTGGCACTTACAGTCGGTGGCACTTACAGACTAAAAAATATTTTTTATCCTACTCTTACTCCTACTTTTATCCTACATAACCTACTTAGATTAATCGATATACCTACTTACTTACATATTGTTCATTTGGATCAAACAAGAACAGCAAAATAATAAGCTAAACGACTAACTTATTTAGCCCGCTGACCCCAATGGGCTACAGCGGCATGTCGGGCACGGTGGGCGTGGGCGTGGGCGTGGGGAGTGCGGGGGAGGCATGCGAGGGCGAGGAGCTGTGCAAGGGCGGCGGCTTTCTGGGCTACCCGCGCTACGAGCTGCCAGCCGCCTACCGCCCGCACTACGCGCACGGCTACCAGCACGACGCCGCCTCGCCGCCGCCCGGTACGTGCTGACACTGTTTGTTAAGAGCTATTTTCTTAAGCTTTAGCGATTTTTATAAATGTTATGTTGTCTACATTCACTATCTTTATCTTTATCTCTTTACAAAGTACCCCACACATTTTAAAATTTCAATCTACTAACATAAGTAATGTATCGATAAGTTAGACACAAAAGTAGCATAACAAGATTTTTTCCCATATACATTGTATTCCGCACATAGTAGAGTAAGCAGAAAAACTAAACACTAAGTTCACTTCGTTTCACCCACTGTTCGTCCAGCTTTTAAGGTGTCACCTTAGTAATAATGTTTGCCCCGCAGAGCTGGGCGGGCTGCTCGGCGCGGGCGTGTCGGTGCCGCTGGCCGTACCCGCTCAGGACCAGTACTGGCCGCGCCTGCAATGACCGACCTGCACACGCTACTAACTCACTGGATGCCAGCTGTCAACTCCCCATACACATACAGTTTTACATGTACCTACCTATTATAATATTCAGTTTTATATTTGAAAAAAAAACTTTTTTATTTTCATGTGTACCTATAGCTTATTTCACTTAGTACAAAAGTCTTTCGTAATGCAAGAAAGAAGCCGTAATAACTTTATTGCAGCTCTGATAAAATCAAGACAAAACAAGAAGACAAGACTTTGTGTGATTGTTTAAACTACACTGAATAATACAAAAAAAAAAACAATTCTACCTTATTTTTGTATAACAAAACTAATTCATTGTTTAAATCTTCACATGACTATATAACGTAAACTCAACTTTATTAACAAAAAATAATAGAATATAATCTATGTTGTCGGTATCGATAAATATAAAAAATAAATAAATTGTAAAAAATAAATAATAAATAAACAAAACTCACTTATCTGTTAATATTACTGACATGACATGACAAGCAATAAAACTCTGCTACGATAAAATCTGTTTTATAAGAAATCCACAATAACTTACCTAATTTCATTAAAATTGAGAATTGTTTAAACAGAATATCAACTAGATATACCTACAATAGAATAAGTTCATCGCCAATATAGCACTACGGATTCGCACAAACGCGATATAAATATTTTAAATACCATAAGTAAATATACAGTACGGTCAACAAGTCGCGGCCGTGAACAATGCGCAATAGTTCATAAAACCTGACTTCAAGGCGGCCACGATTAGTTGACCGTACTGTACTGTAATATAAAGAATGGACATATCCGAAGCAGCAGCAAGCACAAAGTAAGGCTCAAATGTAACGTTAAAATGTTTCATTTAAATGGCACACATAATATACATAGATAAGTGTTAAATTAATAGTAAATATATTTAAATGAATTACCTAACTATTTATATTGTGAAATAACCATCACCATTTATACCTTCTTTATATATTTATAAATAAATAATTCATCTTTTGTATTCTGTGCTTACTCTGTGTGTATTATCTGTGTGCATTAAATATGGGAATAATGGCCAACTGTGCAAAATTGTAAATAAAATATGTTAGTATCTACTTTTCATTACATTTTCACTATAATAAACAATACAGACGGAATTTAGTACAAAAACGCTAAATTATCCGATTTTCTTTAGTTTTTCAGTGTGGCCAAAAAACTTTAAAAAAATGATATTGATTGAATTTAATGAAATACTTAATTAAATATTATCGTATATACATTTAAGTGTTACAATTATTTTATAACCTATTCGTTTAGTGTTAGATAAGTTAATTATAAGACAATGTGTATATTTGATGTAAATGTTTACAAAATTGTAAAGCGCCAATGCTTAGTAGCTATTTTAGAAGACCTTTTTGACTCAAAAAATTTTTTATGGAGTCCACTCATTATGCATTTTGCCTGAATGTGGTTGTACTTAAAAAAATATTAAAAATAATAGTTTTTAAGTTCCGTTTATCTTTGACGTACAGTCAATATTTGGCACAGTGCGCTCGACAAGTCGTGGGCACCCTAAAGTTAGCTGTAGACGACTGCGATAGATTTTTCTTACTTTTGAATATTTTCTTCCTGAGTGTAGGTACAATGCGCATAAATTCAGGAAATTCAACTTTAAGACGGCCACGACTTGTTGACCGGACTGTATATTCATACAAAAACAAAAAAATAACTTTACAGAATGAAATTATTAGTTGTTTTTAAATATCACCACTATAGTATCTTTTAGCATTCGGCTTTTTTATGAAAAGGGCTCCTTAAACTGCGTGTAAATAAAGTTCTTAGGTGTTTTAATATTAATTGTGATTCCTTTACCGATAGTTTATAAAGGTTTGTAACATTCCATTTCTCTTTATATACTTAATTGCAAGTCCACTACACTTAAGAACAAATTAGTGAAGCTAAATTTCAATTATTTAGGGTATTCGTTTCGAATTTATTAATATTAGTTGTAAACTGTATAGGAATTATAAATTGTGAATAACTGTGTGATGTCGATGCGTTTTAATGATTTGATTGTAATTATAATATAAATACATTTTGGATTAAAATATTAAACTTATTTCTTTTTTGTTGTGTGCTTATGAAATTATTTTTCCTTCCGTTTTAACACCTACTTGTGAAAATATAGTGTGCGAGCGAAGCCACTCTCAAGCTGAGATCTTGAGATGCCGTTTTCATTCATAAATTATACCTATATCTATGAATGAAAACGGCACATCGAGATCGATCTCTGAATTAAGAACGATTTATAAATATGGGTGTCAGTGTCAAGGCACTATATCCTACACTTTCCGCCCCAATTCGATACATTGCTTGCACCGCTGGCGCCGCGCCCCAGAATAACACCGTTGATGGAAGGCTCAAAAAAATCAATCAATAGAATAAAACACAAAACACTCTATTTAAAATTATTATAATTAAAGCTCTGAATATTTCTTTGCTTATGCAAAGTGCATTTATTATAATTATATTCACATTCAATAATCTTCAACAGAACTACGTCACAAAATGAAACGAAATCTTACTTCCAACTTAGAATATTAAATTATTAATCATACCACACGGTACGAAGCCGAACTCAGAAACTAACGTTTCTGTTTAATAATTAACTGAAATTAAATACATACAATTATGTCACACCGTGTAAAGATATAAAAAAATAGTTGAGCTCTGCCAACTAGCAATGAAATATAGAGTAGGTAAAAAGTTATCTCGTACGAGACTGATAAAGAAGTGAACAGTGTACGTAATTAAGGCTATTAAAATGTACTATACAGACTGTCTTGATAACATTACCAACATGCTACGTTGAAGAAATACTAAATAAAGTATTGCTATGCTTAAAAAATATTTTAATGGTTCATTATCAGATAAAAACAAAACCTACAAATTTTAAGTCACTTGGGCTGTTAGATTATACTAGTTACATAATTCTAAAACAAATGTAAGCATTTCCTAAATTATTAATAATCGTTATGTATTTGAATAAAAAATGACAAAACATTTTTTTTTGCATCTACATTTACTCGAAAAAAGTTAATAATAAGGTATGGAGTAAAAATTAACTACTTTAGTCGCCAATAATATAACTTTATTTAACTAGACACATTTTCCAATCGTGTTCCACTCAAGATCTCTCCGGATCTCTCTCATATCTCTGTGTCTATCGTGCTGAATACAGCGTGATGCTTAAAAAATATAAACTAATGTTTACTATATATATATATATATATATATATATATATATATATATATATATATATATATATATCATACCTATTGTCCTACTTCAAATCAAACTATTATAGCTATTATAGATTTGTATATGCAATATACATGTAGAGACATGTACATTGCATATACAAATCAAAAAGCATCATATTGTTGCTTTAGAAAACAAACTAATATTTAAGTAGTGTAATAAAATTATTATCCTTGAACGAAAAAAAATGCTTATCTAAGGAAATAACACCTAAAAATAATTTCTAAAACAAAATTACTCACAAAAAACGTATTGCAATGAGCCTTGTGCATTCGATGGCAGTAGGTACTGCTACGATACAACGCTGATTATCAAAAGAATAATCCCCAAATTACTTTACGTATAATTTTATCATAAGATTGTATCGTCTCTACTTTCGTTTGTACTTTGAATCAGCTAGCAATCTATTGTGATTAAAACTAGAAAAATACTAACCTTATAAAATCTTACAAACTATAAAACAGTATGAATCATAACGCTTCATTTAAAAAGGCATCTATGTCATTGAGCAGTTCTTTATCGTCTTTATTGTTCTTTTGGCAGCTGGCGACGACGTCGGGGACGTTTTTGACCAAGTTTAGATCTGAAGGAGATACTTCCTCTTGCTCCTCGCAAAGGTCTACTATATCTGCAGGGTCCCCCAACTTCGTCGTCTCTAAATCTATAACATCGTCATCTATTTTAGAAATGTCGGATTCTATTTCTATACTAACGAATTGCACTTCGTTGTCCGAGTCGTTATCATTTTTGTTGACATTTTCATCGTCTTTGCTCTCGCTTATAGATTTTGTGACACTTCTGTTTCTAACAAGCCTGGGTTTAGGGATTTCGGCAATTTTGATTCTTTTGAATTCGTAACAATTATCAACGAGCTCATCTTCGTGCATATCGTATATGATATCACATTGCTCAGACAAAGTTCGCTTCCTACTAACATCCTCCGCACGCTTTTGCTCCGTTTTAGTCTGATTAGTTTGCGCGGGCGCGTTCTTGTCCAACTTTTTGTACACTATGGAGTTGCTTCGAACCACTTTAATTATTTTATTCCCGGAAGTGGTGAGCGTCTCGTGCGTGGACAATTTTCTTTTTCTATTCAAATTGAGAGTGATGGGTGTCGCTTGTATAATTGTTTCGGAAACTTTCTTCCTCGCCCTGATTTCATCCAGGGACAACACTTTGAAGTCTAGGGATTTCTTAGCTTCGGGTTTGCCAACGAGGTCGTCTCTGGTCTGAGGCGGCGGCAGGGGCGGCAGGGGGGTGTCGTAGGCGTAGAGCGCGGCGGCCTCGGCCTGAATACGCGCGAGTAGGGCCAGCTCGTCGCACTCGCGGGGCGGCGCCTTGGTGGGTGTGGAGGAGGGCGCGCTCTCGTTGTCCGACTCTGTAAGAACACACCGCTCGGGTCACTCCCTCGACTCGGTCCTGGAGGTCGGAGTCGATGATTTTCGTAATTAGTTTTGACGACCGCGGTCACTACCGGTGTGTTCTGAACAGAGTCGTATCTGAAAGCGTCCCGGGGTGGGTCAAAAATAATTACAAAAATCATATTATGAAACGTATTTATTTTGCTCGTTGATAAATAACACAATTCGTTTTAAAACAAAGCCCAAACTACAATCCTTTACCGATCGGTTCCTGTGGGATTAGGAGTTAATTAGCTTAGTGAACCGTCTTGGACACACTGAGTTCTACTATTAAACAAAGTTTTGAAAATCCTAACTTATCTAATATTAACGTAACAACAACCCCTGCAAACAAGAGTCCCGCGCTACCAGCACGTCTTCTACATGAACAATAAACAATTTGTCATCGGAATTATTGTTAAATACGTGCTCATAATACGCAAGATCATCATATAATGTAATATATACGTTACGGCACTCTTTTATATTTATTGAACGTAACCAAATTAGAGATGGGCGATTATGAATTATACTAGAAACAAAAATATAATTGAAAATATTTCTTTTCTTTTAACATTGATTCTAACCAAGCCAACACTATGACTTAACATCTGAGCATATGTTAAAATAATAAAACAAACTCTTTTAGCATTGAATCAACGGTTACCAAAGTCAATAATTGCCCACATCTAAAAACAAAATATTGATATACACATATAAAAGTGTTCAAAACTACATTCTACGTCAATTCAATACATAACATCAATCCAATCATCACTAAGGGCCTGGTCTTCGAGCCCTTCGTCTATCACAAACTCCTTCAACAAACACCCTAACACATAATACACTAAGTTTCAACTAAAACAACACTTGCGAATAAAAAAATAAATGGTGTATAATAATGCCTATGTGAAATTATACTCCTTACGTTTAAAGGAGTGAGATTAATAAACTGCAAGTAATTTCGAGCTCATTCTTTATGAAACGAATTATATTTAGCTTTTTCATAACAAAATTACTACCAATCTATGAATCTCACCCAACATAGAAAAAAAAACAAAGACAATTATCCTCTAAAACAAAATTATAACTCTCTAGAACTAAAGGATAAATATATTTTTTTAATTAAATGAAGAATTAACCTAGGAATAGAACCTGTAATATACACAAACAATTAACAGGTACGAGCGAAACCAATGTAAAAATAAAAGCAACCATGTTTTTTGTACTAACAATTTTCGCTATACTTCATATTGAGTCAATTTAATATCAGATTTATGTAACTAGTGATGTGCGTTAGCGAAATGCGAATCAAGTCGAGTTTCGAGTAATAATGGCTAAAATATTAAGTAATTTAAATTAAAACCGTTCCAAAAGTTACCCAATTTATGATTACTTAATGCGCAAGACATGATGTCATAATTCATGTTGTATTCTACATCATAAAAAAATGATAAAATATTACTATTACAAACATTTTGAATGGGTTTTAAGGTACCTATTATATACAGACTTGAAAAACTGCGCTTTAATTTGCGAAAAAATTAACTCCTCTTTCCAATCGCTACAAAAATCGCACATCACTAGCATTACAATTGAATTTTATTTCAGCTAACAACAATAATAGTAAAAAAAACATATCTTAATCTACATAATACCCCACCAATTGATAGTAATCGTTCAGTATAATATTCACTTCCGTACATATAATGACTAGGCGTACCATGGACATTAAACAAATAGCCCCATACAATATACATACAGTTGTATTGCATTTGCGTCAAAATTAAGCCAATTTTATTGCAATTAACAATTAAATATTAATATTTTCTTTCATATGGAATTCACAATCAAAATTGTAAATTTGTTATGTTAAATTATTTATTTTTGATTAATGAATTATAAATTAATTGGTATTTGTTGCACAACAATTAACAATAAATCATTATAATTTGTGATTCCGACACAAAGAAATTATCATTTGTTTAATATTTAAATTGTTAATTGTAGTTAATATTTACCCAACTCTGATTTGCATTTCATTAGGAACATTTGCCCTCAGTGCAAAATATATTTAAAAAAATGTCAGATATAACACTAGTCTGTATTGAGGTGCTATTTATTTGTTTATTTTCATATGGTATATGGAAGCGTTATCAGACCATGAACCGCTAAGCTATCAGGTTTATTATTAATTCTCCTAAATTGTTAATACAATCTTAAGCATTAATTATATTTTTTTTATACTGTACAGTTCGCAATGTGTCTCATTATATTTAACTGTTCTATTCAACTCTATGCAATTAACATTCATTGTTTAATTGTACCATGCTTTAAGCTGCATCTTGTCATCAAACATTAGTCCAATTTTGCAAAGTTAATGTTTTTTCTTATTTATTTTAGTACAATAAAGAATATTATACAATATGAAACAGTAGTCAGAAATAGCTAATATAATTAATTTGATCTACTGTTACAGTATTATATAATTAACATATTGAAGCATATTGCACTAACTACTCTGTGATAATTTTCTACCATTTAATTTACAATTATATTATTGTAAGACACGCTGCAAACTGCACAGATAAATTTAAACATTTTTTTTTCCATTTTATCGTATCTATCTAATCACGGTGCGAAATGTATATACGGGGGTTTCCCTAAAAACCCCCACTAACAAACAATTTAAAGGCATAAAGCTTTTTTTTTCTTTTTTTTCATCTTACAATAATGAGTTTATAATAATTGTGTATATATATTTTTATTTGTATTTTTATCCTATTTATATGTACTTCACTATCGAAGAAGGATTATATCAACATCTATTAAAAAGTTTACCGCCATACACATTACTCCACATAGTATAGTAATAGTAAATCTAATAATAAAAAACGAAAAAGCTTCAGACGACAATGAAATCTAATTAGCTAAGATATGAAAGTGACATTATAATTTATTGCACATATAAAATAATATCGACTTTCCTCGCGACTTCATAAACAATTTACATCAGTCAATACTAACTTAACCCGGTGCTTGAGCTGACTTCATGAAAATAACAAACTAAAACCAACAAATAAACTAAACATATAGAAAAGAAAAAATGTAAATCCTCTTACAAATATATAATAAAACTCCACTCCAGTCCTTTACTCAACATGTTTAAATAAAACTTACGCGAGTAAACAATAAATAATATTTCTAAGACATTGTGAGATGACTTGTGACTTAGATAAGCACACAAGTGTACACAAAACTAACGACTACCGTACAATATAATGTTGTTTACATTTGAGTTAATGGCATTGGCACGCTACAATATCATTATAAATTCTGTTATTACAATACGTGGGAGAGTCCACTGGAGCTAAATTAGTGCCAATTTATAGTCTAAAGCAGTGTCAGTTAAAGTGAGCTCGAACTTTTAAATATATCTTAATACTAGCTCACTCTGTTTAAAAGAGTCCCCAACAATACATTTATATGCCTATTAAATTATTTATTAAGTCTAGCATTTTATAATATTAAAAATGTCGCGGCGTGTGCTGGCTATCTCAATTATTACCGATATTTATATAATTTACCAGAAATTATAATGAATTTTTCATTTTACAATAGTAAGTGAAATGAGATGAGCCCACACATTATAAGAATCAAATTCTATTACTTGACATAGCTACCATTTACAAAATTCATTTAGAAAAAATAAAAAATACTTATAAATGTTCGTCATTTCCGCTGTTTTAAATAAATTAAATTAAACTATTTACGTTTATTTACCAATTCCTTACAATTCTTTTACAAAAATGACAATCTTCTATAATTAACCATCTTCTAAGTGTCAACTCTGCTATGTAAAATATTTTAATAGTAAAATCATACATAAATATATCATAAGTTTTTTTTTCTTTTATAAAGTATTTAACATTAAACCATTTATTTATAATAATATCACCAAATTCATACAACTTTTGTTTCTAACACGTTTAAACAAAAATGATTAATAATGTGCCATTTTAGTCTATAAAGCTACAGTGCTAAGTTTTTGTATGAAAGTCTAAAGATTGGCAGTTAAGGTGTGATTACAACAGTGTACTTATTTTCGTGGTATAAGGCCATAATTTTATTGCTATTATTCACAACACATCAATTAAATATGCAATTCAACATACTGTCAAATATTCCTAATATCATATAAATAAATGATTTAATGAAGAACATTTTAAAGTTGTTTTAGTGCCATTTCATTGTACCAGACAATATAAGACATATCATGAATTTCTTATTTAGCAAAAACAAATGATGCTTTATTTTTTTTTGTTATAAGAAATATATTTTTATAATTTAGAGTTTACCAAAATCATATTTTAAAATAACCATGAAAACAACAAAATATCACTGAAAAATAATCAATACATCAGACATACTAGCACTAAAACACTTTGGTTATCTCCACACGCCACAGCTTATAAATTTCAGTACATTTACAAATAAAATATAAATAAATGTAATATTTAAAAAAGAATTTGATGTTTTAGTGCTCTAGTGTTATTCGATCCAGACAACAATATCTACAATTTCAATTATATAAAATATCTCTTAGCAAATAACAAATGTTGCTGTTTTACATCAAACATAAAAAAAGAATGAAATTTTAATCATCATAGATCTTTAAAAACAAAATAGCACTAAAACACAATACAAACACAGCCTAACCAACAAGTTACAACAGTATACCTTTCTCAAGTTTACCACCAGCAGATCACTAGTAGGTATGGTACATACAAGTATGCATGGATTAAATATAAATAAATGGTTTAATATTTAAATTTTAAAAGATGCTTTAGTGCTATACTATTATATAATCCAGACAAGAACATCTAATATTTCAACTACATCTTAAGTTAGCAATATAAAAATGTTGCTTCATTAATACTAAACCAAAATTTTTATCACCATAGCACTAAAACACTCCATGACTTCAGCTTATCAACCTCAGTACAATCGCATACCTTCCTCAAAGTTGACAAGCAGCAGACCACTGGTAGTAGGTTTCATATAAGTGCTTGTGGATTAAATATAAACAAATGGTTTAATATTTTAAATTATAAAGATGCTTTAGTGCTATATTGTTATTTAATCCAAATAAGAAAATCAAGATTATATTAGCAATATAACAAACATTGCTTCTTTTACATAACAACAAAACAGAAAAATATTAACGACCATAGCACTAAAACACCCAACAACCACAGCCTAACAGTTTCAGTACAATCGCATACCTTCCTCAAAGTTGACCACCAACGGATCCACTGGTAACGGATACGGCTCATGTGGGTGCGCGTGTGGATGTGCGTGCGCGTGCGCATGTGTGTGCGCGTGCGGGTGTGTGTGCGTGACGACACGGCGCGGCAGGAGGTCGTTAGTGGGCAGGACGCCAAGGATCGCCGAGTCGAGGACTACTGGAATTAAGATGTTGTAAATGTTTTACAAAAAGGCACCTGTAAGCTTTTTCCCATATAGCAGGATAATCAGAAAGAACCAAGTCAGTTCTGCACTTTCTGGTAGAGTTCAACACACTGCTTAAATGGCAAAACCAGAACAACATATTTAATGGCAGACACTATCTATGCATCACAAGAACTAATGTTTATTACTTTATGTCCTCAATTTAATTATACAAACCTTGTTGTCGTTGCTGTTGCCATAGCAAAGGTACTGGTGCAGGAGCAGGTGCAGGCACTGCAGGCACCGGCACTGCTGGATTCATTGCTCCTACCTCCACTTCTGGTAAGGTGGCTTGAGCCTAGAATATTAAGCTTTCTATCAGTATTATAAAAAAATATAATAACACTAATAGGCACAGCAGACATTATTCTGTTCAAAAGAGCCATCTCAATAAATAAAATACAAACATGGCTTCTTAATATTTAGTTGATCTATAACAATACTCATCATTTTAACCAACAATTATATTTATTTACCATCTGCAAATTTATTAAAATATCAAACAAAAATTTGCTCACATTGGTCCAGCCACTTAAGGAGACACCTCCATAGGAAACTTTTGTACTGGTATTAAATTACTAGATTTGGCACAACATATAGGATTTCTAATAACACACATATTCCAATATAATCAATACGAATATTCTCTTATTCGTATTTCGTACTTATTTAATAAAAATTTCAACTAAATTATATTAAAATATAAAATGAAAATAAAATGTATATATAACTTACACTAACAATAGGTGCTGGCTGACTGGGAGCAATGCCATCAGTGCGTGCATCAGGATTCTTATGCATGAAAGGACAGTGCTTCTTGCGACAACCTCCTGGCTGATTCTCCCAGTAACATGGTATTTGCTTACGATTTTTCTAAAATTGCACATAATGTATTCAATTTTTTTAATTTATTCAAATTATCATTTATAACTCTTTAAAATATTTAATAATTTACATATATTATTAATAAATTTATTTACCTAATGTTCTAAACTAGATTATAGTTCATTAATAGTACAATATTAGCAAATTGCTGTCATTAATGTTAATCTTGGATATGATATTAGAAGTAAATCTTTATCAGCTATAGGAAATTCCCATATATTATAAACCTAAATGAAGTTTAACATAACCTAATACTGTCATTACAATGCTTTATGAATATATTTCTTTATTTATTATAACTATACAAAAATTTTTCTATATTATCTTATAGGTTCTTAAGTTAGGACTACAAAAGACAATCTCCAAGCAATACATACCCTAAGTTCCATATGGCGCAATTTGCAACATTTGTCAAGGCATTTGCCCTGTTGCCAAGCAGTGCACATAGTTTCACATCCAAGGGCTGAGGGTTCATGACGAAATATACAATTATCCCCCTGGAGTACATATTTCATTTCTTAATATATTTTTTAACAAATAAAAATATGAAGAAAGTTCTTAATGTAAAGTATGAATTGATATATAACAATACCAAGAAATTAGATTTGAATAGATTTGTTATCGACGAGGGTTGTTACACAATAGTAAAGCCATTAAAACATAAACAAAAAATTAAATTATGTGCAGTCTATTTAATTGCATTTTTATTGCGACCACTGCGATGTTATCAGTATAAAACACACAAACGTACCTTAGTGCATGTGGAATAATAATAGAAATAGCAATCGTTAAATTTTCTCGGCGACTCCATCGTTTACTACGTTGCCCGGGTTCTGCGAATTAATTAGTTATACACTTACAAAGCTTATCACGATATAATTGTAAAAAAATATTAGCGATAAGGCAACGTTTCTAGGTGATATTTTAATTAACTTCTAAACTAGTAAAAGGCACCCACAAAACGAATTTTCATTTTGACAGTCCATGAAGCATGTCGCGGTTTAAAAATTCTATTATAATTTATTATTTGATGATAATGATATTTATTTTTACTCACCGTATAATAGATAAACTAAAAATTAATTAAAATAACAACAAATATCTACACAACACCGCTAACTATAAGAAAATAAATCAAATGTCACTGTTAGAAAGAAAATGTAGTAGATATGGCGGACATGTGGCGGAAGGCGAACTTTCATTTCATTTCACTCAAGAGTGTACGACATTGGTCGTTGTCTATGCCTCGGAGACCATAGTCGATAGTGAAGTTATACATTGAACCGATTTACTTCTATTAGTAGCCGAGATGAATATAATAGTAATTGAATAAAAACATTAGACAAGTAAAGGTACCTTCACTTAAAATAAAATTTAAACTCTAAACTAATTTATTTTATTTTGCTCTAACTGTAGATTTTGTTGGTTAAAAATAACATGTATAAAAATAAACTTCACACTGTATTCTGAGCAGAGTAGCCGGAGAGAACAGAGTGCTAAACACTATTTTCTCTACATATTTCTTTCGCCTCGTCCACTGTCACCAATCGCTTTATACATGCCTTCCGGTAGGTCATGCTTTTTACGTGACCTTCCTTCAGTATTATCGATACTGTGTTTTCGAAGCTCAATTGAGGTCTCTCCCTATCTCTCTTATGTTTTTTAAAAAAATGTTCATCAAAAAATATGCATTTAAAATAATAAATACAAAAATAAATAGTTCGAAAATACCTTGTTTTTTTGTAATACGACACATATTTCAAAAAATATACTAAAAAAAAAGGTCGGTCAGAGTCGGTCTCACTCACTGGGTTTCGCACCAATTTCATTATTGTATGAAAAGTGAAACACTTATAAAAGTTGACAATCTGTTTTGCTGTTGCTCTCATTTTGTATTAAACCAATACAAGTATGTAACATTTTTTTCTATGATCATCATCGTCATCATCATCATCAACCTGTCCTCGTCCACTGCTGGACACAGGCCTCTCCAATGGCATGCCACTGAGCTCGATCTTCAGCTCTTCGCATCCAGCCGTTGCCAATCACTGCGAATATCGTCACCCCATCTAGAACGAAGTGGCAATGGGCTGGTCACATTTGCTGCAATGACCGTTGGGTAAGCGCGTTCTAGAGTAGAGACCACGCCTCGGCAAGGGTAATGTTTTCTATGATATATGTACCTACATAAAATAAATTTCCATTTTTCGGATTTTCTCCTTTGCAATTTTTCACATCTTGTCAAATTTTATAATTCCACGGGGAATGTTCTGTAGGTTTTGAGCACGATTGTATCTATTGATTGCACTGACATTAGGGTTCCGTTTTTTCTTTGGAGATGTGGAACACTAAAATTGAATAACTACTCGTTAATCTTTTAGTCGTAACGGATCGGTGTCTATACTTGGACATAAGAAAAAATGTAATTGGAGGTCTTTATTAATGTAATAGAATCCAAAACCAAGTTTTTTTTGTTTTTTTTTCATTCTATCTCAGAAACAGCTTAACCGATATAAATGCAATTTTCACTATTGGATTCACTTTACATTTAGTGTTTGTTTTATTTTAATCTGTTCACAAATAAAGAAATTATGTCAATATAAAGAATTGCATGTGACAATATTCCTACAAAATGCTTTATCGAATTCGCTATCAACATATGGATATATTTTTTAAATCATATTGTTATTATATTATGAAAGTTATTGAGAGAAAGTAATAATTATGTTATACAAGCGGGCGAAGCCACGACGGATTCCGCACACAGCAGGGTAGGCGGAGGGAACCTAGTCTCGAGTCGCTCCGTTCTTCACTTTCCCGTGAGTGGCGGAACTCAACGCCGCGCTTTGGCTTGACATCAGAGCCAAGAAATGGAAATATAAATTTAAGTAAATATTTCAGTCTCTGAAATAGGGATCGAACATACAACCAATCACATTTACAGAAACACTTTGTCACTTATATGGTAATAAAAAAAGAAGAAAAAATTAAACACTATTACTTTTATTCTTAAAAGAAAAAACAACTAATTGACAGTGTTGTATGAACTTTATTTATTAATATTACATCATGATTTAATACATTAATTTAAAATAAATAAATGCTCAAGTTAAAAGTCAAGTTTCATAAAAAGCAATACTAAAGAGAATATTCGCAATTATTATGGTTACTTAACAATAAAGTTATCGAGACCGAAAAATGTATGTTATTTTAAATGTAAATACTTAACAAAAAATTAAATATAACAGATCAAGAACATAATATATATTTTTAAACTCTTTGTTGTAGTCGATAGCACATTTTAACATGTTAGTGTTTTGAAAATTAATGTCATTAACAATTTATAACAATGAATAGATAATTTCAACAGGAAGTTCTATACAGTAATTAAACACAAAACTTAAAAGTGGATACAACACTCCTATTAGGACAAATTTAATTTATTGGTTGAACCAAAAATCAGTCAAGTTTTTAATGCACTCATATAAACACATAGTACATAATATATTTTCTTAATATCTTTTTACTTCTTTTAAAGCTGCCAACGACTTTAATATCAATTAGTATTGATGATTGTAGAGGTCCACTGCCCCATCTAGGCAACACAGGACAATAATTTAACTATTGATGACAATAATAATTTATCTATACATAAGTCCAATATTAAAAATAATACATACAATAAAATTGAGAAAAAAAAACGTACATGATATTTTGGGGAATGTCCAGTATCGTCACTCGTTAGTAACTTGTTTATATAATGGTTATATAATGATATAAAATAATGGCCTCATCGCAGCTATAAAAGTTTTCTACAAACCTACTGGATGACTGAACCAAACAAATTATTATACTAAAACGCACTTGAGTATTACGTCCCGCTCGACCCAACAGTCTTAGAATTCAATAAAACAAACTGATGCAAATTAAATTAAAACATGCACTAAAATTTCTAACTCCGCCCAATTCCAACATTTTTCATGGGAAATAGACTAAATTACATATTCTAGTGCTTGTTTACAATTTACATATTGGCGAATCATTTAGATAAAAACATAAAATCCAATATTACACTCGAAGATATTTTAAGTAATTAGTGTTCGCCTAAAACACAATGGAAGTAACATAACAAATTTCAAATCAATCATAATTTTCAATTATAATGAAGATTACATTGACGACAAGAATGAGAATAATTCACTACACGTCTATTTAAAATTTTTTACAGTTTTTCATTGATTAATTTATTATTTTTTTAAGAAATGTATTTACTAGGATACACAGCTTATTAAAATATGGTTATTTTTTTAAATATTATCACCTCTGGCTGAATATTTAGAGCATATTAGCTAGACTGGGAACGTTTCAACTGGCAACATAAGTATAAAAAATTGGTTTAACAATATCTACAACTAATGGGGCAATCCAATTGTAAAACAATCGCCACGCATGCAATCTATTTCAAATCGTACGAATGCATAACACGCTTTAAGACACAAATGTTATTTCTAACAATAAGAGATTTTGTTTTTCAAACATGTAAATGGCAAGACCTTGTTATACATTCCCATAACATCGGCCCCTCACTAAGTCACTGTTACTTTACCCTGCTTAATGATACTGCTAAATTATTCGCCTGGAAGTAAGTAATTACTAATTAGAACCGATTATTAGATAAAGTGATTTATTATATTATTTAGTCCTCTATATCGCTGGTAAAACTTGATTTTAAAAGTAAAAAAAAATTGTGTAAGTCAAGCTGTATCTCAATCAGTTACTCCTCCCAGTATATATTGTCATGTTTAATGTGCAAAGCAAGGGACCTGGGACGCTATATCTCACAAAAGGTAAAACAGTGAACTAGTACTATAACTTACTAGTATAAATATTTCTAGAAACTAAATGAACTGTGAAGAGATGAAATAAGATTTTGCAGACATGTCTAGAAGTAACCCCCTAGAAGTAGGGGATTATTATCACAAGAGTACTATGGTTTACGAGATTGTAAACAATGAAAATATATTGAAATTAAAAATAATCAAATTTTATTTCAATTAGTATAAAGCATAATAAAGCAAAAATGTATAATTTACAATGTCTTGAATTTAGTTTTCTAACTATTTTTTTTAATCTAAGTTAATATAAGCGATTGTAACAAAAATAGCGTATTATTTTAATGCAAATCATTTTTGTTGTTTTCATACTTTATACAAATTGAGTGATCTGTAATCGCGTAAACAAAATGTCATGAGTGAATGAGCGCGACGTATTCGATATCCGCGAGCACGAGAGAGACGGCCTATCTCTTCGAGGAGCTCTTGATTTGTTGCAATTTGAGACGTAAAGCGTCCACTGCCGCTTCGTTCTTCTGAGATACTTGTTGTGGTGCGTGGAACTGAAACAAATTATTTTTTAGATAGGTAAGATAGTACGGTCGGCGACTCGTGGTCGCCCCGAACTTAGTTGTAAATTCCCGAACTTAGTTGTAAGTTCTCGTTAAAACACCGTCATACCCCACTCTAGAGGCATGAGGAACTCCACGCCGCGATTTGCGTAGTTATCAAATGGAGGAAATTAAAATATTCAATATTTCATTTCCTCGAGCGAGAATAGAACGCACAATCTGTCGCGTAACAGTTGCACGCTTGTGCCCCTACGCTACGACTGGCCTTCATTTCATATAAATAATAATTGCAAAAATAACATCAGTATCGCATTCTTATATAGGTAGAGAAAACCTAATGTAGACACTCCATCCGAATCCAAAACACTACGTAATGAGACGTGACTCAACACTGCACACAAAATAATACAGTACAAAAATTTTAAAACATACCTCTAATTGTGGATCAATGCTGTGCGTACGTGGGAGTGTATTTTCGTTGATGGAATCCACAAGTGCACGGTTGTCACCGACCGGTGTACGTGGTTGTGATGAGGGATTTGATTCCATTTTTAAGCGGGCTTTAGCCTAAATACAAAAAATATATATCAGTACAATTACGGTGGGTTGCAAGTCGGTGCAATTATTTAGTATTTAAATGATGGAACTGTACCTGCAATGCTCTAAGCCTTTCTAAGAAAATAACATGTGATTTTTCATCGTTTTCGTTGCTTATGTCTGTAAAAAATACACACTTTATGTTTTACTTTATTGCAAATGTTGTTACTATGATTAAAAAAGATATATATTATTAATTATAAATTTAAAACAAAATAAAATAAATTAATTAATATTAGTGGTAATGAGGCGATCGTTGTGGGATCGTCGATCTCCAATTGGGGAGGATTCCAGCACAATTCACTCAACGTCTCGAAAATGGAAAACTAAAAAATATCCAAACATTACCGATATTCTCAGCCTTGTAATCACTTTTGTACATGGAGACGGATGCCATTTCCCTCTGCTCGGCGACCTCGCGTAGACCTCTCTCTACGTAATTACGGAAGTAGAAAGACGATCCTTGCATAAACGTCCAAATGTCCACTTCCGGGTGTCGTTCCTATGTCGATCAATTATTTATTTTAATTCGTTTTTAAGACTTTAATGATTGATCGGAGTTAACAGACAGTACATAAGAGACACACTTGTATGTATTTTATGAGTACTCTAAAATTATAATGATTATATTACATTTTCTAATATAATTAGTACACGTCATGTTAAATATAATATGGCATTGGACATTATAAATATATATGTAACACAACATTTTATGAGAGGCATATAAATATATAATGGCTAATATTTTTTATTTCTTCACGGTTATGGTATAGTCTTTATGGTCATTAGTGTGGCAACATTTATAGTACTCAGTTTAAATCTAGCTCAGTTAAAATAATTCCGACTACAATCATTGTAAGTTCCAATATTTCATCTTACTGAGTAACGGAGTGTAATGCCACCCTCCCTCTGCATATCATGCTAAGGTTAAAATGGAACCACACAGAAAAAAGGAATCATCAAATCGGTTCACCCCATCAAAAGTTCTGAGGTAACAAACATTAAAACATACAGTCGAATTGATAACCTCCTCCTTTTACAGAAAGTTAAAAAAATATAAAATTTTACTTACTCTCAAATCATACAACTGTGACAATGCATCTCTATTATGTTCCTTGGAGCCAATACGTTTGAGTATAAGAGCAAGTTCCTCGTGAACGCCGCGCGGTAATCGTCCGGCGTTTAGCGCCGTATTGGTGACTGTTGACACTGCACTTGGTAGGCCGCCATTGATTTCAGATTGGTCTTTACGTTCGTCCAGTTTTAATTGCTGTGGATTAAATGTTGGCTTTACTTATATATTATGTTTGTTATTGCTTTGTCTTATATTTTATGAAATAATTTGATCTTTCAGAACAGCAGTAGAAAGAAATTGATTGTAAATATTTTATTTTACTAATAAGTAATTACCTTAAGAACTTTATGCAAATAAGGAAAAAGATCGGAATCGTTAACATCGGGTATTTGCGTTAAATGATTCGTGATCGACGCTCCTTTTATTTTGACTAACGTGTGTACTAATGTTTTCACGGTTCTGTAAATAAAATTATGAAAAGAATATTATAAATGAAAAGTTATTTATAAATTCTTTATTTTGATACATGACAACATCCTATACATAATAAAAATATTTTCATTTAACATCAATATTGAATGATGGGTAAGGAAATATTTAATATTTTCATTTCTTCGATTTGGTAACAAGGCAAAACGCGGTGTTGAGTTCCGCAACTCGGCGTACAATGCATGGAGCGGCGAAGTAAGGAACGTGTGAGTGAGTGCTTTGACACTAGACTGTCTCTGCCTAGCTTGCTATACGCGTGATACAGCATAAAACTGAAAAACAAAAGGAATTAAAGGAATATCCTGGTTTTTTTACCTATATGGTGTGTCACTAATTTCAGGATTTTTCTTCCAATAGCTATTAGGGTAGGCCTTATAAAAGAGATGTATTTTGTATAGTATGGCATCATAATCAATGGAATTCACATCCCATGTTGATATCATCTTGAGAGTTTTCCAGAAACATTTTAATAAGAGATCTTGATAACGCGGGTAAGCTGGATCTGACTCTACGATTGAGTCGTGGAGAAGGGATACTATTGCACTGTAAAAATAAATTTAATATTATTAGTAACACGTTAATAAGTGTTTGGTGAGACACAAAGCAGAATCAAAATAGGCCTAACTATAAAGAAGACTTATTTTTGTGAATGATTAATATATCTTGTATGTTATGTTGCAATTAATGTGCATTTAAATGAGACTAGTGTATGTTTATTTGTTAAAGATAAAAAAACTCTAGGTTGTTATTGCATAGATTAACTAAGCTTTTATAAATTTTAAAATGATTACTAAAGATTTATCTAAAAAATTTAGGTAATTATAATATGTTCAACTAATTTTAAAAATATAAAATGATCAAACAACGAAATCTAGATGTACAAAACATAATATTTGCCCACTCACCACAACAAAGCAGTCCGCGGTGAATGTTCCAGTATACACACACATACATTGTTCAATATGCGCACGAGCCGATCGCGTTCTGACGTGGGGTGTGGCGTGGCGGGCGCCGCTCCCAACACTAGTAGAAGTTCCCCTAGAAGTGATCTTAATGCACTTTCTCCTACTTGTTTACCGCAGCCTACCGTGTCGTAGAACTAAAATATATCAGATTATTGTTGAAACTGAACACAACTATTTTTATTTTATTTATTTATTTCCTATCAAATATATGTTACAGTTATATTTTAATAGTAACTAGATATACATACATAGAAATATAATATTAAAATTGAAGAAATTCCATATGTAATTTGATATGAACTACTATACTTTGAATGCATTTATAGTAGTTTGTTAGATAATGACACTGTTAAAATTCATATATTGTTAACTTACCGTAGTCAAAACCCCAGCTAAATATTTATAAGTGGGTAAAGTCTGTTGTGCAGACGTCGCGCTGGGTGTTGCGGTGCGCAGCCGCTTTAGCTGCGCCGCCACCGCGCACATCAGGCGCGCCTCGTGCGCGGCCAGCGCGGGCCCCTTGCCTGACACTAGGAGTCCGGATATCAGTGATAGAGCTCGGATAGCAGCCTGGAAAGCGCAATATACTTTGTATTTATATATATATCGGCCTTAAAAATAATAAAGTAGGAAGTTTTATGAATTAACATTGGTTATTACTAATGTTCACTATTAAATAGATAGAATTATTTATACATAAAACAAATTTATTCGAAAAAAAAAACAATGCCCGAATTTAATATATAACTGTACGGTACTATACTCAGGAATATAGTATACAACTGTAACATGCAATGGCGACTAACAACATAATACATTTCTTACATACCATATCTTTAATAATATTATAAAGCTAGTTTGTTTCATTTAACACACTAATATCAGGAAGTACTAGATTATATCCATTTAATGTGGCCCATTGTACTTGCGGTCAGTTACCTTCCCGCTAACCAAGTCTGCTAGTATGTAATAAATAATAAAATAATATTAAAAGAATTTACATTAAGGTCAGGGCTTGATATAGAATGTATAGTATCTGCGACGTGCGAATCATCTATGGCAGGTTTGTGTGCAGACTGCGGCACTAGAGCGTGTGGGTTCACGTGACGCGGTGGACTGGCTATCGTTACCATACTGGAAAAATATTATAACTTTTATTTTTTCGCTTAGAATTTAGTGTTAGGAACCTATTTCCTCCATTCCGCCACACTTGCCACGTTGTCTTGTTACCAGAGCATGGAAAAATGAAAATATAAAATATTAACATATTATCAAATATTATCAAGTACATAACAGATGTTTATATTTTATATTTAATGAACTATTATAAAATTTATTTGAATTCATTCTTATAATTTATTTATTTCATTTTTCCGCTCTGGTATACAAGCAATGTGTTGAGATCTGCCATTCACAATGCAATGTCTCAAAAATTTTATGGAGTGTGTGAGACACAGAGTATCTTAACACTAGTTTCCCTCTGCCTACCTTGCTATATGGTACTTATAGAAACTTAGAACTGTGTAGAAATAGCTCAACTCCAGCTTTATTAAAAAAAATATATTAAGAAAAATACCATGCTACTAATTAACAAAATATAACCTACCTCGGCCTAACGGGTGCACTAACATTCCTGACCGTGGAGGCCGGTATGGGCTCATCTAGGAACTTCAGATCAAGTTCAGCTATATCCGGATTTTGTGTAACTGGCCTTCCCGCATCTAATTTGGCTATTAGATCTGGATCTAGGCCGAACGGGCCAGTTATAACTTTGGGCTCGGGTATTACACTGTAAAGTCAAATATAATGTTTTATAAAAAGTTAAATATATATATAAATATGTTTGTTGTCTTGAAATATCCAAAATTTGTCAGGAATTATCTATATATATATCTAAAAGGACATGTTCTCACTGACTAAGGTAAGACAGACTTTGGACAGATGTTTATTTTCGTAATCTGGACACCCATTTATCCATTACTTACTCATTATTTTATAGGGATTTTGAAAAATTGTAAAAATTGTAAAAATCACTAAAGGAATGAAATAGGGGTTGAAAGTTTGTAATAATAATTATTATTTTTTTTAAATCAGTACTGATTTTTATAAAAATTTTAATTTAGACTCTTGAAAATATGTCATTGAACACGTGTTCGTGGTTTTTTAGAATTCACCCCTGAGCAGGCGAAGCTGCGCGCGTCGGCTAGTCTTTGTATAATTTGTAAAACATTATGGTGACGGTGGTAGCTTTTTGTTTATATGTTCATTTGACGATTCGAAAGTGCTTATAACAGTCTATTTGAATAAAGAATATTTTGATTTTGAATTTATAAAAATATAATTTTTTAATATTGTTATTCTATATGGCACAAGCTAAAATGCAATTAAACAATAAAAACATTATTCTTCTTATATTTTTAAGTTAAATTGGTACTGGTTCAAATTTAAAAAATACTTTCTTTGTTGCATAGTCCATTTATCTAGAAACCATATGGCTACACGACAACACGTTTATCACTTAGATGTGTCCCAACTGCTTCATTGTAAAGAAGCTATTAGAATTTGTTTTTAAGTTGGAATAATTTATTAACAAATAATAAATACAAAATATCAACACACGGCTGTGGGGGCGGAGGTGCCTGCTCCTCGATTTCCTCTTCTTCATATTCCTCAGGTGCTTCTTCTTCTGGGATTGCTCGATCATCCTGCTATATTGTAATAAATATATATGACATAGTTTTACCATAGTATGTATACTATATATACAATATTTAGAACTCTTCGGTGGTGACTTACGCCGCGTAGAATGCTAAAATTTAGAGTATAGCTTCCTTGAGGAGAATAGGAGACCAGTAAGAGTATATTGCTCTAAATTATTACGACAATCGAAAGAAGAAAGAGAATTGACTTTTTTAGTCCACGGAAATAAAGTTGTGGACTAATTTTTGAAAAAGCTTCGTTTTTTTCACTCCTTACTCATTTGTCTTTGTTTAACGATATTGATTAACGATTAGGAGGTACTGGGAAATTTTGGGCTCAAATGATTTTGATTTTAATACATACACACTAAAGCATTATAATATTAAAGTATAAATTAGTACTAACCTCAGGCACTTGCAAAATAGGTCTACCAGAGGCCGATAGTGGCACAACCATCGATCGTCTTTCTTCCGCACTGCGGCTTTTACCAGCTCGTTTTATACGTTCTTCCAATAGAGAAAAATCCTTGTCTGATATCTGAAAGCAAATATTGATTGTTATATGAAATCGAATCTAGTATAAGTTAGAATTGAATTGACAGTTTTAGGTTAAAGCAATTTTTAATTTAATAACTTAATAGAAATTAATTCCGATTTCTTCTAATAATCACTATCAATATAATATGATAAATATTTATTTATGTACATGTGATATTTTTATCAGTTACGTTATTGATAGGCCGATATGAATTACACATTACATAATGGCGTAATTGTAAGCAGGTGGTGTTTAAGTGATAATACTCGTATAAATACTAAATTAGGATATTATTCGACAATGTTATATTAATGTAAAATTGGTTTAGATCTCTTAAATTTATGCTTAAAACCATAAGAAAAAATTAAAACTCGTCCGTTTCAAAATTCAAATATTTTGTAATAAATGAGGAATTATAATATATTTTAAAGCACTGCACAACACTGTGGTAAATGGTGTTTGTGTTACATTTATATTTTACATATTTTGTTATGATGTCCTTTTATTTACATGTATGTGCAGTGTTTGTTTACACCAATAAATTAAATAAATTGCATTTGTAAATAATTAATAATTGCAATTGTCGTATTATTATATTTTATTTATTTATAAAATATATAATGAATAAATGTGTGAGTTATGGTTCTTTTATACGGCAGCGGATGTTGGCTAGCACTATCTCGGCACACTCAGGAGCTTCACGTCACGGAAAAGAAGATGTTCAGGTGGATGTGCGGAGTAACGCGGTCTGACCGCATACGCAACGCATTTATTCGAGGTAGTCTTGGTGTCCGTGACGTAGCGGATAAGCTCCAAGAGCGTCTGAGACGGTTTGGCCACGTTACTCGCCGGCCTAAGAACTATGTCGGATGCAAGTGCCTTGCTATACCAGTTCCTGTAGCGAGACCTCCCGGACGCCCAAGGAAGCGCTGGTTGGATGTCGCGATGCAGGACAAGAGCCAATGGGCTAACCACCGAGGACGCAAAAGACCGTGCTAAGTGGAGTAGGTTGAGTAGTTAGTAGCCGGGATTAATGCCAGAAAGAAGAAATGTGTGAGTAACAAATATATATGTCTACACAATAAACAAAAAAAAACTCCACCTGGCCAATCATCTTGTACACCCGCTCCCCATCCAGGAAGTAGGCCGTGGCCACGCAGTTGAGGGCGGCGGAGCGCACCGCGTTGTCCCGGTCCCCGATGTGGCGGGCCAGCTCGCGCAGCGCCGCGCCCCCCGCACCTCCGCCACCACTCCCCGCACCCCCGCCACCGCCCGACATCACCGACGACCCGTACGACTCAAGGAGGTGGTTGATGCATTCTAAACATTCTGTGAGCAATACAAAATGTACAGTCAGTCACTCGATTTAATAGACAACTGGGTAAAGTATTACACACACTTAGGAAAGAAATTTACATTTTAGAAACTATCAATTGGACGGTTTCCAAGAGGTACAGGTTCAAATCCCGCTTAGTTCAATTTTTTTACATGTTTTCTAAAAAGTAATTAACTGGGTATAGTATCGAACACAATCATACATTTTCACGTAATTTTTTCTCAAAAAATTGGCGTACTTTCGATAATAATTTATTTTCTATTATTTAATAATTACCTGCTCTTTGTCTAGCATTCTTTGATTTCAATCCCTCCATTAAATATCCAAACAGCTTGGTAACAGAATAAACCATGCCTATTTGCTTGAACAGAGCCTTGACACCATTTCTTATTGTATCTTTGGGATCTCCCACCTAAAAATAATATACAATAAAACCTAACAAAATAACTTCTTTGATTATATGAAAAGTGTAGATTAATATTTTTTATTTTTTTGTTAATCTTAAGCTAGAATTTAAAATGTAATAAGCTAATAATCTAATTATCTTTTAAGGATTTAATCATTGATTTCAATTCCATAATAATTTTAAGCATCACACTGCAAAAATCATGACAAATTAAATAATAGGAATAAGAAGATAAGAATAAGAATAAACACCAACCTTCAACACAAGATACGGAATAAAACAATTCGCTTCATACTCTGCCATGGTATAATCACTGTCAATCAAATACTGGAAAACCAGGGTTAAGTATTCCATACCCTTTAATATAACTGAGGGGTTTGTGTCAAAGAAACGTAATGTCAACCATTTGAGAACGAGGTCCAAGTTCGACATTAAAGCTGATCCGTTTTCATGTAGATCTTCCGATAACGCCTCTATTGCTTTCAAGTGGTATCTAAAGGTATTCATTATTTGTTAGTTCAATTTGTAAACAATGTTTGGCTTTTTTTAATAAAAATAAACATATATGTGAAAATTACTGATAAGTGATGTATTCACTTATAAGTATTTGTTACTGCTACTTTTATTGCATGTACTTATGTAAACATCGAGGGATCAATAAGTAAATAAATAAATATTTTGTAATATATTGAATAAGTTAATATTAAGAAATTTATAATAATATATAAGGTATAATATTATTTACAATAATAAATAAGTATAGTCACCGGAAATCCGCGTGGAACATGTTGGCGATAAGCTGTTTATTTAAACCAGCACTATTCATCTGTTCTTTAAGTAACTCAAAGAATTCCTCGCGTGGTGTTGTAAAATTCCATTTTAAAACTGGAAGTAATATTATAAACATTAAAATTTCTCAATTTAATGTAAACATTGAAGCCATAGAGGAACATCGTGCCATTGTAAAAGTGAATATTGTGAGCAAATTGAACAAACAATGCCTTGAAAACCGGGCCGAGGGTTAGCCACGCAGTGTCTTGACACTAAGTTTCCTCTGCTTGCAATGCTATAAGCGGGCATATCGTTAGGCTTAAAAATACATAAAGACTGACGTTAAAATTGCGTAATTCCTAAGCAATAGTGTAGTGGTTCACTTTGAAACCAACAAAAAATGAAACTCTTACTAGGTATTATACATAAAGACGAATAAAAAATACCTTTTAATTTTTGATCATCGATGATACGCTGATTCTTAGCGTTATTATTTGGTAGTAATGGTGTGCAGTCTTCATCCTCTTTCTTGCCACGAGTAGAAGCGGAAGATGGTTTCACAACCTTTGTTGCAAAAAAAACGAAAGAAATTAATAAATCTGACAATAAATACATTTTGAATAAAAATTGTTATAACACGGAGGAACATAATACTAACTCTGATTTACTACTAAAGACACATCCAACTATTAAAAACCAGAGCGTTGGATCATTGCAATGTTCAGATTATTATATTAAATAAAGCATTTCTTTTTTTTTATTTTTAAGCGTCACGCTGTTTCCGAACATAGCAGAATGGTCCGAAGGAACCTGAGAGCCTCGAGTTAAGCCAATCTATTCTCCATTCAAGCACTTCCGTTTCCTACTTTACGCCGAATCTTTAGATGTCGGATGTCACAGTGAGAATGAAGAACGTGCTCAGCTGGTTTAGGCACTTCTAACGAATGAGTGATGAAAGAATGGCAAAAAAGATTTATACTGGAAAAGTGAATGGTAAGAGAGGTAGTGGGAGACCTCGGTTAATCTTTGAAAACACAGTATCAAAGATACTGAAGGAAGGTCACGTTAATGACAGTGGACGAGGCTAAAGAGGTATGTAGAGACCGTAGCGTTTGGCATTATCTCTCTGCCTACCCCACTAGGGATAAAGCGTGAAGTTAAGTTTAATATTTCATTCTCTGAGTGGAAATCGAACCCACAACCGTCGCGGCTCTGCTCCCCGACGGCCTTCAAGCATAAAAAAAGTTTTTCGACTGTTTTACAAAGTTTTAAAATAATCATTACACTTTAGTACATTGTTATGCAAAAACATTTGTTATTTTTATATACTTCATCAATATAAAGTTAAACAAGGTTTAACATATTTTCTCATATTTTTCTAATGATTACATTCTATGAATCAAGTCTTTTTTAATACATATTGTGTGATAAACATTTACCTTAGATTTACCAGATGGTCCTTTCTTTTCTGCCTCCTTTTTTAGAGCTCCAGCTGACTTGACACCCTTAGGTTCATCTTTCTTTGCTTTTGACGGTAATGGCTGCACCGGTAGATTGGGTCTGGCTTTATCTAAGGCTACTTGAACAACCGATTTGGATCCAGGCTGTAGATAAATGTTATACAAAACGTTAAAAATATAAAAATAATACGTGAATAATGTGATAAATATGTGAAAGTTAGAGAGAGAGTGCCTTTATATAAAGTTATCTGTGCCTTTCAATTAAATATGAAAGACAAGTGAAGATATATAAAAAAAACAATTAATATACTTGGATGCATTTATTTATAAAAAGATTTTTTATTGTGTTGAAAACTTGTACAAAGTCATAAATAATTTTCGTTTGAATATTTTAAACATATGATAAAGTGTTATTCTATAAAATAAGGATAAGAATATTTTGAAAAAAACAAAAAAATTGAAAGTAACAAACTCGAACCAGCGCGTCTTAGATGGTTTCCAAGTGGTGCGGGTTCGAACTCCACTTGCGTAAAAGTTACAGAGTTAAATCATTAAAATGAATAGTATTTCATCAAAAGCAACAAACAGCATATGGCGCATACAAAATTTTACTTAACATTTAAAGCCTTGCATTCCCAAAAGTATAAATATATGTCACAGAGTATGAATATTGCGGCATAAGAGTTAGATGAACGTATGTACATTTTCTAAATTTTACAGATCAAAAATACTGTGAATAAACAATCACCACATCAAACTTTACCGACTTATTAATAGAGCTAGTATAATAGTTCCTGTAAAATTTAGAAAATGTAGATACGTCCATCTGACTCTTACACCGCGACATGGAACGTCAAGTTGTTTGACTTGGGTGTATTCAGAGGATGGCAACACTCAGTTGTCAATGTCAATTATCAGTTTTTAGAGAAATGGGGTGAATGACACGTCGTTATTAAATAGTAACGAGCGATGTGGACTTCACTTCTTCGAGTGGCATACTGAACGGTTGTACTAAGACGCCATCAGACATCACCGCTTTCCAATTATAGACGAAGACCTAACGAGTCAAGACTGCCCACGCGCACCCGCCTCGCTACTTATAAGTTTATAAATATTATATTTTAATTATTTTAATTATTCCGGTAGATAAATGGCGGCGTTGAACTCTGAAACTTAGCACTAGGTTCCCTCTCTCTACCGTGAGATTTGGAAAAAAACTGAAATTGTTTATACCTTTAATTTTTCCACCTGTTTGTGCATAGGTTCATATCCGAGGTGCAACATGAATGGTAAAACACATTCTGCCGATGCCTTCCTCACTTCTGCCGCTCTGTCTTCCAAACACGCGAACAGTATTGGTACGCACACTGATAGCTCTTCTCGCGGAATAGATTTTGGTGGCACTGTTATAGAGAACTTAATAAATAAATAAAATTAATGCAGAATGAAAAAAAATATTGTTTTTGTTTAATTATACGCAAAATATTTAGACATCATTTTAAAATAATGTTATTAATAGTCATAGTGGCGGCTATGTAATGATGATGATGATAGTCATAGTTGGCTTCTACATATTCATTTCTTTTATTAAAGTTGTGTAAATTAAATCAACAACCAAAGGTCTCCAGTATAGCCATAGATTAAATTTAGTCATTACACACTTTTTAGAACAATAGTAAAATAAAATAATAAAATAAACCAAAGTAATAATTATTATAATTAGTTAAATAGAGTGAACTGTCGCCACGCACCCGCCTGCAGGCGGTCGGCGAGCCACTGCCACAGCGAGGCGCGCAGCACGGGCGAGCCCGCCTTGAGCGCGTCGTGCACCATGTCGGCCTCGAAGGCCACGTGAGGGCCCGCCTCGCGGCACCACGCTTCCACGCATGCGATCGCGGCAGTGCGGATCCACGCCTTGCTGTCGCCGAATGCTGGAATCAAACGCACGAGTTGCTGAGTTGTTGTTGTTGAGCTGTTGGGTTCAATGTAGGAACTAAATAATAAAAACCAAGAAAATGTTAAATCAACTTTAGGGAGGCCACAACTTGTCGACCTTACTGTATAAGTTTTATTGAAATATACATACAACATTTAAATATGTTGATTACACCAAGACACTCCACAGATTTAAGATTCTGCAAAATCTAAGTATGCAGTATAAGAAGAAATTACAAATGGTTTCACGCCATCATAAAAATCAAAAGATATACTAATTATATAAAATATTATTTTTGACTGTTTTATTAATAACAGTGGATCTTTATGATATATAATAATACGACAAATAAAAACACATTTTTTAAAATTTCAACTGATAAGAAGTGCACGAACGTGAAACATGAAAAATAGTAAAAACGTGAGTTGTTTCTACTTTTCGCCCAATTTCAAAACGTTGTTATTCCGTCTGACATTGTCATACTATCGCGACGCTACGACAGAAATATATATATATTTTTTCAATTTAGACGTCTTGTTTTTAAATAAAACGCGTCTTGCGTTTTATTTCAGTATAAAAAATAGATTAATTAAGATATTGTACCTTCCGTTAACACTAGTTCCCTCTGTCTACCTTCATATGGTTAATCATTTGCTAAAAAAATAATATAATTTTTAAAAAATACCTTGGAAAAATGCTGGGAAGAATGTCCTCACATGTTGTTTACACCGTGACCCCATAGATGTCGCTAATAGTTCACATATTTGCAATGCACTTTGAGCTAGTTTCGAGTTCGAATCCAAAAGCCTTGCTTGTAAAGCCGCGGGAAGCTCACCGAGTGTAGCCTTTATTGGCGATGAATTTGTTATTATTGCTTTCACTTTGTCTAGTCCCTCGTTGCGAACCTAAAATGACAATTTTATCAGTTCAAAAAACTATATAAAATAAAAGTTTGCTATGAATAATAGGGTGATGAATTTTAATATTTATTAATAATACAGCAATTCAGTCAGTAGTCAGCCTTTAAAATAAATTATTATTCTACTAACCTTCCAGTTCTTATCATTTATTTCAGCAACTAGTGAATCGGTGATAAGAGGCGCTATATCAGTCCTGGGCCGAGTGTCCTCTACTACCGCGGGCTCGTCATCTACACCTTCGTCGTTTTCCTCTATATCGTCACCCATAGAGGCTTTACTTGCGGACTGTCGAAAGTGAACATATATTCAATAAAAAAATAGAGCATTACGTTAACTATGGAAAAGAAAATCTTTTATGGTTTTACGCGCCGTTGTAGATGACTCCCATACTTTGTATAGTATTGTTGACAATTCGTGGCCGCCCCGAAGTTAACAGTAGATGGCAGCTTTCCTTACTTTTGACTATTTTCTACCCGAGTTAATAAGAAAAAAAGAATAATAATTGTGAGGGATTTAGGAACAGTCCAGTCCAAGAGCCCAAATCCACAAAAACAAATGTCTGTTTATTTGTCAGTTTGTACACGCTAATATCCGAAACTACTAGACGGATTTGAATGAAACTTTTTTTGTTGTATAGATATAAATATAGTGTCTTAGTAAAAGCTTATCAACATAACAAGCATTTTCTGTCCATATAATACAAATGGAGCAGCTCATATGGAACCCTAACAGCCCAGTTAAACCTTAAGAGATTGGCTTAATGGCTTCGGAATAGTTGTATTGTGTGGTCAGTGGTAAATGAAATGGGGGTATTATTCTGACCTAATAATTTAAAATAACATAAGCTAGGAGTACATCCGTGCGGTGCAGACGGTGAAAGTTGAGGTATATTTTATAACGATAGGTATATTATTGAAGAATGCCTCGCCCCCGAAGAATAAATACGATCTTTAATGGACGTTCTTGCATCCCCTGATTAACACATTTCTTTTATAGTCTTTTTCACCCATATCTACCCTCTTTTACACAAGTTTGCTAACAGTATAATAAATAATTAGTTTTACGTGTGAATGCTCTAATATCTAATAATGTATATTATTATAAATGTCATAAAAACATATTAGACACAATGTATTAACTTAATAATCATATATTTCAAGCGGGCAAAGCCGCGGGCGAGCCTCTAGTAATTAATAAAAATGTTAATCTTACCTTACTAACTTTGCCCAATTGTCGTGTAGGAGAAGGAGGAGCACTATTTGCATATTTATCCATTTCTAAGCTAATCAGCTGTTTAGTTGCCGGTTTCTCACTATCAAAGTGGTTTAGTAGAGACGGTCCCACATACATAGATAATATACCTAAGAAATTGACTGTAGATGTCCGTACATTGGGATTGGTCGCTGAAAGTGCCTTTTTGGCGTGCACTACAATTGTTTTTACGTTCATTCTGTAAATATAATGCGTGAATATGAAGAATTGTTGATATAGACTTTCTATAGAATAATAGATGTAAAAAAAGATAGCTTCAAATAGAAGTTAAAAAATAAATTAAACAGAAAGAACAGGCATTCTAGCAATGATATAGATATACAAACACGAACAAAAGATAAAAACCGTACAAAAGGTAAAATGCATATTCCATATACTTACGAAAAACCAAACTCCTTAATGGCATTGGACATCCAATTAAACATTTCGGCTTGTACTTTGGGGTTCTTCTGCGAGTCCATTGCAAATGTCAACCCTTCGTTTAAAACGTGCTCTAAGCCGCAACTGTCTGCTAAAGACGTTAGACAATCGGCAGAGAGTGACGTACAGGCTGTTTCACCAAGCTTAGTTACTACGTCTTGGAGGACGAAATCTGCTGCTGTACTGTAAGCAAGTATATTTAAGTTTTAGTTAAGTCCATTGTGACCCAGCGCGGTGTTGAGTTTCCAAACATACAATTTGTCGAAAATTGGGCGGTGCGTAGGGAGCAGAGCGTCTCAACACTATATTTGCATACCCCTTACCTAACCTGCTATCAAGAATCAAGAGGAAAGTCAATGCTGCGCTTTGTCTTTTTACAAAAGAAATTGTTGAATGGGGATAGAACCTAAAATAGTTTTGTTTATATAAGATTAGTTAAAAACTCTATTGTTTATTCATTTATATATCTCAAAAATATACAAATACTTACGTAGAAACCGGAAAGTTCTCTGTTATATGTTTACAAGCTTCCAACCTCGCCTTCAGTACTTGTACATTAGTGTCTTTGAGACCTGGTTTTTTATTTAATATTCTATAGAGAACTTGTGATGTTGTGTCAGCTGGAGTCAAACCTTGGACTGTTGAGTGGAAGGACTGGACTGCTGCTAAGCGACTGTTCCAGTTGCTGTCTACTAGACCTAAAAAATAATTAATTACTTCTTATAGCCCCAAAATATAACAATAATTTAGTAACTACTCTTAGTATATATAATAAATAGTGTTAAAGACAATTGGTGGAAATATCTGAAGAACTAAAAATGGCTTTAATCATTGAGAAATTACTCATTAAATTTAATCGGCAATCATTTTTTTTTATGTAAAATTCCCAAACATTATATTGTTTCATATAAATTATATGAAAACAAAAAACCGAACAAAGGATCGTATATTTTTTTAATAACTTATAACATAAGGTAAAAATTATACGATTCCAATAGGACTTATCTCTATTTATACTTATAATAAAATCCTAAAAGAGTTGGTGTGACTTAGAAGATATTTAAAAAAAATGGTATTGGGAACCTTTATTAACGTAATAGAACCCAAAACAATGATATTTAATTTTTTTGTCTGTTTGTTCGTTTGTTTTCGCTAATCTCAGAATCGGCTTATTCGATTTAGATGCGGTTTTCACTATTGGATTCTGGCAAGCTCCCGAAAACATTTACAGGGTCTATTTTATTACAATCGATTCATATATAAAAAAAGTTATGTCAATTTAAAGTAAATAACGGTTTTTCTTAAATACACTTAAATAAACATTTGTATAATTCAAGCAGGCGTAGCCTCACGTACCCACTGGTTAATAATAAATATAAAAAGAAGTAAGGCTAAAAAATTTAACCTCTCAACTCTATTATTTTTAAATAAAACTTTACTCGAATTAATCGCGTATATACAGTCTGCAGTAGTCCGTCGTCACTGATAGAGAGTTCTGCCACTTAACATGCAGTCTCAGTCTCAAATTCTGACGGAAATTCGAGTGTGTTACTGCATTACTCTGTCTACCCGGCTATATGTGTGTTAAAACGTGGAATTAAAAAATATATAAGAACAAAACATACCACTTAAAACATCAGAAGATAAAAATTGTTCAGCTCTTGCATCAATCTCTTCCGGAGACAACTCTTGCTCCCGAGGTGGAGTTGGTTGACTTCTTGTTGGTGCTTTCTTGGTAGCAGTTGGTTTTTTTGCTATATTTAATATAGAAATAGTATAATTTACCATATTTAATCTAACATTGGATATTTATTTATAATATTACTATGTTATTATTCTATATGTTGTATATTTTTTTAATGAGGTGTGTATTACACCCCAGATTTTGATGATTTTTTTTCTGTAAGTTTATATTACTCATTTTAAATATGTATCGTCGAAATTAACTTATATTATAGGTATAAAGTATGTTTCGCATAATCGAATTTCTATAATATAGTAGACACGTCCATCCGAGTTTGTACTCTTTGCGATATGTGAGGTAAAGCGTGAGGCTTTAAAAAAATTATGGCTAAGCAATAACATTATTTGAAGTTATTAGTATATTATTAGTATAATATTTACCAGAAGCAGGTCGCTTCACAGGTTTAGGTTGTGCTGAGCCAGCGGAGGGCTTGGAGTCTCCTTTGGCGGCGGCGGCAGGGGCCTTTGGTTTGACATCTTTTTTAGGTGCCGACACTTTTACTTTGATTTCCGCCTGTTTTGACGTTAATGAGGGATTTCTTAATATGTTCAAAAAAGTTAATTTGTAAGAAAATTGTCCGTAATCTGACAATTATAAAATTTTGAATGATCTCAATCGTTATTCGGAGGAATGATCTCAATCGTCATTGGGAGCAATGATTATATTTACATTATTTTCATTTCTCCAATCTGGCTGTGTGAACAAAGCGCTGCGTTAAATTGCGCCAATCGACACGTAACGCTCCGAAAATTTGGCGGTGTGAAGTATTTTAAGTTAGGTAAGTCCCCTCTGCCTACTCTATCGAGCATTATATACTAGTGTTCTACGTTATTCTAGTCTTCCTAACAAATACATTATAATAAATTAATTTATTGTCATCGGATCCAAATTCGTGTGCAATTTACATAGTTATTTGTATAGTTAGATGAATAGGACATCATTAAAGCATGTTAATTATTGTCACTTTCTATACATTTTGTCGAGTTTAGTATTGAAACGACCAAACATCCCATTCTATCAGATACATCACAATTAAAGACATTCTCAATTTAAGACAAAAAATTTTTTTACTATATAAGTTTTAAATTAAACAAAATTACCTTATCAGCAAATTCCTTAATCTTTTGTTCCTTTAAATTGTCCAATTTCCCAATATGGGGTGCGATGTTTTTCTCGCCAACTAACTTAGTAGCCGTCCCTAAGGCTTCTGCTGCTGCGTCACGTACTACTGGATCTATAGAACATAAATGGAAATGCAAAGTTCTATAAATGTATATATTGGTAAATCTTAAGGCCTATTTTAGAGCTCTCAGGAACTAGGGACGCGATAGTTATAAACTCCATTCAATTTTATTCAATTATTTTCATTTACCCGCTTTTTTTTCGTTCCGCTATGTAGCATGCAACATCTCGTAAAATTAGCCTATGTGTAAGAAAACGGAGTGTCTTAACACTACTGGTTCCCTCTGCCTATCCTACTTTGTGTGGAAAGCGTGTTACTTATATTTTATAAATCATTTTAATGGTTTAAATTATATAATCTATATAATCTAGGGTGCTATAAAATATTTTTATCATAGCAAGCTTTTTTAAAATATTTGCTTTGCTTATCTAATTACTAACGAACGAACTACGAACAAACTAAACTGGTTTAACTTAATGTTAAACCAGTATACACTTAGTATACTAGAGATTATAGCTCAAGAAATTATAGTGAAAGTAAAATTATAAATCTACCCTGATTAACCAGTTCAGTAAGTATAATTGTACAAAATTCCAATAATTATGTACAATCTCCTGGATTACGCAGAGTAAGTAAATAGATATAGTCTGGCAAACATGTTATTGATAATGGGAAGCACGCGCGGCAAATTGCGCAGTATACGTATGCGCAGAGAACGTTCGATCAGTGTTACCCTGTTATGTTGTTTTACCTCTCGCTTAGCAATTCACATTTACCTATACTATAATTAAAATATCTGTCTATCATGTTTATGTTGTAGTAAATTATACAAAAATTTTACGAAAATTTTATGAGGATACGTAAATATCGAAAAATAATCAGCTGTTCCACACAATGTTGTCGAGAATAAAATCAAGACTAGCCCGAAAAGTATAATCATTTTTTTTTTTCAATAAATAATTAATCAATTCTAAGCTTCTGCTGATATATCTAATGGCACATGATATTTTTCTATCTATATATATATATACTATATACATACTTATGTACAACATAAACATTCAGTATGCATAATACAAGCTTATATACTATGCAATATGGATAAAGGAATATGTGGCAATATTTAAGATTATATAAAAAAAATAATATTGAGGTACAAAAAAAATGAGAGTGAGGTATCCCTTTGCCATACAAGTTACTGTGCGTCAGTGTGAGCGCTACGTCCTTACAGGAAATTCGCACCCACACATCTTTATAGGTACAATCGAGCTCACACTATATTGCTCAAACAAGAATATAATTAATTGTAAACAAAAATGCCTTTTACCGTTTTGATTGTTTGCTTTATTATTTGTCAATTTTTATTTTTTACTTTCTTGCATGCATTAATTAACGTTTTAAATAAAACGGTAATAAATTTAATAATTTATTAAAATAGTTTATTTAATTCTAAATAAAAATGTTGGGTAATTATTTTAATTAATTATGGTACAAAAAGATTAAGATTAGATACCTATTTGTATTTTTTTAAATAATTCAATCAAATATTAAGCAAAGTTAAGTCTTATTTTTTACGTATTTTTATTTAATTTGCATTTTATTACTAATTATTTTTGTAAATGAACACTAACGGCCATTGCTTTAAATTTTTTACTTTTATATTTGACATTTTATTTATTAAAACTTTATTTTTTACAATTTTTTTGTATGTATTATTATTTTTATTCTTTTATGTACCTTATTAAAATTACTTTTTATATTTTACTTTTTTTTATTGAATTTGGATTGAGAAGATTTGTATGTGGCCCCATTATAACAATTTCAATTCAGTTTTTTATTTAATTTTTCAATTTGGTTATCCATAACTTGATTTTGCATGTTGCTTAAGCTAACAAACACACTAATCATTATAATATTACTAGACAAATATGCTCTACTACACCATTCCGTATATATGATGCTATCATATTCATATTTCATAGTAATGAACTTATAGCGTTGCGCTCGACTGTACCGTAGCCCGGTCACACCCCGCACCGATTCCCCGCGAGCCCTTACGGGGAATCGGTCCGGCGTGAGCGGGTGTCTATGTGCAGACATAAAAATACGCTTTCTGCGCAATTTACCGCGCGTGCTTCCCATTATCAATAACATATTTGCCAGACTATACTTTTTTTATTCCATACACAAAATTCACAACTTAATAGTTTACATGGAAAAGAGAAAAAAAAAACCTTATTTTTTTGCTATATTTTTAAATGCTGGGTGCACAACAATTCCTGGCAGAGGTGAAAAGTCATAATCTTTCGACTAACACCGAGACTGCTCAGGATGCTTGGGATCGGGCTCAGTCGGCAATCATTGCGGCGGGCAGGCGAGTTCTTGGCGTTTCTAGTGGAGGGCGTGTCATCGACAAGGAGACATGGTGGTGGAATGACGAGGTGCAGGAGGTGACTCGTGAAAATACAGTCGAATTGATAACCTCCTTCTTTTTGAAGTCGGTTAAAAAGAAGTGGCAGGAATCCAACTCTCTTGAAGACAGACGAGTATACAGTAGCTAAACGTGCCAGTAAAAGAGCTGTAGCCAGAGTCCGCAGTGACAGTTTGTCACCATTGTATGATAAACTTGAAACTGTGGAGGGGCAGAAGCTCATTTACAAATTGGCACGTTCCCGGGTACTATCTCTGAGTCTCAATATGGATAAAGTGACGCAAGATATCACAAAATGTCTTTGTGTCAGAGATTCCCAGGGGACGCTGCTCTGTAGCGCCTCTGTGAAGGAGAGGTGGAGAAGCTACTTCCAGGAGTTGCTGAATAGTCAGCACCCATGCAGTCTTCATCACGACCCACCACCTAACCTCGGACTTATTGCCGCAATAACCCTTGACGAAACTCGTAATTACCTTCGACGCATGAAGAACGGAAAAGCGGTGGGACCTGACGACATTCCGATCGAAGCGTGGAAATCGTTGGGCTCTCTTGGTGTGCTCATGCTTACTGACCTTTTTAACCATATCTTGAACACTGGTAAGATGCCGCATCAGTGGCGGCTTAGCTTTATTACCCCTATTTACAAGGGAAGGGGCAGTGTTCAAGATTGTGGTAGTTATAGGGGCATTAAGCTCATGAGTCATACCATGAAGCTCTTCGAGCGCATGATCGACCTCAGGCTCCGCCGAGAATGTACTATCTCTGAGTCTCAATATGGATTTCAGCCAGGATCTGGCACCATGGACGCCATTTTCGCCCTTAGAACTTTGATGGATTGAGGATGAAAAATCTTATAGTCAATAACTTCATTACTGACGAATTACGCAAAATCATTTCTCATTAATCATAACTCGTTTAAATATATCATAGAATATTTAATTTATGGTGTGAAATAGTATTTATGTAACGTTATTTTTTAATAGTTTGGTGCCGTCTAACCATAACACTAGGTGTCCTCTCCCTGTCCTGCTATAGACGGGATACAACGTGAAGTTAACAATGAAAAAAAAAAAGCTTACCTGCACTCTCAATCAATTTCAATAATCCTGCCACATAAGCTTTAATCATTTTTTTATTGAAAGCCGCGGGTTGTGTGTGACATAACGCTCGGGCTAGGAAAATGGCGCTCTCTGCTTTAATCGACGGGTTCTTATTGTCGAATGCTGCTAGCATATCTTCCATGATGGCTTCTAGGTTTGTCTGTTAAAATATATTTAAAATTCAGAGAAATGTTAAATAACCACGTAAAATATAATATTATTCTCTGAAGTTGAATTAAATTATTTTGTGATAAATAAACAAATTTGTGAATATAATAATTGCAGATCTTATGTTAGAATTTTATTTCACTCTTTTAAATATACAGTTATTGTACAAGATTTAACAGAATCCTTTTTGCATATAAAATATTTTAAAAATAAAAGGTTTAAAGCAATCAATTTGTCTAAAAATAATATTATGAATATTGAATAGAACTAATTTAGAATCATAAATTACAAGTTAGTATTCATATTTATAGATACATTGCTAAAACAATGTATTTAATAATAATTTGTTACATTACAAGCATGCTGCATGCTATTTCATACTTAAATTATTGTAATCAATGCCATTCTAAACGCAGAATGAATTTCTTTGTTCTCACTAAACTGAAATCTAATGCGAGAAGTTCAATCATTTTATGTGTCGTCATAATTACATGACGTTAACGACTAGAAAATATGTTTTATTATTAATCATTGCATACTATTAATATACGAATAAAGATCATGATTTTGAAAATATTTCTTATTTTTTTTGTGAAGTGTTAAAAAAGTATCTATATGTTCAATAAAATGTCCGTTAATTAAAAATGGCATGTTTCTTGAAATTTAGATTTTTTAAAAGATTATTTGGTTTCAAAAGTACTTTAAGATTAGTTTTAAAAGATTTATAATACTACGTGTTATAATATTGTTATTTACGATTTATAATATAGTTTTATTTAATATCTTAACGTATTTCGGTCGGGCGTGCGTAATAACCCGAAATGAACAAGAGTTCTTTCAAACTGGAAAAACTATAGAACGGATTTAGATGAAAGTTTAGAGAAATATAGTTTATACATGAAAATAACACATAAGCTAACACAGCCACGTGTGGTTCGCTAAAAATAATAATAATTTTGTAAGAACATTATGGGTTTTTCAGTTCACTCGTATGAGGTAATGCCATGCCGTCCATGTAATGGGATTCTAATCGCTAATGGGATGTCGGAAAACACTGTAGAAGTAATGTTTTAAATCTTGTTTTCATAATTGATGCAAAATGTTCTATGGTAATCTCGTTGTTGTAATGATATTACATGCTTTGCTTAATTCTGTGAGAGTTATTTAACCATATGCAAGTAGAGGGCAGCTTTAGATTTTTTTTTAGTTTTAACCATTTAGCCAGCCGTGGCGCAGTGGCACCGAGTGTGACTCGACTGGTTGATGGTTCGAACCCTCCTCGAGAAAATGAAATATTTATTTAAAAGTATATTTCCCTTTCTTTCACATGGTAAGTAAACTCCGTCGCTCAGGATCCCGTGTAATACCAGAGCAGCTACAGTTGCGTTGCAGGCCTTTAAGGTTGAGGTAGACGTACATATTTTTTTTGTTGCCTTCAGAAAACGCAAGGCATATCAAATCTCAGCCCAGACAATTTTTGCTAAGGATTCAAAGGTGAAAGCCTCAAAGAGTAAGTAACTTTAACTGACAAATTGCCAGGGCAAGATCCGATCATATTGCCCAAATCCCAGAGACGAGAATGGGTCAGCATCAGCTTGACCCATTTGATCGCATACAAGAGACATTCGAATCGTTGAGGTTGAGAATGATCTTTGAAAGGCTTGGCACTTTGGCTTTGCATAGAGACGTCTCCTCGATGTACGTTCTCCACCGTATTTATCATGGGGAGTATTCTGGGGAACTATTTAACCCGCTACGTGCTGCCGAATTCACAAAAAACTACAAAGTACATCACAACTTCCACGTGACACGCAACTGCGGAATGGTCTACCTACGGCAGTGTTTCCAAGTCGATTAGACCTGGACACCTTCAAAAAGCGCGTTTTTTTCCACCTCGAAGGCCGGCAACGCACCTATAGCTCCTCTGGTGTTACACGGGGTCGTGGGTGGCGGTTATCACTTACCACAAGGTGACCAATACGCTCGTTTGCCTTGTCTTTTTAAAAAAATAAATAAATAGATATACTGTAAAAATATCACTGCATTATATTGATTATTTTTTATTATTTTAAATAAAAATTATAAACGGTATGTTATCTCATAAACTTTATGTAATCTGTACTGTTATTATAGTAGTAAATTGTACAAGTACTATAATACTATATAATATATGATTACATAATATATGAACATAGAATTTAGATTTGTATGGATTTAAGTGGTTTCCTTTTATTATTTTTAGATAACTTAGTAAGACTACTAGCATTACATAATTTACCGTAGTTAGTTAATGTGCGCAATATGTGCAATTATATGTTATTATGTTTATTAACAAATTTCTCTTAAACTAAAAGTTACATAGAGAGAATAACTATTATCTCAATGAGTATACTCACACAAGGATATATAGCATCAATGGCTTCTCGCATAGCAGTTACAACATTGGTTTTCTTCTCTTTAAACTTGTCCAGTATAGCTTGTATGCACGCTACAGCATAAGGGGAAAACTTGTTACGAAGTCCACTCGCCACAGCCCCTAATAGACGACCACCTAAGGCCACTAGCATTACATTTGTGTCTTTTGATATCACCTGGAAATATATATATATAAAGATAAACATAATTTGTAAAAAAAGGGTTTTTTTATCCTTACACATGTATATGCATACAAAGCTGAGAAGGCAGAAAGAGTTAAGATACTGCGTTATCTACGCACCACTCTTTTTAGCCGACTTCTAAAAAAAGGAGGTTATGATATTTGATATACATATATAACATTCTTGAAATTGAATTTTTGACTAATTAGGCTTCCAAGCACGTATGTTTAATTTGGTAAGTGTATTTTTGTTAAATTTCTCTAAAACTTAAAGTCATATCAAAATAATTAATTTTAAGTTAGATATACTTGCTTAGGGAAAAGTATAAGTTTAACTAAAATCATTTCAGCAATTTTACAGATATGAGAAAATTAAGAAAACGTAAGTTTATATTAGAACCTGTACTTTTTTCCCTTTGAGTTCATTGGCTGTTTTGTTTTATATACCAAATTAAAATAGGTTATTTTTTAATTACGTTAATATCGCTTACACTTATATTTTGAATTAACCACACAACAAGGGAATGACACTAATTAATTTAACCGAGTGGGAATCGAATCCACAAAACGCGTTTACGGTCGGACGTTGTACCGTTTCGTAACTTCGGCGTTTATTTAGATAATTTGGGTGAATGGAATAATTTTGTATAAATTCTGATATTCTTATAAAATATAACAAAATATGAATATTAAGAAAAAAGTAAACATTTAGTAACTCGAATATACATATTATGTCTATACTTGTTATACGGTTAATCAGCTTCATGCTGTATCGCGCACAGAAGGGTAGGCAGATGAAACCTAGTGTTAAGCCACGCCATTCCCAAAACCTAGAGCATTGCGTGTTGAGTGGCGGAACTCAACGCCACGCTCTGCCTGGACATCAGAGCGAAGAAATTGAAATTTGTTAAATGGTTTACCCGTAAAAATAAACGAATAGTCCAAAAACCCAAGTAATTCATAAAACATTTTAACAAGAGTATCAGATAATGGCATATTGATTGACGCTTCATTATGTATGCGGCGTAGCACCGGCGATTCAAGGCTGGCATAACTATTGTTTAAATTGAATTTCAATGTGATTGTTTTCTTATTTTGTGGGCTTACATTTGAATACAATATAAAAATAAGAAATTTTAAACTATTTTTTTTATAAATAGAAATATATCAACCCTAACCACATGTAACAACAAAAAAGTTTTTGCTATTGTACTACACTTAAAAAACTACTCACATTGCTATATAAAATAAAGAACCCTAAAAAACACTTTCACATATTTAGCACTTTATGTAATAGAAAGGTATCGACGGTTTTGAGTTCGATTCAGCTCAGGATTTTTTTTCGTTTGCTTGCTCCGGTAGCAAGAACAACTACGACATTGAATTCTGCCATTAACGCAATGTTCCCAGAATTGCACAGTAAGTGGAGAACAATAACACACTGTTAGCACTAAGTGTTAAAAAGTCTTCTTACCCTCTATGTGTAAAAAAATGTAAATATTTTTAAACAATTATTTACCTTCTTCAAAGCTCTGACCAAATCAGCATAGTCTCCAGGTTCCAATTTAGGTGCAGTCTTCAACAGATTATCCAATGAGTCCAGAGCTTCTTTCCTTTCAGTCCACTTCTTAGCTTCAAGCTTCTCATAGAAATCTTTGGGCAACTTGGACAGTATTTCTACAGGATCTAGAAGGTCATATGGATCTATGTCCGCTGAATCACCACAACCAGTTTCTGTATCTTCATCATCAGCCCCACCTTTGAAAATGGAAGAGTTAATATATTTGATAATAATAAAAATATATTAAAGGTGTTATTCTACAGATAGGAAAGAAAAATACTTATTTAGAAAACATATAAAAAATTTAAACATTGTGGGATTTTAACCCAAGCCAAGAGGGAAGCATCCAAGTTCCAAGTAGCCAGGTTCCAAGAGCCGCAGATTTAAAACTCATACTATGTTCAAAGATTTACACATTCTAGATAAGGAATTGAAAATCTACTACCAATGCATTAAAGTATAACCTTAAAGATTGATTATATTTTTTTAATTTTACTTTCATAGGTTTTTTTCATTTATGATAGGCAAAGTAGTAAACCTAGTATTTAATAATAATTTAAAACAAATACCATCAACAGAATCAACAGCAGGCGTAGCTCGCACTCTATTCTGCTGGGACCTCAAATATCTTATGGGAGTGGCTCCACCGCTACCGAATGAGTCTCTGAGTTCCTGCTGTACCACTGCTTGGAGGGACGCTATGTGGGGCTCGATCGCTGCTCCAATCCATCTGATCGAGGTTTAAGAGTGTAAAAAAGTCGTGTTTATGTGCTAAACGAATTCTTATATTCTTTTTTTGGATTCACACTTTAACCATCTTTAACACTTCCTAGGTTTCCCACCAAAATTCGATATTAGGAACTAAATGCCGCAGTTTGTCTACCAGAATGGAAAAATGAAAATCATTTAAATATTATAACTTTCTTGTACGGGTATTAAATCAACAATTATAGCATTTACAGTAGCTTGTACTGTCTTGTCTTTTTGATTGTACTACATCAATTTTCATAAACTGGTAAAAATTAAAACTTTTTCTATAATATAAAATTAGACATGTTCTGATGTAATTTAAATAAGCTAAAGTGTTTATTACACTTATTAATTAATTTTCTATTCTAACTTTTCAATAGTCAGCTTTTGAAAATTTATTATAACATATAATAATAAATATTCAAAACATCTTGAAAACAAGAATCTGGACCGCAACAGCCTAATTATTTATCAAGATAGAAACATATAAAGAAATAAAACAATTACACCACACACCTATGCATCTCAATGACTAAAGATTTCATCTCATCTCTTACACCTTTGTCTCGATCAGCAAGTAATATAGGTATTTTCTTTACCATAGGTTTAATAGCCATTACTTTATTGCCATATTGTTTCAGTGCAGTGTTTAACGCCGCAATACAAGCTGCTACTACTTTGGGATTCTTTTGCTCCATGCCTTTGAGAAGTTCTTCTTCAACAACCTCATGCTTTTCAATCTCTACGTACATTAGAGTTATCTGTAAATATAACAGAGTAGTATTTTTTTTATATATTTAGACATTAATAATTTTGGAATGTATCAAAAAATTGTCGCACTCAAAAATTAACAAATTAATTAGGATTGCACTTTAACATAAATATTTTAAAAAGTAAGTTCATAGTATAATAAACAATGATTATATTTAAATTTTGCTAAATACAGTAAACTTATTTTCAAGTACTGTAAACTTGTTCTCAAACTACTCAATATCAAATTCAGACCAAGTTAAAGCCAGCCAATAATGGCTGGCTTTAACTTGGTCAATCAATCACCTGCCGCATTTATAAAAATGCGGCAGGTGATTTGATTCCTGCTCGGGAATTAATTTTCATTTCCTCACTCTAGTAACAAGGCAAAGTGTGGTATTGAATTCTGTCTTTCAAAACACAACAACTCTCAAATTAGTCGAAACCTAGTGTACAGAGTATCTTAACACAATATTCTCTCTGCCTAGCCTGCTTTATAGCTGCCTTGCAGGGATACAACAAGAAACTAAAAAAAAGGTAATCTTAAGAAAAAAAATCAGCATTACCTGCAATGCAAGATCTTTTGTCTTAGTTTTAGGTGCCGCAATACATTTGGCTACGATGCCAGACATAACCTCGCCAGTAGTTTTACCGGCATGACCACAGTTCTCGACGAAAACCAATGCTGCCTCCAAACCTAATAATAAAATACATAAAAAAAGCACATATACTTGACTAAATCAGTAAAACATTTTTTTTAAAAGGATAAATTGTTAATTTAAATTTTAGGTCAAATTATATGTCTTTATTTAATTTACTTATTACTTTCAAGAAATAATACATTAATCATACATGTTATACCTATTTAGGTTATCAATCATAATTATTAATAAATTGTTCTGTGGATGGCCATATCCTGCCCATTGTGTGATTAAGGAAGTTTATTGAGGTCCAGACATAAAATTTTAAATTACCAAGAAAAGTAAGTAGGTATGGATTTATTTTCTTTGACTACTTTATGTAAAGTTACTTGTACCATCAAATAAAATAATCAGTATTGTTCTTTTAAGCAAATCCTTGAAAACACCAAAAAATTCTTGAATGTTCATTTTAACACATTCACTGTTCCTATTTCTTATGACATTAAATGTGTATAGAATAAAATGAGTATTTCAATAAGAGTACATCTAGTCCAAAGCTGGAAAAAAGCTCTAATGCATTTATTTAAACTTAAAGCCAAAAACAAAATCCACACAAATAAACACATAAACAAACCTTTTTCTTGGGCTACAGCATTGCTGTCTGTTACAAATTTCTTAATAAGGCCTAAAAATTTGTTCCATTCAGGGGATTTTTCATCATCTATCTGGTTAAATAATTTTATGGCTTCTTCATATCCAGCAACTCTTGCTTTCCATAGTTTGTGCACACATTTTTCCTCTGTTGGTAATTTTTTATATTCATTTTCATCCTCCATTTTTATATTTCTGCAGGTTTAATAATAATTTTAGAAACATTACAAAAATATTTTGTGCCTAATATATAAGCAATATTATCTTTTTAATAAGCAATAAAACATATTATTTATTAATCCTAAATATTCTGTTACTTTTTTAACAGCAGCTGGTGACAGTGTGGGTTAATTAAATAATAACAAATATGGAAATTATTTCCTTTGAAGGTCTTGAGCTTTAGCTTTTTAAAGGTAATATTACCTTAATCTTTTATGTTTGAACAATATGGATTCTAGTTAGCCATGAAAACAATTTGTATAATATGAATGCACCAAATATGCACAAACCTGACCTTTCTTGTATATCCCTTACAAGGTCAAGGATTGCAGGTATTCACTGCAGTATGCATGCTTAAAACATTCATATTAAAAAATACTACAATACTAGATTTATTAAATTGTGGACGTAAAAGATATATTTGGATGTTAATGAAATATTTTAAATTATTGTATTCAAACCATTGTAAAAGTGTTGGAAAAGGTATCTTCATAACTTTTGACAATTTTTCTGAAGGCATATAAACTTTCAAAAGTTATTGTTTTAGTAAGCGAATTAAGAATCAAGAAATTATTAAAGGAAAGAGAATTTAAATAGCAAGGAAATGATGATTCAACTGTCCAACGGTCCGTAATATGACAATGGCTACCTGGTAAATTTCGCTCAACAATTCACTGTCGTGAGCCGGTTCATTAATAACCGTGTCGGATATTAACCGAGATGTGAAATTGGATCACATATATACACCAGGCAACCGCCCGACAACGGACACTTTCTACAACACAAACAAAATATATCAAATGTAGTCAAACTTACCGTTATGCAGATGTTTCTTAATTCAAGGATTCCGAAAAAGGTTAAATAAAAATTAATTACATCAATAATAAATACTTCACATTATCTAGGTAGAGCTAATCTTTTAACCGACAAAAAGAAATTCTATTTCGACGTCGTTTTTTTTTGAGTTTGCAAATTGATAGAAAATGGACGTATATACAGTGTTGCCATTAAAAAAAATGTCTGTCTCTATATACTATTGGCTGTCAAATCTCTTTTTCAATATTAGTTTATTTAATTTTTTTGGATTTTGCCTTCTGCATATTTAAATATAAATATCAATTCTTATTTATTTAACTATAAGTCATATAACAGTAGCGTTTCCTCGTAAAACCATTGTCATTCATTTCATTCGTTTTTAGTCTATGGTCTCTTGTTGTAACACCGGCATGTTTGTTTTTGTAAATCATTCAAATGCTTTTGACGGCAGCGCTACAGAGAGCAGGAACGGGAGTTCATTCATTCAAACATTTAGATGGTTTTGAGAGCGTCTGAGGACGAGACGTATGTCGCGTTATTGTCGTGACTACTGTGCGTTCGCAGTTCTTACAGCCAAATTTTTGTAATTTCATTAAAAGTTACGTTCTCTTTTTGAAATTGTGCATATAAATTTTATGTATTGATTTTAGAAGTTGTACAAAAGTGAAAAAGACAAAATAAACAAACGGTTATGCTGTGTTTTCGTTTGGCATCGGGGCGAGATTACGTTACAACTAGCTGCAAAGGGAAATTTTAACAGCTGTTCGTGCATAGTATGCTTCATATTGTAAGTAGATTCCAATATTTTTTATTGTCACGAATCACACTTTTTTTACGAAACCACTAAATGTTACCCTATGAAAAACCGGCTTGAGAGCGGATAATTTAAATGAATAGATACAAAGTAATTTTCTTGATTTATAAGTAAGAACACACTGCAGCTGCATCAGTGAAGATTCATATAATGTACTGTTATAAGGTAGTCGTAAAAGCAGGAGTACACACTCGATCCTTCGCGGTGATCCATAAATACTATCAATAAATAATCTCTTTTATAATTACTTACGCATCGTACGTAGTGCTTACTTTACGTGTCAGTAAGAAAACAATAAATTCGAAGATTGTGTCATGTCACGTATATAAAATTTATTAATCTTTACCAAATTCAGTGTAATAAATGTATTCAGAGACGTTAAATCGCTATTATAACATTAAATACTAATTACACCATAGTGAACATCTCTTTTATGTATCTCATTTACTCTTTGTTTAAGGTTGCAAAAAGTATAAAATACTGCCAACCAACATGTATAACGCAATTTGAAATACCTTACTGCATACAAAAAATTACAAATAATTAAACATAATCATGACTTAACTTTATTCTAGTCCTCTAAATGAAAAAGATCATGGGTCATATTAGACAGTAGAATTCAATAACACTCAAGTTAGGTCTATAAATTATATTTTGTCAAGTCATAGAATACATTTATTCGCTCTGGTGACGAGGAGAAGCGTGGCGTTGAGTTCCGCAACTCAACACGCAACCCAACTAGGTTCCCGGGTAGCCTCTGCTATGTATGTCTCCTACATGCTTGAAGCTGAAAGAAATCTCACATTATATTTTGACACCGAACTACAAAGCTCTTAAATATATAGTACATGTAAAAGCTTTATTCTTAGGTCGTCGGTTTTACGATAAAAAAAAATTACCTCTTTATATTTAATTTGTAACCCAAAGCGTTTATAGCCGAAATGATGATTCTGCAAAGTGAGGAAAGTCTTTGCACTTTCACCAAAATAAAAAAAATATGTATTTATAGTATAAAAAAAGTTCCCACAAGTGTAGTTTTATAATTTGAAACAATTACATTTACGCAGTCTGACTTATCATAACTGCAAATGTGCAAAATGGCGCGCTATAACTAATAAATTAATCTTGTCGTTACAATTTTCTGCATGATTGAATGAACAAGTAATATGTGAATCTTTATATATGTATGTTAGTGGTTAGGTAGTTCACTGCGCTATCTGTGACCGAATATTTAAAAATATTTAAAAATAAATTTGGTTTTGCAAGTCACATTCGCGCTCACGAACGTCGAAATATAAATTAATCGAAATATAACAGTGTGTCGCCGTCGACGGATACGTCTGGGAGGACATCATCATAATACTGGCATATTATTGTTTGATTTTAACATAAACGAGTAGTGTTTATAAAAGAAAAATAGAAATGAATATTTATAAGTGTTTTTAAATATTGAATCAAATGTTTCTTCAAAGATTAATTTCATATACTTATACATAATTTTTAACAAATAAAAACGATTTCTTTAATTTCAACCGGATCCTATTCTTGAAAGTTATCCTTTCCAATAAAAAAAGGCATCATTGAAATCGGTTGGAGTGGTATTGAGTTAAGTACTCGTCCATTTGTCGCGCACATATCTAATGCAAATTAAAGACTTATGGGATTTTCTCATGGATACCATTGTTAGGAATGGAGCAAATTTAAAATGGAACCACACGGGAAGCACTAGCTTTCAAATAAAAAAAGAATCATCCAAGTTCACTCAGTCAATAGTTCTGACGTACCAAAAATAAAAAATGCCGTCGTATGATAACGTCCTTCCCTCACAGAAGTCAGTTGAATGTAAAAAAAATGTAAATATATTTATTTACATTAAACAAATTTACAAATATAGTGTGACATAAAGGTGGCACGGTGGCAGGTGGAACGACCAAACGAAGCGTCAGTAGGTTCTCTTCGCCTACACTTCCAATGCGTAATCTTAAAAAGCAATTATAGCATCTATGAATGTAATGTTCATGAACTCGTACATTCTTTAAAAAAATATATATTGTTTAAAATACAATCTGTTTTTTTTTTGGTTTCTTATTTGATAAGCTTATGTAAAAACTTCGCTTAATATATTTTAAGAAATATAAATAGCACGTTAGATTTTGTAAATAAAATATATTTTGTAGATAAAATTAGAAGTATACATATTATAAATTTATTGGTTTTAGAAATTATTCAGTGGAAGTTCTGAATGCATTGAGTAGCACATTCAACTTTATAACTGTATTTCTAGTTTTGTAAGTTATGAAATAAAAATCCTCCGTTCGCTGCAAGCGATAACAAAATTATAAATAATTATTGTCAACAGAATTAGATATTTTATATGCCTTTCATATGTTTAATAATTAAAAAAAATGTATTGTTAATTTCTGTTTAGATTCTTATTTTATAACTTATAGGCGTGTCATCCTTAACACAGTACTTCTTATAAGAAATATTTAAGATTATGGCTTGCTAATTAGTTGTTAAAAAAAATCCAAAACAAAAACCACCTTTTACAACATGAAGTAAGAAATTTTAATTGTACAATAATATATCAATACATTTATTATAAAAACGCGACAAGTATATTTTATAGTTTACATGAACTCATGCTATTAATAAAAAAACATATTACAATAGTTCTTTCAACATAACATTTAATATATATTTATTTAATAACTTAGTTAAAATACAAACAACATTGCAAAAATGTCGTACAACTCGTCACGTAGCGATATATGGGTGCAATCCCGCCAGCCATTCTTCGCCGCCATGTTTGGTGAATCATGCGAAAACGACTGCCGATGCCGACTCGCTTTATAATAAAATTTCTTTTATTTTATATTTATTGTGTACTGAATCATAACTACTCTTTCAGGATATTTATTTTATATTGAGTTTATAACGTGAGTGAAATATAATATTATTTTTATAAAACAAACTTAAAGCACGATTTCATCGCTTTTTTTAGAAACTACGTTAAACTCGCAAGAGTAAACTGCATACTTGTATTTCCATTAATAAATAGTCGGACGGAAAGAACTGAGCGAGCTGAAAGAGTTGAAGAGTCGCTCGGTTCTAGGAGCTGAGCGAAATAAAAAATATAAGCTTTGTTAGTGGAAATGTAAACCTATTTTATTTAAAAGGAGTCCGTTCTGCTTGAGCATTACCCCCTTTCTCTTTCTCAGTGGAAACCGGGCTTAAGTGTTCTTAAACTGAATTTACGACATCATACCATTTATTCATATCCCTTATGAAATTGTAAATTAAATATATAAAGGTATATGCTTTTTATTATAACATAGCATTTTAAAATGGAGTGTGAAACAGGTATAGTATCAACTCACTAGAGATAGACTTGTTGATTTACATAATGCCTTATTATAATTTGTAATGTAAATTATCGTTTGTCTCATTGATTTCTAGTGAGTCGAAGGACGCTTACGCTAGTGCAAACAGAATACACGTGAAAAGGACAAAAGTATAATTTATTTTATATACTTATTGAACGTTAACTTACATAGTTGCGCCGATTTGTTTTCACGCGAGCCCCCTCACTCACTTGTCTTTACAATAAATCCTTTTTAAGAAATATATAGTTACATATAATATTTTTAAATGAACATTGTTTTGATGAAACTGGAAAGAAAATATAGTCACGTCTCTATGTTTTTCATTTTTCACTTATTTAGGAAATAAATATCTGAAACCACAATTCTTACTTATTTATACTGCATATTACTAAGTAATAAAAAAAATACTGTAATAATAAGTTTCTCAGAGGAAATAATTATTTATCATTAGTTTGGCCTTCGTGAAGTATTAAGTATACCAAACATAAGAGAGTGAGAGAAGAGTAAAATGTAGCTTTAAGAACTACTCAGTATAATAAAAAAAATAACCAATTAACTCCTCTGGTATAAAATATATTAAAAAATGTTATACTTATGTGACTTAAGTTTTTACGAGGAAAGAGTAGTGTTGACCTTTATCTTTGCGACATAACCGTGTGGCACAGTTCATAAGTCATGAAACCTAAGAAACAGTATTTTAAAGTGTTATTAATAGCTTTTACGGTAATTAGATTGTCGGCTTCGACATGTGAGCTAGCACTGCATGGGTTTCCAACTTTGATTCAATTATTCCACATTCACATGTTTTACACGAATGGACGTAATGGTTTATATTGTTGTCGAAAGTTGGTGACTAAACTGTTAATTAAGACATTGTATATGACGTAGTAGTGTGACGTTTTTTTTTGTAAATCTCTGCATCATGTAGGGTAGGCAGACAAAAAAATAATAAATTGTGTATATTTTATATCAAGATTAATTTCTTATAAGAAATTAAATTATAAGTACCTTAGCTAGGTAATATTTAAAAAACAATGTTACAAAAATAATGTTTAATTTTTCTGACTTTCTCTGACACGAATATTAAAATTAAATTTTTTTTTATAAATTAAACAAATATCGTGTTTTACAGTGTATCTAATTGGGAATTTCACAGACAGTATAACAACAATTTCCTTATGCTTTATAGTTGTGCAAGCTTAATGCATTAGTTTCTTTTAAAATAGGTTGAAACGTTCTTAGACTGTAAATAACTTGCCATTGGCAATACTATCGGTGCAGCTTCCTGTTTGGACCATCATCATCTCGATGTTGAAATATAAATGTATCCTTTCCATATTTAATTCTCATTATGCTATTTTCTGTGTTTATGTTTATATATATATATATATATATATATATATTGATACTGTTTTTACGAATTTCATGTATATTTATTTATTTTACATTTTCATACACATTTTGTTTTTAAAAAATGTTTATAATAGTATGTATGTACATAATGGGAAATATTTTTTTTATACCTTTAGTGGTTTTCCAAGGTATTTTTTGTCATAAATGCTATTTATTAAATATATTTAATATTAAATTATAATAAATACGTAAAAATGGACATATGTACATACATACATAGGTAGGTGTTATCGACCCATTTTAATTGGGTCAATACACACGATTCCTCGTAATGCCAACAAAGTTGAGTGGTGGATAACATAACTATATTAAGCCCATTTCTCGTTTTATCTCTCACAGGTCATTGGTTTCTGTTTATTCGGTTAATGACTTCGTTAAAATATCAACTCGACGAACTTCTTACGTGAACTATTCGATTTAATATATTTTATAGTTTAATGTTATTTTATCATATAAGAAAGTAAAAAGTTCCGTTACAATTTTTTTATCCTCACGATGTATGCCACAAATACGCGGTAGGTATAGGGAACCTAGTGTTAAAACACTCCGTTCCCCATTTTCTGCCGAATTTTCGAGATATTATGTTAACACACAGTGGCGGATCTTAACGCTAAACTTTGTCTTTTTACCAGAACGATGAATCAAAAACATTACATAATTCATTTTCCGATCAGTGTAAGGTACAGTATTTGACTGTTTACAGTAAAACACTGTTCTACAGCGCCTCAACGGACTTCGTTAGCGGCGATTAATAGTTAATAAATGGTGTCTTTAAAATAAGCGGAAACTGGAGAATGACATGGTATGTGAAAAAAATGATTTGCGAAACATTTTAAGAGCGCTATTTATATAATTTACATATACTTACCTAATGCAACGTAAAACCTGACTAACAAAGAGAACAACGCCACTGAAAACATGACTGGACTTATTATGATAAGATTTAATCAAATATTCCGGTAGCGAAATAACGTTACGTGGCCTAAGGCTTTGTTAAGATTTTGTTTTGTGAGCACAATGTTTTCCGCGTAACTAACTTTGTATGAAAAAGAACAAAGGCAGCTTAATAGGGGAAAATATTGAAATTACGTTAGATATTACAATTTCTTGGTATGAGCTTATTCGCTGATATTGTTAAGGAAATTTACCTATATGAGATTCAACGAATATCTCAGTTTTTGTTTATATACTGGCGTTATAAATTATATAGTATTCCACTTACATACGTACATTCTTTTTAAAATAAATTTATTTATTTACATATAAAAATATTCATTTTAAATAAGAATATATTTAATGTAATAATATATAAAATAAGTTTTTTTATCGCCAACCAACAGACATGATGTGAAGAAAGTGTACAGATAATGATCTTAACTTGACAGCCTCCCATATATCATACGATTTTACTTTCTACGAACGCGTTTTGTAATTGTATTGGACAATGGTGGCAGCACAAATAAAAATTTCACTTTATTCCATTTTTAGTGTGCTGTTAACTTAAGATATTCGTTGATAGTTTTTTTATAAATGTCGGTAAAATGATTAAGATTGAATTGCGGCGCTGAGTTCTGCCCCTCAACACGCAATGTCTCCAGAATTCGGCAGAAACGTCTTAACACTAGGTTCCTTTCTGCCTACCCTGTTGTGTGCGAGATTTTGATTATTATTATTATTATTGCTGTTTATAAAAATAAAAAAGAAAAAGATTGGCAATTTATTTCCTATCTATTTTAGACCTATGCAGTAGGTAATTACATTATAGAGTCTATATCTATACTTATTTAGTATATTATGAGTGGCCGTGTCGTTATTCCCATAGCAAATATTTGCAATATTATCGTTTGAAGAAAATTACATTGTTCTACAAAACAACCTAACGTTTATTTATTTGGACTTCTGAAAAGATTTCCCCAGAGATGAAGATTTTATAGCATAGCTTATGAACAGTACTACTAAAAAAAGTCGAAAATGATAATTTAATAATAATTTTATCGCCACAATATGTTTAATTCGGGTAGAGAGCAGAGAATGGAATGTCTTGACACAAGGATCTCTCTGCCTCCTATAATATGTGGGATGTATACAGTGTGAAGCTAAGGAGGCTAAATGAATAAATCAACTATTCATAAGAGCTTCTATAAAGGCGCGTTCTAATTATCTACTAATAAGATATTTCCCACAAATGACAACGCTGCACCAAGTATAATAGGTTTACTGGTCTAATTAATATCTATTTCGAGCTGATAATCCAATATGTAACATAACTAGAAGAAGCTTGGCAAGTCCATACTTAACATTATTCTACTTATATAAAACTTGAGATAAATATATGAGAATGATTTTATTTTATTTTGTTTATCTTTTTTTTCATTAATATTAGTTCCAAGAAACAAACTAATCTATTGGGTACAAAATTTTGACTGTAAAAACGACTGGTTGCGGTTCGATCCCCACTGGAGGAAATGAAATATTTATTTAAATTTATATATCTATGTCCTCGCTTTGGTATGGAGGCAAAGCGCGCTAATTCGGCGAAAAGTGGGAAGCGGAGTATGTTAACACTAGGATCCCCGGAAGGTAGGAAACCTTGCTGTGTGCGGGATACAGCGTGAAGCTGATTTAAAGTAACCGATCGATCCGTCTCATTTAGTCTAAGAAAAGAGAAGTAATCAATATTTTTAAAACAAGTATTACCTTTTGTATATGACATATATGTGTTACAAAAGATTTTTATGATACTTATAACCATATAATAATATTTTTTAACTTATAATAATAATAATGTTGCATAGATAACTGGGTTATATCATCGTACCGAGAATGCGTGTCAGGTGGCTAGGAACTAGATCAAAGAAGTTTCTATAATCAAACGTACCTATACCTAAAAGGGACATCCCCTTTTAGTTTTAATAAAAAACCGGATAAATAATCTACCACCTACCACATATTTCTAAATGAAGGACTAGTGGATGATGGAGAATTATTATTAAAATTTATTTATTTCATACGCACGAAGTCAATTATAAAAAAAATGGAAATTCAATGAGCACGGCATCTAAATAGTTCACTAAGGGAAAATAAAGTTAGGACGTTCATTTAATCACCCAGACAATCCGCTTTGAGGAGTTGCATCACTTAACAAGTAATGTCTTGAGTGGGAGGTGGAGAACATTTCTAATACTAGATACTCTCTCCCTCCTGCTGCTGCGTGAAGAGAGAAAAAAAAAGTTACAGAATTTATGTATGTGCCTAGAGCCTACATCCATATTGCATACTAGAACCCGCTCGCAGCATAATTTTTTTTGTTCCTATTACGTTATTAAATGCCAAAAAGATTTTTTTCTTTCATATCTTCCATATACAGACACTGATCCGTTACGATTTTATTATAAGTATGAATTTATATTAACGTCCTTTGCATGTGGTAGGTACACATGTAGCAGGGTTTAATCGAAATACACGCGTACTAAATTTTTTTTATGTCACCATGTGGGCGATACGAGTATAAATAACATTTGGCCCCCGGTGATAACATGTTTATACTATTAAAAATATTTTTATTTACTTAACTAGCGACCCGCTCGCGACTTCGCCCGTTGAACACAATTATTGATTTTCTTTCGTGTTCTAATAACATTATAACTTTAAAGATAAAATTGTAAACTTGTATGATAATCACTGGCTAGAAGTGAGCATCTATTTATGTTTATTCATTGTAAGTTTAAAGAATGTGCGAAATAGCCGATCCTGATAAAATTGAAATTATTTTTGCATTAGATGCATATTATTCTAAATCACTTAGTAGAAATGTATATTCCACTCAAAAGCTGTAATTTTTTTCTCAATATTATCGATAAATAACATTATTAAAATCGTCTAAGTTTTAAGTAAAATTTTCTAAATGATATTTGTTTAAATTGGAGGATTTCGTACAAATCTTTTCAACAGCCAACCTTGACTTGCAATAAACATATTTTACAAACTTCATTGTTATAATTCAACGGCCCCGCTACTTGTTATTTTTTATAACACTCACGTGGTCACTCCTAAGCACGTGATTGAATTATTCAGATATTACTTAAAGTTTTTTGAATTAGTCCATTATTTTTTTAGAAACATTACTGAATCTCCGTTATTGCAGTAATTGAATGAGCAAGGCCTTTAGCTTTCAAGAAATAAGTAGAAATCGAGGACACCATTAGAGTTGCGGTGAAAGATTCTAGTGAAACCTCTGCTTGTAACGAAAATCTAGATCGATCTTGCAAAGTAGTTAGTTTATGTTCATCTGCAAGCTTTACACATTTATAGCTTCAGACCAGCAGAGGGTACTTAAGATCCTAGTTTTAAGACACTCTATTACCATTAAGACGAATCCAATGCGCCACGACTAGCCTCTCTGTACAAATCAACTAACATTTTGAACTACTCAAACATAAATATTAATTAACATTCCATTTTAAAGCAAAAATAACATCAACTAAGTAGGAGCGTTCTCTAATTACCAGCTAAGTTATAGTTAGTTATTCTAACATTTCCATTTACTTTTGACTCAATTAACCAGGCTGAAGACGACAGGGCGTCATTAACGCTCGTCCGTGTTTAGAATACCTTATCCATTAAAACAAGTAGGCAGCTATTTGCTTACGAAAAAGGAAGTCTCTAGTCACTTGGCGTGCGCTGCGTAATGGCTGGCTTGCTATCGTTGTACTCGTATCTATTGTTTTTTACATATAACTAATTTTGTTGCGTAACTAAAACATGTATAACATATTCGTAGCAATGCACAAATGTATAGAGTTTGGATATTTAAAGCTATGGCTATTTATATTCCCATCCCTATCCAAAGAAGTCCTTCCTTACTGTCCTTCAAATCCCAGCTAAAAAAACATTTATTTGCTAATATGAACTAGTATTATGAACTAGTACCTAATTTTATTCAGACAGTTTTTTTTTTTTTTCTTATTATTCTTTTTTTATTTTTTTCTTGAGCATGACAACCGCAATTCACGTATATATATATATATATATATATATATATATACATGTATATGTATATACTAGTATGTTGTCATAAATTTAGTATATATGTATTATATATAGTTTGTATTTATAAATATAGTATATATGTATCTATTTATGTATTTGGATATGTATTTATTCTTTTTTGTGATTATTATTTTTTTTTATTTAAATTCTTAGTAATTTTTCTTCTTTGATAACTGCACTGTACTCTCTTCCCGCTATTTGACAGTCACCCACTTCTATTGGTTGGCTGGAAGAGATTTCTTTTAGAAATAAGCCCACCTTTGCTAACTAAAATTTTAATGTTGTATTTCCTATGTGTTTTTATGTGCAATAAAGAATATATATTCCGTCAATTTTTCCAGGCATTACGTATTGAGTGCCGGAACTTAACGCCGGGGTTTGCCAACGCCGTCTTGGTGCCAGAGCGAAGAGATTAAAATAATAATTCAATCCTTCGATTTGGTATTGAACCCACTACCGTCGCACATTACTATTTGTTATATGCTACACGTATATTTATTTATTGAATATAAAGATGTTTTGATGGAAAAGTGAGCGGTAAGAGAGGTAGGGAGAGACCTCGGTTGACCTTCCAAAACATAGTATCAAAGATACTAGGGGAAGATATACGAGACGAGGCGAAAGAGTTCGAGGCGAGAGAATTCTCTCTGATTACCTCGCTAGGGATAAAGCGTGAAGCTGTGTTGTTGTGTGTTGTTTTTGAGTATAACCAAGAACAAAAGTATTTTATATTTTGTTATTTTTCAACTAGGTGCATTGCACTGCAGTTAAATAATTAGAATACATTGCTTAAAAGATAAGATAAAATGTTGACCCTAATAACCAGATGCAATATTATTTTAATATATATGCACTGCGTATGGCCATTATTATTGTGTATAAAGATTCAAAAGGATTTTTTAAACGTTTTTAACTGTGTTTTAAATTTTACCATATGCAATATTACATTCTCTGAATGCAAGTCGGGCGTTTTAGTATTGGTGTTCAATGCCACGAATACAAAGATACAATAAACACTTACATGTAACTTGTAACAGATTGCACAAAGCTATTAAAGAGTCCGGTCAAAAACCTTGGAAACATGACTGATGCAATGTTGATTCTTAATCTAATGATTATTTAAAAGATCAAATTATAAAAATCTAAATCAGCTTCACGCTGTATCCCGCACGCAGCAGGGTAGGCAGAGGGAACCTAGTGTTACGACACTCTGTTCCCCACTTTCTACAGAACTCTACATTTTTTTTTGTATTTGTACATTTTAGATGTTCAACGATGAGTAAGCTTACTCAGAAATAAAATTGAAATTTAACAATTAAAGAATGAATAGTATTTGTAAAATATAACAGCTAAAATTGGTATTGAATATGTGAATATGTCTAATAAGTATTTATTTTAGAAAGTTTTAGTAATTTTAATTTTTTTTTGGAACCTTTGCGTTCATTTCTTCTCGAATAATAGTAAAATTATTTATAGCAATGGAATAAGTAAATAATAATAATAAATAAAAACAATATTCTCGTTGTCCATGGCGTGACACATACCTTCACATAAGATGTGTCAACATACCTACCTACCTGTTTGCACAGCTTGCTTAGCTACAAAGAAAACGTATACCAATTCCGCAATAAATTAGAAAGCTTATATTAATTACTTTTTTTTATTAAAAAAAAATGTTATGAACGAACGTACAAATATTTTATATAACATTTCATGTTTACTTATTTTACGGATATTGCCGAAAGTGATATATTAATTAGTTTTGCACTTTCTGTTCATTTGGAAATATAGCGTTAAAGTTTTTTAATTAGACTGGGGATATTACCTACAATTTTTAAATATATGTAAGATCGACAAATGATTGCTAATTAGGGTAATGGAATAAGATGGTATTTTATTATATGAAGAAAATGTATTTATTATATATATTTTATTATACTATTTCACATTTTGCGCCGAGTTCTGGAAGTTGGTTGGAGTTGGTTTTTTACCAGAGCGAAGAAATGAAAATATTGAATATTTCACTTCCTCAAGTAAGAATCGAACCCAAAACCAATCACGTTGGCAGTCGCACGACTATTCTTCACTCTGAAATATTATTTTATATATTTTTTTAATTTTGTACATATGGTACATACAAAGTATACGTAATATTATTTTCTTATGAAACGTTAACATAGTAACTTTACAACTATCTTTATGGTTCTTTTTATTTTAACATTCTTTTCCGTAATTGGTGTAGGCTATAATATTTTATAGATATCGTAAGTATAATTTTGGTTACGGTTTGGTATAATCTGTTTACGTCACTTAATCTCGATATTATCACATAAGCTGTTAAGCTTTAGTGTCTTAATTAAGATAATGTCGTACTAATGTTGGTACACTTGGCCCGATTTCTTTTATTGCCATTGTCTCGGTAAATATTGTGCTCTAATATATGAAATTTAATTTTTAAAACGTATCTAGCTAATCTAATTATAAAGCGTTGAAATATTAAAATATAGCAGATTATATATAATATTAATGTGTAATAATATCGGAGATTTTTTTGGACTTTTCAGACATTTGCGTGTTGTTTTGGACATAAACAATATCCTCTATAGAAACAAATAGACATATTATAAGTTTGAAAATTTTTATAGGATTATGATTAGTTGTACCTTATATTTTTACGATATATTATTTATTTAGCAGACAGACTATAGGAAACTAACTACCTCAAATGGCTGTGCTCGATCGCCTTAACGGCACTTCATTCCCTTGTGCCAATTATTGTTGGCACTTTTACAACGGTTGATGTTTCTTTGAAATCATCCGTCTCATAAGCAGGTAAATGAAAACTCTCACCAATTAAATATTTATATACGGCCCTACCGCTTCCCTTCAGCTCAGCTTTATTAATAACATGTAATCATAGACTGTCGAAATAGATTTTTCATTGTTTTAAACTCATTTGAAAATCCTTATTATAATAGAGTGATCATTAAATTACCATTGTGGGGACAGTCAGACGCTTCCAAACTGCGCCTCAATGGTAACGTTAGTTCGTCATTTGTAGGTATATGTTTAGTTTTGCTTGTAAAGCTGTATAAGTGCACGATAAAACATATTCATCATTATTATGTGCATACAAAGACTTTTAACCTTTGTCATATAGATATGCAAACATAGTCTCATCTATGTCATATAATGTATTAGACATGACATGACATGCCAGGTAACGCACCCTAAGTAAGAAATTAGTAATTACATTTTATATATATGTATTTCATAACACTAAAAAAATGTTATTTCCTGTTTCCAAAGAGCTTAGTAAGATTTACATATAAATTAATATAAAAAACTTTTGAATATTTAACATATTATTTTATTTAATCCTTTATTACAGTCACTTGATCCAAGCTCTTTTTTATCTTAGTATTATATCTAATTTCCTTATAAAACATACTAATTATATTATTATTTATATATACGTAAGAAAATAACTATTTTTAACTTTAGTTTACTATTTTTATAATGTTTTACTTAGAACTAAGTAAAACATTATAAAATAACCTAAGCTTTTTAACATTACAAAATATTTATTTTGAAAATTGATATTTTATTTTTTAATTTTTGCACACCTACACATTTTGATCTCCCCCATGACAGGTTGGCTGGTAGAAAATGTAGCGTTAAGCCCGCCTATTGTACATTTTTTTTTGTGCAATAAAGAATATTAATAAAAATAACATATTCTAGTATATTTACATATTTTATATTTCTAACAACATTACAAAACCGGTAGAGCAGTGCAGCTAATGAGATTTATTTCTGTTATCATATAAATGCCACTAACCTGGTGAGTGACGCAGACGTGACGCACCGTCACGTTCGCTGTATGCACCATGGATTAGATACAAAAGTATTGTTACCAATTATCACTATTATTGGAATATATGTTATTGAGTATACTTTGTATGAACTTAAAACGAACGCTTATCTTTGATAGAGATCTAGATTAGATATATCTCAATTTCATATGCTTGTTACTGAAAAATTATGTTAGTCTTAGTGGACGAATTAACTTCAAATATTCAGAATTAATTCTTATTTTGAGTTAACCAAAAGTTGAATAATGATAAATATAAATGGAGCCTCTTTCAAATTGCAAAACTTAAGAGCATGTTTAAATTAACTACAACTTTCTGCATAAATATTACTTCCTTCCACGCGCCACGCAACTGTGGAATGGGCTACCTGCGGCAGTGTTTCCAGTTCGAAACGACCTGGGTACCTCCAATCTATCTCCACCAATGGCCGGCAACGTAGCTGCTGTGATGATGCACAGGGTCATCGGAGTTGGCGTCCTTTCCATAAAAAATGGGAGTGATGAACGGTAGTGAACTATATTATATTGATAAAAGTTTATACAAAGGGTCAACATCTTCCCTATGGCCTCGTGTGGACGGTCATGGACATTTCCAGATGGAAAGGCAAGGTTGGGCACAATGGACAAAACAATAGCCATATAATTAAATTGTTTATTGTATGCATATAATATGAGTTCAATGCAGGATGCGATTTGCCTATATTCTTTAAATGCGTTCGTTGTTTATATTAAAATTCCAAACTTATCGCTGTTTGTCATTTATAACAAATAATTTTGTTTTGTTGTCATTTAAAATATAATAATTGCTAATTGAGCAATTTATTTTTACATTTAATATTTAGATCATTGTGTGACTTTAACAGATTGTGGGTTCGATGTCCATTCGAGGTAATTAAATATTTAATCATCGATCGTCGATCTGGTGTCGATGCATAGTGCGGCGTTAATTTTGGCTACTCAACACGCTATGCCTCCAGAATTCGGCAAAAGTAGGGAGTGGAGTGTCTTAACACTAGGCTCCCCTTACTACATGCGGATTACACTGTGCAGCTGAAAAATAACAAAACATATTTAACCATTAGGTTCAAAATAAACGTATAGAATTAAATCTATTTAAAATTAACGACATTAGATATGACTCTTATCTGGCTTACATTTTATGGCCCGAGTATTATTTTGTAATCGTTATATACAGTGTTAGAATTAATGAACGTTTATCGCTTTAATGACGTCGTTTAGTCGCCTGGTTGAATTGATAATTTTAAAAAAAATTACGCGCGCGAAATCTTTAACTTCTTTATTTTGTCGATCTTGGAGGGGACCTCCAAACTTGTCATTGTCAAATTGCTATTACCTCAGCGACTCACTACAAATATAAACCGCAAAGTAGTACGTTATTCTATTTACACTTAAAAGTGTTATATAATAATAACTACTCGCTTACTATATTATATAATGCATAATTGTTTACGGCCTTGCGTTTGGTGAACTTGTGCAAGGTTGCAAAAACAAAACACCTAAGGTCAGCAGTAGCAGTAGTAATAGAACGATAAATTTTGTTAATTGGAACAATTTTCAAAAGCAATTTAGTTGCGAGATTCGATTATAAAGGTTCCACACGACGACTACAGTACGGTCAATTAGTCGTGGCCGCTCTGAAGTTAGATTTTCTGAACTATTGCGCATTGGTTATTTGGTAAGAAAATTATCAGAAATAACAAAAATACTAAACGAATTTTTGACTGTATTGTACTAGTTACACCTATTAAAGTATTTAATTTTTCATTGTGAAGAAATAAAGTATGCAAATTATATTCAGGTATTAAATACCCAAACTTGGTTATTTACATACTTGAAAACTCAATTTAATAAAAAGTAATAAGTTTTTATGAAACTAGACACTTAATTTTTGTATGTTGGACTGCTTACGGTAGTTAAAAGTTCTAATTCCATTTATTAAGTTAAGTTGATCATTCATTTTACCTTTCTCTATAATAAATGGAAATGTATAAAATAAAAACAAAACAAATTCTTCACTTATAACTTTTATAATTATGCAATATTTCTATGATGATAAGCGGATATTTAATTCAAACTTTGCTTATTAATTGTACGGGTGCGGTATTTTCCTAACCTAGTACAATATTTTAATTGAAGACTACATGAAATTACAGTCTTGAAATTCGGTCAAGGTTCATTTTTAATTATTTTAATCTTATTTTCCATACATACCTCCTTTGCTATTATCATTTCCAACATAAATTAAGCTTTTACAAAGGAAACTAGCAGAGAAAGCTTCGAATGTTGTGAATAACATTCTAATAGAAAGCTTAAAATTAATACAATTTTCAATATTTTAAAGACGTTGAATGTGGTCGTCGTGGAGCAGCGGCACCATGGTGTGACTGCGAGCGCTGGTTCGATTCCCACTCGAGGAAGTGAAATATTTATATTTTCATTTCGAGTGGAGTCGAGGGAAAGCGCGGCATTAAGTTCCGCCACTCAACACGCAATGCTTCCGGAATTCAGCAGAAAGTGGGGAACCGTGTGTCTTAACACTAGGTTCTCCCTGCCTGTGTATGTGCGGGATACAGCGTGAAGCTGATTTTAATTTTTTTAAAGACATTCTGTAATGGTTGTAACAAGAAATGTAAATGTCAGTATGTTTATTTAAACTACTCAATGTCATCATTACAAAACGATGACGGCCCTAACTAATATTCATATTACGCAAGTCTCGGCAACTCCGTTCTAACGAACAAAGGATTACCTATCTTAATTTGACGAGTAAAAATAACCTATATATATATATATTTCTTATGTAGTTACTAATGCGTCTAATGTATATGTTTGCTTTAGATATTCTCATGTATATTTCCTATATATTGGAATAGCAATCATTGGTTTTTTTTAATTCTATTTTATTTTTGTATTTTATTTGAATTCTGGGCAATATACCTGTACTGTAAACGTTACGCGGCGTTGATTTTTTACCACTCAACACGCAATGCCTTCAGTATTCAGCAGAAAGTGTCTTAGTACTAGGTTCCCTGGTCCCCTCTGCCTTGCAATGTCTTGCATTTTAAAGCTATAAAAATACAAAATTCTTGCTTAGACACGTTCTATGTTATAAAAAAGTTTATTTCCTTATAATTTGCCATATTTTAGTGGTAAAAATAACCACATATCTCCACAAAATAAAATAAAAAAGCTAATCTGCCAGACCTACTTCTGAGATGCTTTTAAAACAGTTCGTGACCTAAACCGGCGTGGTAACGAAGTCACGTTCCTATCGTTGTTTATTTGCTTGACCTATGACCATTGGTAACACTATCCGCTTGATAGCAGTTGTAATAATATTTTCTACTAAACAATTTATATGTCATTTCTATCTCTCTCTCTCTCTCTCCTGTGCATTATCAGTCCCACCTGAAGGTGAGGTCTGCTTTCCTCGTGTTATCTCTCCATTTCGCTCGACTGGATGCATAGTGAGCGGAAACGTTGCAGGCGTTCATGTCTCTCTTAATGATATCTGCCCATCTCATCTTTGATCTTCCTCTCCTTCTGAACCCAGAGACGTTCAGGCTAAGTCTCGTACCCTAAGGCTACCGCGAACATACTCGTAGCGTATCGTATCGTGCCTCATTAACCCTCATATCCAACGCAGCATCTTCATTTCGGGTACCTGGACATTATGAACAAGACTTTGTGTCATAACCCATGTTTACATACATTATAAGCCATCATGATTGCTAAATTGAAAGCAATTAATTAATTAATTTACTTATGTAAATTGTTATACGCAATTTCTTCCGGCTAATCAATGTTTACCTAAGTCAATAAAAATATTGCTCAATACAATTATACAGTGTATGGTATTACTTAATTATGTTTCCTTCCTTCTTGCATGTAATTTTCTCATTATCACAATAGAGTTGATAAATTATATTATTTTATTATGAAAAAATATAAAAATAGGTTAATATTAATATTTTTCAATGATAATTCATACAAACGCTTGTCATCGTAAATTACAATACAGAATTACAAGTTATTAATAATCGTCGAGTAACTTCTAATCTATTCTGAGTCACACTGCACACAAACTTTGTGAAGCTAACTTGTGAACATATGCTTATCATATATATATTAAATATTTTATAATTATATATACGTACTGTTTTTCGCTGTAAACATCTATATATTAATCTTAAAAAATATTGCTTAAGAGCTCCAGCGTGTGACTGTAAAGGCAACAGGTAGTAGGTTTAATTGCCGGCTCGAAAAAATGGAATAAATAATATTTCCATATCTTCGTTATGGTATAGAGGCAAAGCGCGGCGTTGAGTTTCGCCACTTAAGACACAATGCCACAAGAATTTGGAGGGAAAATGAGGAATGGAAGTGTCTGCTTATCCTACTTTACAGGGGACTACTACTGCTTTACAGCGTGACGCAAAAAAAAAATCACATACTATTCAACGAATTTATTCATAATAATTTTGCTAATATATTATTTCTACTGTTTTGACACATGCCCTTGCGAATATTCCTTTTGCGATGCAGTTCAACGGACAACATGTCATACACTTCCTTATCGTCAAGGCCCTTCCTGGGTAAATGTTTACGTAAACATTATATTTTACCATTGTAAAGATAAAGGGTCGATGACTATACACTTATAAGCGGGGAATCGCTTCGATATTGCAAATGGTAGGTAAAATAAACGGACATTTTGTTTTTATATAATAATACTAGTGGACGCGGACGCGGCTACGCCTGCTTGAACTATAAGAATATTTATTAAATATATTTATGAAATTATTTTCAGTTTTCAATAGAATTAGTAAGAAAATATAAGCCTAAATAATCAAAAAGAATAATAAGTAGAGACATATTATTAGAAAAAATATCTGAGTTATTGAAATGAATCAACAAAAGAAGTAAAAGTAACTAAAGGATATTCTTAATATTAGAAAAAGCACCTAAAGTTTTCCGTGCGTGCGTACATAGATATCGACTCTATGAATTAACTAATATTTTTCTATATCAAATACGATAGTTTTTGCGAGCAATATCAAATAAAATACATATAAGAGAACTAAAGTGTAGTTTAAATTAATTATAAACAGCAAATAATTACATAAAAATTAACAATGGTTCGAAAATGTATGAAATTTTATAAAAGCGTTAACGTCATCTGCCCGTTCGCGTCGGTCATACTATGCCGCTCGTAGGCTAGGTCATTCCGAATCAGTGAAATCTCCTTAATTATTTATTAGAATGTTATACAGTAAACTNACAAACTTTGCAAACCGTTCCTTAGCAACGACGGTTGTTATTAACATGGCAGAAATAATTGCTTGTCAAATTAGAAAGTATTTTAATTTATTAGCACATATGTGTAATATAATGTTATATAGCCTATGGCACTTCTGAAGAATGCAGCTTTCATACAAAACAAAAACATAGTAAATCGGACCAGTAGATCCAGACATCTTAGCGTTCAAACAAACAAACTCTTCCGCTTTATTATATTAGTATAGATATACTATATACCTACGTTTTTTATTGCTTAACATAATTGAATATTCGCTTGTATATTTTTAAAATAGTATTGCGAGAAAAATGTTGTTAAGTTCATTTAAAATGTTGTTTTTAAATATTGTATTTGGTGCCCTCTTGGAATCTACTCCTCACATTCACTTACCTACATCATTTTTATGAAGTTAAGTTTGAAATTCAGAATTTAAAATCAATTCCAAGTTGAAATGTAGAAAAATGTAAAATATGTTATGTGTTTATGACAACAAATAAATTATAAAGACTTTTTCTGTATAATTTTGTTATTTACGTAGAGTATTTACTGGAACAAAATTAATTCAATATGATAGCTTCGTTTGCTCTACAAACAATTTTACGTAAACGAATATTCAATGAACAGAAGTTAAGCGTTAAGATTATTTTATTTCATCGGTACCTAAGCTTAAATTGGTAATGTTCAAGTTCAGGATGAATGTCTGATCAAATAAAGGTTACAACCTTTTTATCTGTTCATATATACCTTTTTATTATGTAGTGATTTAAACAAAATGTTAGAACTTTTATTAAAATATCTTCACACAATTTGCGATACAGAAGTTAGCTACAAGTCGCTTTTTATTCCACACTGGAGTAACTAATATGAAGACGCCTCGTTCTCAGCTTTTGCTCCCGAACTAAAGGTTGAGAAATTAATATAATAAGACTGATCGGGCGATGCCTAAATTCAATGTTATATAGGAAAATTGCAAATTATAGTTTATTTCTAAATAGGTATATGACTACTTAACTTTAAAATATTATAAAGCATCTAGGTACCTACGGCAAATGCGCTTATCGCCATTCTAACTATTAGCGATAAGGATATGTGTAACAATTCAAGTTATTTTTTGCATATCATCACAAAGTAAAAACCATTTACATTTCAATAACAAGACGGGGTCAGAGCCGTGGCCTGAAATAGTATAAATTAGTTACCCACCTTTCAGTGGTGACTCACCGTGTTTGTTAATAATATACAAGTTATGTTAATTTAGGTATAAGTAATCGAATATGTAGCGCTTATATGAATATTCGATGTGAACTTTCATTCTAAACAAAGGGGAAAAGTGAAATTGTACCTGTGTATTGAAATACCTAAGTGGAAAGAACATAAATATTAAAAAAAATAATTTAGTTTAAATTATTCCATTAAAGCAATATAAGTTCTCATATTATTAGACTTTGCATAAAAGCAATATAAATTCTCATATTGTGGGAGCGATGAAAAACGATTTATTTTTATGTCTCCAGTATACTATGACAACGCGCGGCGTTGTGTTCCACCTCATACTGCGCAATATCTTGAAAGCAGGTGAAAATGTGGATTAGGTGAGAAGTTATATCTATATAGTTGAACGAAGAAAGACCTACGAGTTTAAATAAAACGTAGCTTTATTTTTCAATTTTACTTGAACCTATTACTAAGTGCAGTTAGACCACAGCGTTTTATTAAAACGACATTAATTATTTGTTGTTTCTTTTTTTCAAATATAAAATAGATTCCCTGGTTATCGACCTTCGCAACACCTTTGTTGTTAGCTTGCAATCGGAAATTATTATGGATATGTACGTATGTATTTTTATAGCGTAGGTAGGTACTTTCAGACGTTTCCTTATTTTTTTAATATATCTATTTATATTGACACTATACACGGAACTTTTATGTGCCTACGTACTTTAGAATGGGAAAACTTTCATATATTCGTATATATCTTTAATTAAGTTAGTTATATAGAACAAAGTTTATAGGGCAGTAATTGAAAAAACCTTAATAAACTTAATAGATGTGTTTAGTTAGGATTATATGTGCAATGGCAAATTGCTAACGATAATTCTCTATTGTTTTTAAGTTACAAAGTGTATCCCATACACAGTAGCGTAAGCAGATGGGGCTTAGTGGTAAGACACTCCGTTCCTCATTTTTCGCCGAATTCTGAAGGCATTGCGTGTTGAGTGACTCGAATGAGAATCGTTCCCACAACCTGTTACTTTTTGTGCAGTTACGCCACGACTGGCCTTAATTTTCAATGTATCTAATAGTCCTACTTACTTTTATATATAATATTTTAATAACTCCAGCTAAAACTTTAATATCAGGCTAATATGAAGTCATTTTGTGGCAAATCTGCTATAATTAAGTACATCAAAGACTTTCTTCTCTATTATATGAAATAAAATGTAATATAATGTGAAACGGGCACAAAGGACAAAGAGTGACAGACATTGTCTGAAACTTTATCCTTCGCTTTCTCGCTACACGCTTTCTTTGAAAAACTTTGTAAGTACCTACTGGTAACTAAATACCGCTGATAATACAAGTAACTGACAATGCCTTTCAGAACTAGTGATGTAATATAAGGTTCTATATGTTCAAATTATATGCGTTTTAATTCCACAATTTTTATTTTCTCTTTCATTTTATTTAAATCGTAAGAAGGTTTTTGAAAATCGTTAGTGAACAGGATTTTCTTTTCCAGTTTCACCCTGTGTCCCGCCAACAGCAATACTGTTGTGAGCCCTACTGTTTGTGAGATACACTTTGTTCCCCATTTTCCGAATTGGAAATATTACATATTTCATTTCCTCGAGTGAGGATCGAACCCACAGCCGTTCGCGTTAACAGCTTCCTTAATTATTCTATAATTATCAAATATAAGTTAAGATTTACCTTGCCTTGCCGCTAGTTGTATAATGAAATAAAATAAAATAATACAACTATTAATCAACGCATAGTTCAAATGCACAGATAATAAAATACCCTTATTATTTATTTATATAAACCTATCCGTGCAGTAGTTACCGAGCGACATAAGTTATACTTACTAATGTGCCATAAATTATTCCTGTATCTAGCAACACTTGCAGCCACTTTAATGTTTAAAAGGAAAGTGAATATTGTAATGTAGAGAGTTGAGCGTTATTTAGTATTTATTTTGCATTATAATTAACATGGATGCTATTTTAATTTAAATTATTTTACTACAAGAATAGCAGTGTGATTAGTCACTTTAGATTTCTGTGGGTATCGATATTTCTAGGCGTAAATAAGGAGATATTGAATTTTCTATATTCTATACTTATCTCTCTCTGCATATGAAAGATATGCAATAAAAAATGTTATTGCTGGCATTTAATAACTAAGTGTATGTAACGTTAGGCCATATCACTACACTCTCTACATCTCTTATGATTTGAGGAAAAAATCATCTCATCCTGGTTTTCATATATTTTTAAAACAGATAAAAAGCAATAAGTGAAATAAACTATATAAAAAATATTTAGGATCATGTAGATAGATATTTTAATACGTACGTTTGAGCTAAATGCAATGCAACGCTTAACGCTTTGAGCTAATTGCAGGTTCATTGTATCGGCAGAGTATTACGACACTATCCTTGAAAATATGCTTACTTCCTGTATTAAGAAACTAAAGCGATCATTTACTCACAATAGATGTTGTAACGCAAAAAAATGTTGATATGAAAACGACGGGATTGCTTACTAATATAATTTAAAATTGATTAAAGTCATCAGATAACGATGAAAGTACTTATCAGCATCATATTAGTAAATTATAATATTACCAATAGATTGTCTATTGGTAATATTATAATTTAAGACGTTGATCTCGTTGACTGTAAAAGCGACTGGTTGTAGGTTCGATCCTCACTCGAGGAAATGAAACATTTAAATTAATTTATATTTCCGTTCCTTCGCTCTGGTGTTCAAGCAAAACACGGCGTCGTGTTCCGCCACTCAATACGCAATTTCTCCAGCATTCTGTGGAAAAGTGGGCTTTGATTGGAGCCACTAAACCTGCACACGGTCAGGTCTACATAATTATGGTCTGAATTGCCTCCAATTCTAAATATCTCATGTATTATACACACACTAATTTCTATTTGACAACGCGGACGAAGTCAAAGCTAAAAGCTTGTATGTAATATCTATATGAAAAAACAAACAATAATTTTGATATGTATATCATTTATTTTATACTAAAATTAATAAAAATATTACATAATATATTAGTTATGTACAAAGTTGCCGACTCCGTATTAAAATTATCAGTATTTTAAGCAGCGGAAATGATTACCGCTGGCGCCCATATCCGTCACCTGTTGCATTATTCTTTTGTCCCTCTAGCTATATCCTTTCATTCAATGACTAATTTGTATTTTGTACTTAATCCCACACTCAACTTCTTTATATTGTATACAGCGAACTCTTTGAATACTGATTTAGTCGGCCACAATACGTGAATTTTATAGTACCATAAATACCAACTAATAAAAAATATTATTCGATACAGATATAATGTTACAGTTAATTGAAATCTTACAATCTGTCTCTTCTATTAAACAAATCACTTTTTAAGTGAAGCAAATAAAGTCATTTAAATATTTAACAATTATGGCACGGCGTGTTCAGTGGCAGAACTCTACTCGACACCAGAGCGAAGGAATGAAAATATTTAATATTACATTTCCTCGAGTTGGAATTGAACCCACAACCTGTCGCGTTACTGTCATCCGCTTTTGCCCCTGCACCACATTGGCTCTGATTACATTGTCATATAATGTTTACTTTATAGAGTACTAGTGGACCCGAACGCGGCTACGCCCGCTTGAACTATACGAATATTTATTAAATATATCTATGAAATTATTTTCAGTTTTCAATAGAGATATGCGTTAAGCAAACTCATTTTGGGTGACGTTTTCTAACAACAAAGTTTACAAATCGTTGCTTAGCAACGACGGTTGTTATTAACATGGCGGAAAAGATTGCATGTCAAATTAATAAGTATTTTAATATATTAGTATATATCGAAAATATTACAAATATGAGAAAAAAAAGTATCCTATGTTCATCCCGAGACCCTCAAGTATCTCTATATGAGTATTTTATCACAATTAAATTAGCGGTTTGGCCCTGATTGCGTAAAAGACAGACAGACAGACAGACAGAGTTACTTTCGAATTTATAATATAGGTATGGATGGATATTATAAACAACTGAATATGATTCACCATCTGTCAATTTATGGACATGTCAGTCAGCGTTGGACCTCTGTATCCCAGCTTATATTTTAATTATAAATATTTGAAGTGGCATCTACTATAAAAGATTCAATTTAGTCATTAGGTAATACTTAAACTGTCGCCTCGTACATATCTGCTTATAATCAAAATATTTTTAATTTTTGTACCTATAGACGAACAACCTTCACACCTCGTTTATGTGCTATGAATGTCAAAATAGCGCGTAAAATTTTACAAAACAAGTTGTAATGTATGCAATAATATGTTTTAGATTTAAATTTCATATTTTCATATTTTATGTATCTAAGAAATGTTTTTGTTTCTTTTCAAATCGCTTCGAAATCTATTCGATAGTCACTTATCTATAATTTATATTAATTACCTTGATTCTTTATTTAGATTGTCTTTTATTTACAATCCAAATAGGGATGTTAAAATACATGCAATATTAAAATAGAAAATTCCAGATTATACAAACCTTGTTGTTCTAATACATTTGAAAACGATATTTCTTTACATTTTTTACTGCAGTATCTATACGTATACAGTTTTGCTGTTACGATTATTCATTTGTAATGTCTTTTATTACGTCACTAACGTATGCAGATAACATACACCATTATTTTTATGAGTAAAAAATAGCGTGTTACTAATTATTTAAATACACTATGCAACAGTTAAAATCGTTTAGGTAATAGTGCTTTAGAAAGACGTAACAATTGTTTTGTTGATTCCTTGCCAATATATAAATAAAATCTTAATCTTAAGCTGCATTAGTTTTATGGCGATCGATCGACGCTGTTTTGGCTCAGCTCGTAATTTATCTGGTTAAACGCAGTAATTAGGAGTTTAAATTAAAATATTTATTAAAAAGTATCGGAGTAGTATGATAAGATACTCTTTATTTGACGTGGGAAGGGAAGGTTTGAATAGAGAAAATAGAATATATAAAAATAATAATTACCAAAAAAGCACATATAAGGCAGCATGTGATTTTTCCATTCTGGTTAAAGGACATAGAGTTCCTTCACTAAAAATGCAATGTCTCTTTTTTCCAAAGCAGAGAATGGATTGTCTTGATACTAGGTTATCTTTGCCTATCCAGCTATATGCGGCACAAAAAGTGAAGCTTTCTAAAATAACGTTACCAAGTTCATGACATCTGGTGTCTAATTATACCTATACATAAAGGTAAATAGAAAACAAAGAAGTAATAAATTGCTTGAATGCATGTATTAATTACTTTGTTTTTATTGTAAAATTGATAATTGTTATCAACTCACGTTTATTGCAGTGGCCAATTAGATTTAATAGCTTTTATTGGTTTATTTTTGTAATTAAAACACAGTATAAGATGTTTACCGAAAATCAATAATAATTGAATTGCATTTGGCATAAAGAACATTTCTAATTCAGATAAAAAATGTGTAAATGCTATGTACCTTTATATTTATACATTTTTTCGGAGTAGTGTTGGGATTATGTTAGTACTGCATAGGCCAACCTATAGGTACATTTAACATAGAATCAAACTTGCTTAATTCAAACATACTTGAAACTACCTAATTAATTAATTAGGTAGTTTCAAGTATGTTTGAATTAATAATTAATTTCTTTTTTATTAACTTTTTTATCTGCTTAATTACCTATATAAGTAACATCAGCTATTTAAAATTCATATAAACAATTCATCAATGAAAGCGAAGATGACATTGTTATTTTTTTATTAGACTTTTTTCAATCGGAAGTTGTTTTGTGATTGCAGACGACAAAAAGTCGTCAATTAAAAGAGACGCGCTCCATTTCATTGGCTGATTGACGAAGGCAAAAAACCAGGAAGCCTCGTTCTGAGTCACTGATGGTGGAAATTATGGGAAAATTGATAATTTTATAATCTGAATTGAATATACATAATATGTTTGAAAAAACGTTTCTTAAATGAAATTAAACATGGTGTATAGTGTGATTTTGAAATATTTTAACAAAAGTTTTGGCGTATTTAATGAAGTACTTATATAGGTACATATTAAATTAATTACCTACTCGAGTTCTAATCTAATTCCACAAACGAAGTTGTTTAATTACATAGATTATAAAAAAACACCTAGTTCCATTTCCGCTTACGCACAACGTAAATGAAGAAAAACATGAGAAAAAAAATAGGGAATTAATACTAGATGTGACTGTTCTTAACTTAATTAACTTTTATCAGACATACATAAAGCTTAATCACGCGGCCATTTTGGTAACTGAAATGCCGATTCACTGTCAATGACATTAGTAAAGCTCCAAGTTCGTAACCTTCAGGTAATAACGTTACCTTCGCCTGAAGTTCACGATACAGTCACGCGACGGGAGACGCCTAAAGACCCTCTTTCCACCCAGTGTTGTTACATACAAAAATAGTTTTATAAATTAGCGAGGTTATTTTGTTTCCGTGTTGCCATTAAAATTGATAAGTCCAAGTTTACAACATCTTAAAACTGGTATTGCAAGTTTAAGAACTACGTAATTATATTGATAAACGAATATCACCTTCGAAAATGCATTTATTATACGCTTGACTACAGCTAGTGTATAAAATATATTTTAATTGTTATATGTTAAGAATGATATTTATAAAGTTTAAGGATGTTCAAAGTTGTGGGTTTCATTACCACTCGTGGAACAGAAATATTTCATATTTCCTTAATTTTGATATAGAAATATATGATATTTTTATATGCCTCCAGAATTAGACGTAGAGTGGTGAGCGGAGTGTCTTCATACTAGGCTCCCTTTGCCTAACCTAACTACATGCGGGAAGTTGTGAATTTGGGCGATTCTCGCTCTGGCAACAAGGCAAAGTGCGATGTTCAGTTCCGCCGCCCTCTCACTCAACACGCATTAAACGCTTTTTACGCGTAGATATCATCAAGAAATGCCACAAAATAAGTGTAAATGTTAAGAAAAAACGTGTTTGTATATATCGATTGACGAGACACAAACATCACTAGGAGCACGAGTATGAAAGAGGTGTTTCATTAAAGCCCGCGAAGGACAGACCTTGCTCAGTCACGGCCGTGGAACAGCCTTCACTGAAGGAAATAAATATAAATTATTTCCTCCCTTTATATACGGTTATGTTTGATTGTGAAAGCATATACTTTGAGTTGATACTTACTTACTTAATATATAGATAAACTATGTGATCTTTTAGTTATTAGTGAACAAATTTAGTGACAGATTCAGTTTCTCGCTGTTTATCGCATATAAAAGTGAGACAGGGGGAACTTAGTGGTGAGATATTCGGTTTCCGCATTTTCCGCTGAATTCTCGAGGCATTGCGCGTGACCTTGCTCCTTGCTTTGTTCTTTTAAAAAAAACTTAAATATTTATTAAATGCTAATTAACTTTATATGTCATTGTGTCATATAAATCCTCAGTGTGGAGAGCACAGTAAAAACAGTGTTTTTCCACTACCATCCACGTATGTTCATTATAAACCTACGTTATAATTTTTTCTATATATTGGGACTTCATATTATAAAACTTAAGCAAATAATAATAGATATCTGATTAGAAATAATGTATATAATCTTTACGCCTCGAGTAATTAGAATTATCTAATAGATAAACTCGTTGTGGTTAACATGTGTCTATTTAATAGTTACTTGTTTTTAATAGTATGTATCTATACATTAGATCTAACTTCCATATTACTTTACTGTTTATGTGATTGCAAAGGCAGAAATTTGCATTTTTAATTTTAATTTTATCAAATTATAATAAAAGTTAAATATTTATCAAAATAATGCCTTTAACTAAAGTTATGTAAATAAAAGTTTAAAAAACATTATCACATATAAACCATGTTATGAGGGCAACCAGCGGTATTTTATCTTAGTTTGCTTTATAAATCCCTTGTAAATAAGTTATGCAGATAAAGAAATAGATCATTATTTAAGGTTCCACAATACTGGCTAAATATGTGCCGCCTTTTTTGACACTTATACCTTTATAAAAAATTGTATGTTATATAATACATACAATTTTTTTATACGTTTTTCTTAAATACTCGCCGTATCCCGCACGATGCTGGGTAAACAGAGAGAACCTGGAAACCTAGTGCTTACGCACTCCGTTCCCATTAAGCCACTTCCGTTCCCCATTTAAGTAACTGTCACAGCGTACACATATATATTATACTGATACATCAAACTTACAACACCGGGGGTTAAAAAAATTAATTCTTGGTATATGTAAAAAAAAACATTTCCTAAAGAACCCTTTGTTTTTATTCATGTCAAATATAAGTTGCTATCTTATCAATTATACAATCCCCTTACATATTGATGTTAGCGCGGAAGTGTGACGGCGACATTGCAAATGAATTAATTTTGTAATCACCTCACCAGGAATTGGAACTAGTTCCGAGGGTATTATTTGGATGCTGATAAAAAAAATGGCTATATAATCACTGATTCTCATACTTAGATGTAGATAGTGACCGTATTCTACTCGTTTAAGAACAGTGAGTAGCGTTTAAATTTTCTAATCGTCAACTTCACACAGTATACCGTTCACAACAGGGTAGGCAGAGGGAACCTAATCTTAAGACACTCTGTTCCCCAATTTCCGCTGAATTCTGGAGGCATTGCGTGTTGAGTGGCGGAGCTCAACGCAGCGCTGTGCCTCGACACCAGAGCGAAGAAATGGAAATATAAATTTAAATAGATACTACTTGTATATATACTATACTAGTGGACCCGGACGCGGCTACGCCTGCTTGAACTATAAGAATATTTTTTAAATTATTTTTAGTTTTGAATAGAATTAGTAAAAAATTATAAGCCTATATAATCAAAAAGAATAATAAGTAGAGACATATTATTAGAATAAATATCTGAGTTATTGAAATGAACCAACAAAAGAAGTAAAAGTAACTAAAGGATATTCTTAATATTAGAAAAAGTACCTAAAGTTTTCCGCGTGCGTACATACTCGTAGATATCGACTCTATGAAATAACTAAACATTTTTCTATATTAAATACGATAGCTTTTGCGACCAATATCAAATAAAATAAGAAGAGAACCAAAGTGTAGTTTTATAAAATTATAAACAGCAAATAATTACATAAAAATTGACAATAGTTCGAAAATATATGAAAATTTATAAAACCATTAAAGTCATATGGCCGTTCGTGTCGGTCATACTATACCACTCGTAGGCTAGGTGATTCCGAATCAGTGACATCTCCTTAATTATTTATTAGAATGTTGTACAGTAAACTATAATTTTAATCTAGATAAAATGCTAAAAGTGATTTTTATATTTATTTTTATAAGGATGAATATCAAAATATAAGTTCATTTTGGATGACGTGTTCTTAAAAGAACAAACTTTTCAAACCGTTGCTTAGCAATGGCGGTTGTTATTAACATGACAGAATAAATTGCATGTCAAATTAGAAAGTATTTTAATTAATAGTACATGTGTGTAATATAATGTTATATAGCCTATAGCACTTCTGAAAAATGCAGCTTTCATACAAATCAAAAACATAGTAAATCGGACTAAGTAGGTCCAGAGATTTTAGCGTTCAAACAAACAAACAAACTCTTCCGCTTTATTATATTAGTATAGATTAGTATTAGAATAGATAGTTACTTGACTTTATTTATTTATTTATTTTACATATTGAATCATTATTTGCGTTCTTTGATTGTAACATTTGGATGTACTAGCAAAGATTATTTCGCTAATTTCACTTTGTAACCTATTATTCATTACGAAGTCATGTTTTTCTGTTGTCATTATTTATCATTATCCAAGTTTTTAAGATAAATCAGTTTTAGTCATCAATTAGTTGATGTACAAACGGTTATGTGCAATATTTTTTCTTTTCATTATTTATGTAGTTTTAGCTTTCATTAAATTTAAATTTCATTGACCTTCGCATATTTAATTCGCAATGAACTGTATATTTAATTTCCTATAAAGTACACAAAAAGATATAAGCATATATTTATTTATATATTTGTTTGTAAAATAATAGAGGGGTTATTATGAGATTATTTTGGTATTTTTAATAATATTTGTATATTATTAAAAATACCAAAATATGTAATATGTATATATAATTTGTGCTTTATCGGAATGAATATCAAGTATCAACTGGCCATGTTAATTTGTTACTTTAAGCAATGCTAATACGTTAGCTGCACACATAACAATACAGGGGTTTTATTGAAAATTTACAATAAAAGACTAGTCACTAAATGGAACTTTAATAAAGATTATATTGCATTATGATTACTTAAAATATATTTAATTTATTTTCTACATAATTAAAATATATATGTAGGTATATTTTAATTTATTCGTCTGTTGTTTAATTAAGTTGGGTAACGGTAATGCCTTAATGGGAACGGAGTTTTAACACTAGGTTTCCGGGTTCCCTTTTCCTACCCTGCTATATGCAGGGTACGGCGTCCATAGACAAGATCTTAAATTACGCGATTCATTTATTAAATAAATCGTGACATTTCGTCAATTGTAACAAGCTCGTGATGTTTAACATTTTTACAATTGTTTAAGCAATAGAGTTGCGACAGACTTACACACGCAACTGATATCTACATTTTATGTAATTATTATTATTTTGTAATATATATGTATTTACATTGAGCATAATTTGTTACGCGTCTTATCTAACTATCGTTATTTATTTCTACTGCTCATTCAAGGACCACCGTTGTTAGGGAAACTATTGAAATTAGTGTAATTATAGAGTCTTTTCTAGTTAATATTTTTAAGTTAATTATGTTAAGAATGTAATAAATATTTAATATTATGTTTCCCTTTTGTTTTAATAATATATAACATTAATATTTAAACATATATATAGAAAACATTATACTTAAATATTTAAAAAAATACATCGGCTTAATGTTTACTCGGTTACGCACATACAACACGGTCATGGCAAATGTTTGTTCGTCAAATTCTACCTTTAACGGTTACATGGTTACAGTATAAAAAAAAATAAGTTTTTCAAAACTTCGAACTGGTTTCAACAAGGCGGACTGCAGTACGCTATGTAGGCATAGAATCCATGATTACGTTTCCAACTAAATAGAAAATCATTCGAATATGCAATTGAGTTCGTCCTTATCATTTAAAAAAATTATACTAGTCCGGTCAACGATCTGGGGTCAACGACTTCTAGTTATTTAGAAATACATAAATATGTATATAAATAATGACCTAGTTTCTTGATATTCGTATATGTACATTTGACCGTGGAGGTTGTGTTTATTTTTAATATTTGATGTTATTCAAACGTGGAGTGTGTTTAAAGTGGCGAAGAAATAAGAAATAAACATAAAAAACAACATAGGTCACACATAATTTTCATTTCAACACTCCGATCAGACAAAATTCGGCGTTAACCTCCGCGACGTAACACCTCTCACCAGTTTTCAATTACGAATTAATAAACAAGAATATTTTATGTCTATATTTACTTTTTATATATATTTCTATCCAGATGATCCATTGTACCGTAATGTTAAATTTTAATGTATGTATATTCATACCTAATATATTAGATGGTTTAGTAGTAGGGTACCAGAATATAAGAAAATTGAGTCACATTATTTGTCATTGTATTAAAATTTCTTCGAAGTTCTCTAAAATGAGGAAAAAATAAATAATTTATTAACAATTACTGTCAACTCTAGCTGTTGCACCATGAATGACACAATTAGCAAAATTCTATTTAATATAATATATAAGAATTAGATGGGAAGTGGGGAGCGGAGTGTCTCAACACTAGCCTCATTCTACCTACCCCGACGCATGCGGCATACAACGTAAAGCTGTACAAATTAGCAATTAGATTTAATGTTTTTTATCGCTTTAAAACAAAGCAGTTTCGATAAAAACTGTATGACGCACATAATAATTGACGTTATTCATTGTTTCAGTTGCCGGCAGCAGCAAAGTTCCTGGCGGGGTATGGAGCAGCGGTCGACTTCTCAGATGATCTGATATCCTCGTAGACCACCAGCAGTGGACCACCAGCGGGAGGCTGCGTTATCATGTTATGACGACAACGCTTGAACAGAACAGACTGGAGTCATCAAAATAATATTTTTCTTGCAAGCCAGTATTGTTCCAATCGCTAGTGATAACGATAGTGTCGCGTTCTTAACTAAATCCGTTACGTGTGTTTTCGTTAGCCGATAGCGCTATCACACAGTGCGAGTTCGCTGTAGAGCCACGACGTACAGCTGCCGCTACGTGAAGTGTTATATATATAATAATTGCCGATATATTGGATGTGTGTTTATAACAAAAATGCGCCCAGATCTTTGGTCTCGTGTGGCGACGATCGGATTGGTGGTCAGCATTGTCGGGTGTCACGCCCCCAGCAGTGACCTGGAGTCCGTGCGCTACGGGCCCTCCGAGGACAGGTTCGGAGGCGACACCTACACCGTCGCCAATATTAATATAACGTATGAAGACGAACATGGGGAGCTGTATACTGAGACTTCTGAGGTAAGACCTAGAAACGTGTATTATATCTTATTCTAAATATAACTCTTATTGCTCTAAGTACAAATTACTGAACACCGATTTGAAATAATATGGTAATTCGTATATGCTATATAAAAACAAGTATATAAATGTTGAACTGAGAGCTTAAAGTATTATCAGTGATACTCTTTTAATTATTGATCTAGAAAGACCGTGTTCTCAAAAAATACTATATTATCTATTTAGTTCAATTAATTGGTCTTTACGTAAATAAAATTTTGATAAAATCGCCTTGAACATTTATCACATCCTGTTTTACAGTGGCATTGTTCACTACGTCATTTGGGACCACATGCATGACTAAGAACCTGAAATTTCTATATATATAATGCTTATGTATAAATTAAAATAAATTATTTAAATTTTCGGAAGTAGTTATATTGCCTCAATTGATTACATTTTAATGACTGTATAATGTTTACATTTGTGCATATCATATTTATACCTCTTTTACTTAGTCCCATAGTCCGTTCATATTATCTAACTTGAACGTAAATCTATAAGTGATTAGAAAAATATACATATCGATTACCTTTAGCATTTTTTTAAAAAGTTTTATCCCACATCTTGCAATATAAAAAAAAATCGAAAAAATGTAGATTTAAATTCCAAATACCTACTATCTATTACAAAGTCATAATTATAGTTCACTTTATACAAAAAGAGTGCACACCCTCTCAAATTAAGGTTTTTTTTAACACTCTTATTCTCCCTTCCTCGCTCCCCTAGTTTATTGATTCAAAATCAAGTTTTTCAACTTTTATAAATTGTATTTCCCGTTGTTTGGCGAGTCCAACTCGCAATTGACTGGGTTTTTATAATTGTCTATAATTAGGCTTAAAATAGACTTAAGCCTATTGTTTAAACTTCACGAGAAAATCCAATAAAAAATTCTATGGTTTTCAATAATCCCAACAACCAGGCTTTCCCACGTTCATAAGTCTTAAAACAAAATCACTTTATTAATAGTAATTTGTTTGTGTCGTTTACGATTTAAATTAAATGAAAATTAAACGTTGGTTCTACTTAAACGCGGCTTCACCCGCTTAAACTTCTTTTTATATTAACGCCAATACATAACATTTCTTTTAAATATTTTCTTAATAAAAGATATCCTATGTGCTTTCTCTAATACCTCTAAGAATATGTGTACAAAATTTCATGATAATCGGTAGAGTAATTTTGACGTAACAAATAAAGTGAAATTAAAGTAAAAAAAATCTTATTTAATATATTTTAGATAGGTATACTTATCTATAGAAAAAAAGATTTCTTTTTGGCGTCAAAGTTAAAAGAAATAATACCTCGCTACAGCCTCTGGCTATGCGGCGAACGGCTTAAAAGCGGAAGCTTTCTGGACCAGAAGCAATTCTGGAAAATTAATTAAGATATTTGTAACGGTACAATTTAATCAAATTTCCAAATTTCACAACATGAAAATAGATTTACATTGAAGATTTGATATTATAGTTTGGTTATACATTTTGGTTAGACAGTATTTTTATTTCCTTGCTTTGGTGACGACGCAAAGCACGGCGTTGAGTTCCACCACTCAACACACAATGCCTCCAGAATTCAGCGATAGTGAAAGTGTTCTTATTAAGAAATGCCCTGTTATGTACGGATACAAAATACAAATCTTACACAAACTCTGGTCGCTTGTTACATTAACCTAAAGGCTTACTTCGAAACTAGTTCTTTGGCCTCCCTAATTTTATTTGTGAGTCTCCCTTTATCCAGGTTGTCCCAGGAGTCAACGATAAGTCGAAAAAGTTCAGGTATCTTAGATCCGTCATGCACGAGTCTGGAGGCATCGATCACGATCTCCATGCTCGGATAAGCGTTGCCTGGGCTAAGAGGCGGGAGGTCACTGGTGTGCTCTGTGATCGCAGACCTGAACTTTTCCGACTTAGGGGCTGGCCCAGGACTTACAAGGATAGTGCTCGAGTCCGGGCTCTCGCAGGCCATATACTCGGTCTTCGACACATTGCCAATATGCATTTCATTCATGGAGAATGGTTACGGAAAAGATACCAAAACGTTGAACGTCATCCCGATTATCGAGTATTTCGATTTTTCTCTCTTCAACAAAGAAGTAATCCAGCAAGTATCGTACCATTTCGGAATCCACATTAAATGCACAAACTTTTGTATAATAAGATACCAAATACGAAATATACTTTATTTTTTACAACAAATTGAATTTATAACGGTACAAGCTTGATATTTAAATGTCTTATAAACATAAATTAAGGACATAACTGTTTCATTTCTCCAGACTTTAGTTATTTAAATATTCAAAACAAACCAAAAACTAAATAGTTTGCACTTAATACATTTAGTGTGACTTAAATATTTTATATGAATCATTATGAAATCATCGGATTATAATGTTTATCTTTAGAATATATGTTAACATTTATAAGGCGATAATAAAATATATGTATGTTAATCTTCTTATATTAATAAAACAAAAATTTTATATTTTGTTAATTCATAATATGAATTACCTACTCATAGTTTAGGCAAAGCGATTCAGCGTGTGATTGTAAATGAGATGAGTTCCGTTACGAAGACACAAACGTATGACTGTAACTGTAACTATTAACTAATTATTATTTATTAATATTTTCATTTCTTCCCTCTGCAATGTGCCTCGAAATCGGCGGAAAATCTGTAACGGAGTGTCCTAACAAAAAACCTCATATTTTCATTTACGAAAGACATTAGACAAAAGGTAATTTTTATTCAATTCCTATCAAAATATTATATAGTTAGTTAAATAGTATAACAGTAATAGTTTTTTTATGGAAATAATAGGGTCGGGTGAAATACACCAGGGCCAGGATGTTGAAAATAGCAGTTTTACATTAAACGATTATTACTTTACTTATTGGAATAACGTATAGCTGGAAAATAAATGAAAATAAATGTCAGAAATTGTTTACCAAAGCTTAAATACCAAAGTCGACGTTTCTCGTTTGCGACTTTGGCGAGCATCCAGCAGAACGTATGCCCACAAACTATCCACTCATACATAACAATAAAAGTGAAATTAAACAACAAATATTATCTTTTACTTTATTTAATATATTTTTACCGTGTATTTATACTTATAATAGGAAATTGTTTTTGCCATTAAAGAGGAATAAGTTATGTATTCTACACACTCACACTTAACACTATGAATCTAGTAGAGAACCACGCAGGGCGTGAGTCGTATTCGCACTTGACCATTTCAATAAGAATTACCAAGTTTAAAGTTTTTACAGTACTACGTTTAAAAACTTTAATTGGAACATTGGTAATTCTTAACCACTAGATATGAAATATATAGACCGTAGATGTTATCTACGGGAATACCCACCGTGATTTTATATCGCAATATCTAAAATCGATAATAATCGTACATATTATATAATATTGGCCGATGCATATGAATTTATGAAGAATATATTCAGATCAAATTAAAAAAAAGGGAGAAAATTGTCTTTTTAATTACAGTAACCCACAACAAAAGGGTTAAAATTACACTATTATAATAAAACAAAGAATGCCTATCACGTGAACTGATATTATTGCGTTCATGAAGGGTTTACTATTGTTTTATTTTATTTCTACAGCTTCACGCTATATCCCGCATTTGCAGGGTAGCCAAAGGAAACTTAGTGTTAAGACACTTCGTCCCCCCACTTTCCGCCGCTCAAAGCATTCTCTGCGCTACGACGGCCTCGTAGCTAATTAATTTTCATTTTCGTCTCATTTCAAATGTTTTGGTATAAAACGAACTATTTTATTTTGGTTTTGACAGCCCATGTATCGAGGAAAACTATACTACGACAATTCAATCATTTCGTTAAGATGCGATGTACTTATTAAAAACTTTCTAAAGAGATTTCTTTAATTTAAAAGTTCCATGTTAAAAAGAAAAACATATATAAAATTAAAATATAAAAGATAATAAAATTCAAATATGGAAAGTGAAAGAAAAACCTGTAAAGTTGTAAACTTGTAACGTTGACGTAAAGTTGACAGATCTTATGATGGATGAGCCAGCTATTATGTATTTGTTTTTTTTGTTGGATACGTTAAGTATTGATAATGGCACGAACACGTGACTGTATTTATTTATAGGATATCAGCTTTATAATAATGGGAAAAAATCTCGTCAACAACCGGATTTTTTTGATATTTTATGTTAGAAAAACAATTTCTGTTTGGAATATAGCAGTAGGTATGCTATTTTCAACCAACTGTAATGTTTTTTTTATAGTGTTATTTTTTTGTTAGTAAGTTAGTTAGTAAAATTTTAAATGTCAGAAAAGCAATCTAAAAGAAATTTTGTATAATGTGCAAAAAGGTTTTTTAAGGTCAAACAGCTCACGCGCAGTTCTTCTTTATTTACGCAGTTCTTAGTTATTTATGTCATATACTGGTACTTATGTACACACTATGGTGTTAGTTTATTTTTATTGTTATACGTTGACCATATTTTGAAATCGATGACTAATGTGATGTGAATGTGGTGGTGGGTTTTATTCCCACTCTATGAATGAAACCTACAATGGTCTCCGTATTTAATATTTTTATTTCTTCGCTCTGGTGTCAAGGTAAAGTGCGGCGTTGAGTCTCCAGAATTCGACGGAAAGTGGGGAGCGTAGTGTTAATACAAGGCTTTCTCTGCTTATCCGGATACAGCGTGGAGCTGAAAAAAATATTTGAAGCAAAGGACACGTACTTGTTTCTTTGCTTACACACAAGGGTTACCTTACTTAGTCATCGAATACTGCATACAACTACAGAAATTATTGAATAATTATTTCTTAACAATCAACTCATTGTTTTAAAGAGTCGATTGTTACCGAACTTTGAAAATTAAACAATCATTTTCGCAGTAACAGTATATACAATGTTTTTTTACACAGAGATTACGCACGCTATTATGCTTCTTGCATTAACCAGTTAGTCGTGGCGTGGCAACAGGGACATAAGCGAGCGACTGTAAACGCAATAGGTTCGATTCTCACTCGAAGAAATAAATAATTTAATATTTTCATTTACACAGCGTGAAACAAAATAAAAGAAAATAAAAATATTACATTTTTAATGTATTTTACATAAGAAATGATCTAGTATCTTAGTAGTAAGTAGGCCAATTTTGAATACTCGATTTAAATCAAACGAAACTGATTAACATTCAGGGCATATAAATTCTATTTAGATATTGTGTTTCTGTTGCATAAAATATAACACTCTTTCTTAAGGTACCGTACAAACTCAATAATTATTTCTCCTTATAATAAAAAAAATCAAGCTTTCAACTTAAAGACTATAAAGTTTCTTGGAAAATGTAAAAGTTTTGATCTCACAGTTACTAATTTAATTCTCTAATATTAAACCCATGCATCAAAATGTAACCTCCAAAGGGCGAAGTATAAAAACTTGATTTTAGTGGGTTAAGATTGCTCAACATCAGTGAAAGGAAACATGTGAAATCTTAGATCGCCCTTCGAACTGCGTTACTGGTCAACCGCCACACTTTATTAAGAATTAGGTAAATAATCATTTAAAAACCGTCATTTCATAACTAAAATACGTCCTCGGCTTAATATTTACGATTGAAGTATGACGTTAAAACCCCCATAAGCGTATCCATTACATTAGTACATTCTTGTTGTATATATATTAAATAAATAATTCAGCTTCACCCTATGTCCCGCGTCCAGTAGGGTGGGCATAGGGTACCTAGATACTCCGTTCCCAATTCTCCGCTGAATTTCGCTTTTGTCTCCACACCAGAGTGAAGAAATGAAAATATGAATTTAAATTTCAATAAATCAAAATTAAATCGATTTTATAAACAAAATAAAGTATAAAACCTTTAATCGGGTCGTCTTTATATAAATAAACGTTTGTAACAACAGGATGTGAGTAAATTTTAAATGTGTTAAGCTGCAATTCGTTTGAGTGAGCAACCAGCTGCCGGCGCCGATACTAATTTAAGATCAAGAGCGATTTTGAACTGTACTTTTAATTAACTGATTGGTCATCGGTTAACCGACGCAGTTTGCAACTAACTGTCTTAAATAAACCTAAGAAGTACAAAAATAACCGAGGCCATTCCCTTCTAAATTTTTACGTTACTCTAGTAATTTTTAATATATATATATATGAGTGCGAGAAATATATTAGAGTGCGTCGGCCTTATAAAATCGATTTTGGCTTGACGCCATTTTGTGCTAAAAATTGATAACATATAGTGTCAGTGGGTAGTTTTCAATGGTGTCCGGCAGTCTAAATGACTTTAGTGATTCATGGTAATTGGCTAAAACTAGGTGTAATAACAACATATTAATAGCTAACTTCATTTATATAACCAATTCCTGGTAAATGATATATGTATGTCATAAGAACAGCTGGCCTTATATTTAAATTGTGCTGTCAGAAATAGTAGCGATTTTTTGTTTGTGTCAAATTTGAATTCGAAAACCAGTACCAAAATAAATATATATTTTTTATTTAATCTACTTTTATTTTCGAATTGAGCAACAAAGTGCAATATTTAGTACTAACTTCATCGAACTATTATGTTTTTAAATAACTAAATAACAACGCTAAATATCAATCAATTTTCTAAGTCTACAAGAAAGAGACAGAGGCAAAAAAATATAATATTTAAATTAATTTCATTGTAAAATTTAAATATTTAAATGAAACCGTCATTGTCATTCTATATTTAGTAACGTGCACCTAACGCTACAGTATAGCTTGAAAGCGAACTTTAATTAAAAACACATGTTGAATACAGTAAGTTATTACTTATGAGCAGCACTCATTTCATTACAACGTAATATTGTTCCATTTTATTTTTCAGCCTTACACTGGGAACGGAGTGTGAAGGCACTCCCAACTTTCCAAAGAATTTTCGAGGCATTGCATGTTGAGTGGCGGAACTCAACGCCGCGTTTATGCCATGGTACTAGAACAAAAAATGAAATTAAATTAATTCGTCTGAGTGGGAAACGAATCCAAAACCGTCGCGTTACAGTCACACGCTTATGCCTCTGCGCTACGAGGGTGTACCTATATACTTAGTTTAACGTTCAAAAAAAGCTCTTGCTTATCTTTACCTATCCTTCGTAAATATTAAATATAATGGGACTGAAGTTCTCCCGTCAGACGGGAAGTGACCCTGCATTTTTAATGGCTGTCGTTAAAGCGTTTTCGTCTCTAATTTTTGCAATATTCCATAATCATTATAAAATATCTCGAGAGGTGATGTTGCGAATCTATGTAGACAGATAAATAATCTGTCTAATTTATTTCATCATCATCAGCCTGTCCTCGTCCACTGCTGGACATAGGCCTCTCCAATGGCACGCCACTGAGCTCGATCTTCGGCTCTTCGCATCCAGCCGTTGCCCGCCACTTTGCGAATATCGTCACCCCATCTAGCTGGAGGACGTCCTACATTACGCTTGCCGAGGCGTGGTCTCCACTCTAGAACGCGCTTACCCCAACGGTCATCAGTTCTGCGGCAAATGTGACCAGCCCATTGCCACTTCAGCCTGCTAATCCTTTGGGCTATGTCGACAGCATTGGTTCTCTGTCGGATAACTTCATTTTGAATTCGATCCTTCAGAGAAACTCCAAGCATAGCCCTTTCCAGCACGATAAGCGACTTTAAACTGGTGGACCAATCGCACTGTCAGTGTCCACGTCTCGGCTCCGTATGTCATAACTGGTAGGACGCACTCGTTAAAGACCTTCGTCTTTGGGCTTTGCGGTATTGATGACGAAAAGACATCACGCAGTTGCCCATATGCCGCCCAACCAAGCTGTATTCTTCTGCGAGCCTCCGTCTTGAAGTTGTTTCTATCTAACTGTACAGTTTGACCAAGATAGACATATTCCTGAACAACTTCGTGAGGTACTCCATGAAGTGCAATCGGTTCCGGAATTACATGTTGGTTGAACATTATCTTGGTTTTATCCAAGTTCATCCGAAGACCGATGCGAGCAGAAGACTCAGCCAAGGTGCTCAACATATATTGCAGGTCCTGCACGGTTTCAGGTTTCACTAATTTATTTAGTAAGTATATATTTAATATTTTAATATGTAAAATTGTATACACACACATACATATGTATTATATATATTTAATTTTCAATACTAGTAAGTTCATCATACTTATCAATGCTAATATATTTATTGATTTATATAAATAAAACATAAAAAACAATATCTTTGCATGGCGTTCAACTATTATAATCTTTATTGTAAATGTATAGTGTATTGTTTTAATATCGAGAAACGAAGGACTGAAGTAACAAATTATCGCCCCCTGCCGTTTTAATTGAATTGTTTGCATTCACAATAACAAAATGTTTACGACGGCGCCAATAATAAGTTTTTTCTGCTTCACGCTATATCCCTCACACAGCCCCTGCCGTGTGAGGAATACAGGATGAACCTAGTGTTACACTTTTCACCGAATTCAAGTGACATTGAGTGGCGGACTCGGCGTCGCGCTTTGCTTCGACATCAGAGCGAAGAAATGAAAATATAAATTAAAATAAATATTTCATTTGTTCGAATGGGGATTGAACCCACAAGCAGTCGCAGTTACTAAGGAAAGAAGAGTAAATTCAACTATAAACCACGTAATAGTGCTTGTAGTGTATTGAAATAATTACTTCACGTTACCGTTGCGTGACATTAGATGCTCTATACCAGGGGTTCCCAACATTTTCTTGCCCAAGGACCACTTTTATATCAATATTGCTAGGACGACTCTGTAGTTATAATCAATATAAATTGTGATAATGAAGTACAATTTTTTAATTTGGGGCCGTCGTGGCGCAGCGGCACAAGCGTGTGACTGTAACGCGACGGTTGCGGATTCGATCCCTAATCCAGGAAATGAAATATTTATTTATTAGGTGTACCGATGCTGTACACCTAATAAATAAATATTTAATTGCGGTGCGTTTTAGAGACATAGAGCAGTAGAGCTAGGCTTCTGCGGATCACTGGTTGAGAACCACTGCTCTTTGCGTTTTCCACTGCGTATCGGCTCGTCATCCACTATTTTGTTGGCTGTGAAATTGGCATTAAAATTTACGCGATAGCGTGTTTTTACAGTGGAAATGTTAACGAATTTCTCACAAATATTTATACACAGCTATTTGACGGTAGCGTGGATTGGCAGTGACCCAGAATGAGGGAGACTTTGATGCTTCAGCGTCTAATAAAAGTTTTTTTAGGTGAAATAATATAGAGATGATAACTTTATTTGTCACTTGTTTTAAATTTAATAAAAAAAAACATCGATATATATATATATATAATTTGATATATCGTGCAAATATTATACGTCCTCGTTTGTTGGTACATAAATGTTATACTATATATGGGCTATCTGTCACTTAGCTATAGATAATAACAGACAAAAAAAACATTAAGAAAGAATAATATAAAATATCTACATTGTAACAGCTATAAAGAGATACAGCTATAAAGTCACACAATCCGTTTTCATGTCAAAGTTCAATACGCATGGATGATATGGCGATGGCGTCTCATCAAAGTATTACGTTTCACTGATCACCCATTTTACATACATACATTTTGCATTATATTCAATTTTAAAATAAAATATTTTAACTTAACTTCACGCTGTATCCCTAGCGTTAAGGGAAACGGAGCGCCAAACGCTACGGTCTCTACATACCTTTTTTCCCTCGTCCACTGTTATCAACTTCTTCATACATGTTCTTTGGGGGTCCTCATGCTTTTTACGTGACCTTCCTCCAGTATCTTCGATACTATGTTTTCGAAGGTCAACCGAGGTCCCCTCTACCTCTCTTACCACTCACTTTTTTAAAGTGTAAATTTATTTGTAGCTCCGTGTAGGACGGAGCTACATATAAATGATTTTGTAACATATTAAACTGTAAATCGAAGATAATAAAATAAATTTTCGAAATTTTATTTACATTTTTTCTTGCTACGAATTTCTTAAATAAATATCATTACTTAAAATTTAATGTGATTGAACTTTACTGTCTTCAAAACATTAACAGCTGTTTAAGTATTTATGAGACATCGTCATTATCATAATATTATGTCACTAAACTTTATATACCGTTGACTAAATATTTAATACACCCAGTTTTTCATTCGATATATTGTCGATTAAATAAACTTATTATTTTATGTCATTTAATATTTTTTTAAATTTTTAATCAATGAATATTATCCACTTACCTCCCAGGGTAGGCAGAGACAACCTAGTGTCAAAACACTCCATTTTGGAGACAATTTGCGTCGCCACAGTTTGTCTTACAAGAGCGGAGACATGTAATCAAATCCACAACCACCTCGTTTACCATCATACGGCGTATCATACACCACTAGGCACTCATGAGCTATTTATGAAACCTTATAATATTATTTTCGAGGAAAGGAGGAGAAAATTTGAATTTTACATTTAATCCATAAAGTACAAATCTTCATACACAAAGTATATACGTACGTACGCAGATGTAGGTACATCACCGTATAATGTATTTCTCATACAATTTAATTTAAAATAGTTTGAATTATATTATGTTGGCAGATACCTCACGTCTGGCACCAGTAGTGTCACTACGTAGCGTATTTTGCATACATAAATATATTGAAATAAAACCGTCAATTTGCCAACACTAATAACCTATACAGAATAACAATTTAACTGTGGAAATTTTCTCAAAATTTGCTTTTCTCTTTAATCATTTTAATTATAAAGAAATTAAGTACTTACAAGGTTTTGCCTTAAAGAAATTAAGTATTACTTTTTAGATTTTTTGTTTGAAACCACATTAAAGCAAGTATCGAGGCTTTGTAACAAGGAAGCGGAAGCTCACTGTCGATTAGTATGGCGCACGGCGAACTCGACTGTGATGCTAATTGTAAGGCTTAGGCTACATAACCTCTGCAGTGTATATAAGAAAATATTAAAAAACAACTGTATCCGTTTTCTTTTAAACCTAAATATTATAAACTAAATATGAAAAAAGTTATAATTAATTTATGTATATATACTTTAAAATTGTATGTTTAAGTTAAAATATTTAGTAAATATGAGTTCAAACAACATAAATAGCGTTATTATAACTAGTATTCAGTACAAGATCATAAACAACATATTAAATAGATAAATTAAATTAGAATTGCATACATTATTGTTTAATGCAATAATAACTTTAAATTGAATGATAAGATAGTAATAATTATGTAGTACAAGACTTGATTGATTAATATTTACGATATGCTAATCACGTGCGAAATAATTTTATCTCCATTTAATATTACTTGCTCTGGTAACTAGATCAGCGGCGTTGAGTTCCGCCACTCAACGTGGAACGGAGTGTCTTGACTTGAAAAATATATTAAATATTTGCACCTTGTGTAGACTACTTCCTACAATAACAGGTTTAGCGATTACGCGGTTTCCATTGTAATGAACCAAAACAAACGATAGTCGCTCTAGGCCTGTTCTGTTGCCAACTAAACATGATGCGGTTATTGTCGATATTACTTAATATTGTGAATGCATATATTATGTATACAGAATATAAATATAGATACGATATTAATATTACAGATAAAAAACGTAAAAATATATAATAAATGTTAAAATGAAAACCTTTACAATTTTAGTCTATTGATATTTTTTGTGTACGATGCTTTCATAGATTTTTCTATACCATGTCTACCAAAGCATTTAATAAAATATTTAGAAGTAAGCATATAAAGTTAGTAATTTTTTTTATAAAGTTGCTTTGTAACTTAGGCACATATTATAATTATAAATTTAATAATAATCTTTATCGTAAGCCATATATGGCAGATCCCGATCCGATATCACATGTTAAATATAGAATAGATATTCCAAGGCTACGTACGTGATCGTTTGTTACTTTTAAATATATATTTGACCTTTTTTATAAAGTAAAACTTTACCTTACACGAATATGTTTTGATTCCTCCTTCTTATGTAGGAAACGATTCGTAGGTACACAATTCTCGAAATGTTATACATACAATTTTCAACGATAAAAATTGTGTTATTCTATAATAATTGTATATTTTATTATGTATTAGTGACTACCTATATATAATAAACATATTTATCTTTGTTCCAGTCCGGTAAATACGGCGAAGGCTACGTCGGCTCGTCCCGCGGCATGGCGGTGCACGTGCGGGCGAAGGGCCCGGACGGCGAGCGCGACCACACCGGCTGCACCTGGCCGCTGCTGTCCGTAGCGGCGCCCGGCGAGCCCCTGCCCAGTGAGCCTTGGATCGCCGTCATAAGGCGTGGAAACTGCAACTTTGAGATTAAGGTACGGTAAGCTATGTTATATGACATGACAATAAAAAAAGAGAAATAAATTATTAAGTCAATAATAATTATTACTTATACTAGGCGCGGTAGCTATAAAAAAAGCACATTGACATATTTATTTGTTTCCTTATTTTGTTCTGAATTACATATACATTTTTCCTGTTAATATTTAACCTACTTAACAAAATCGAATGCGTATTGTAAATATTTTATACATCATTTCTTATAGATGTTTTTAATTAATTCAAACAAAAGTCGGCGGAAAATTAAGACGGAAGTGTCTTAATGGGAAAGCAGTGTCTTAACACTAGGTACCCAGGTTTCCTCCGCTATGTGCGGGATACAGCGTGAAGCGAAAAAAATATTACATGCATTTGGTAAATTTATTCTTGTTAACGTTAATAACTATAGAATACATAATTTTAACCAAGCTAATAAATATGATTATTAATTCACAGTAATAGCTTGGAATAGTTTCCATTACCAAGTCATTTAGCAAACTTAGATACGAATGCAATCTATTTAGATCCCTTAGATTCCCAGAATATTTTGTATTCAAACAGGGAATGCGATTTCCCGCAGAGAAATTTCATTACGTTGAGATAGATGTACTACCCGGATGCACGTCAAATGCAAGCTGCATTTGATATTCTAAATTAATAGCAGGAAAAGTTACGTTCAAGCAAAGGTGAAAGGTTGAATATAAATAAGAAGATAGATATATTGTGCAGCGTGCTATTAAGTAATAGTTGATTAGAAAATTTAAATATTTTGTTATATCATTCTTTGGCTTATAGAAAGCAGGTTCGATTAATGGTTGTAAGATTTAAAAAAAAATAAGAAAGTTACAATATAGGCCATAGTGGCACAGGACTTTAGCGTGTCACAGTTAACGTCACGTTTGTGGGTTCGATTTTAATGCGGGGGAATGAAATATTTCACATTTTCATTTAGCGCTGTATTAACGAGGTAAAGTGCGGTGTTGAGTTCCGTCATTCTACACGCGATTTAACAATTCGGCGGTAAGTGGGGAACGGAAGTGTCTTAATGAACGGAGTGTTAAGAACACTAGGTTCCCAGGCTCCTTCTGCCTATTTCGCTATGTACTTGTTGTAGTTTAGCTTAGTATAAAGTGATGGCCAAACTGTACATATAGCTATTGGTACCAAATGTAAATAGTATTTAATATAACACAGAAACAATATTCAGTTATCTTCCATATCATAATAGTTATCTATTATATTTGCTAACTAAAGCTTACTAATACAGTGATATTACCGAATTGTAATATGTGGCCAATATTAATCAATAATACAATGATAGTAGATAAAATACGTATGCAATATAATGACGAAAATAATAATGTTGCCAATATATTGTATTTTACGTGGGGTGAATAGAAAACGAACTTTTGCTAAAGGTTTATTTCTATTTTATTATTTCTGTATTTATTTATACATGAGCTTAAAAATTAAGTATCGTTATTTAAAATGTGTGGAAATATGTACTCTGCTATATGAAACGGGAAATTCGCAAAACGGATAAAAATGAATAATACATTTTAAATTAATCTCTTTAACGGAAGTAATCGCGTATATTTAGTATTTTTGGAAAACAGTCCGTGTTAAAATAGTCCGTGGTTAAAAGTACACTGGTACATGGGTATCTACATAAAAAACAGCTATACATTACTTTTTCAATACAATAATTTAAATATTATTTAGATATACATTTCACATAATATGTACATTATGTTGAAATCTTTGCGTTTCATTGTAATATTTGTATTCGATTCGCCCAGGTGTTGGGAAGGTAAGATTAGGATTTGAATTTATTTTATTTTGATAACGAAGATTGATAACCCTATATCGTTTTTTTTGTACGTAAGTATTAATAGAATTTTCTAATGCGTCTCATGTATATTTTATAGTCTGTATTTTAATTTACATTTTTATTTTAATTCATACTTTTGTATACGTTAAAAAGAATTCTGGATAAATGAAGCTAGACGTATATATTAAAAGGTTGAGCACGCACTGTGGAATAGAAATGCGGTTTTTAAAATCACATCAGTGGAAAATCTTTAGGGGAGGATGCAGGGTGGTTTTACAAAGCGTCATATACGTATATTTATAATTTATGATTTAGTTATCGCAACTATTTTAACTGAGGGACGCAATGTGCGTTACGGCGACGTCATTTTAATTATTTTTATTTCTCTAATGTTATTTTAACGTTTTGCATGCATGCAAATGCAGGCAAATCCAGTCATAAGTAGTTCCGTTTTCAGCTAACTAAATACTTGCTGTAGTCTAACCAGCGTGATAAAATGAAAATATATATTTTAAATATGTGTACCTACCTATTTATATTCGAGGTTATTTGTGGACTTATGGCACAGGAGCACAAGAGTGTGACGGTAAACACTTGACACGCTCGAGGATTACATGCGGGAAGCTGAAAATAAAATTTAATATAGTAAAATTAGTTTTTGTATTTACTTTAGGTTCAGAATGCGTGGCGATCAAATGCCTCCGCCGTGCTCATCTACAACGACCGAGATACCACCATGCTAGAGAAGATGAAGCTTTCCACTGACAGCGGACGTAAGTACCAATAAGTATATTATATTAAAATATTAACTAACTTTTTCAACGTATTACCTATTGCAAATCGTGGACAAAATTTACTCCCCACGGTGGAAACCGGGCTCCGCCCGCGGTGGAGGCCGGGCTTTAGAATCCACTCCTGTTTTGAACTAGTACCAAAGTTGTCGGACTATCATAAAATTTTATGATAATAAGATACATTATAGTTAACCTTTACAATACAAAATTTACATAATCATCTTTCTCAGAAACAAAGTACTTTGACGGGTGAATATAATATAAACAATTACATCTGGTTTCGTTAAAATTGGAACAAACGGACTGACACATAACGTCTATAATATATGGACTATTATATGACTAGGGAAGTGTTAATGTTGCCTTTTTTGCAGAAAACATATATTTCTAAAATATAATAAATATATTAAGGAAAACGAAAGTCATTATTTTTGTTGTATGAAAAATCTAAATCGAATAAATCGACTTCTTACTATTATTTCGTAACAATTTTGTTGTAATTTTAAATGAAACCCAGTGCCCAGAGAGGCGTGGTCCACTCTCGGACAAGTTGTCCAAAATTTTGATTAGCTTTCTAACAACCTCTAGCAGGTTACATCAGAGCCTTACCGTATATATATTTGACTCGATTATCATATTTTATTATCTATTTTAAAGATGTTAGCTTATGTGTGTATCAAAACATATATATGTTATTGTAGATAAATTCATAAATAGATTTTTTTTATTAAATAGTTCGCATATTTTAAAGCAGACTGGAATAAACTAAACTACAAAGGCTAAAGTGCATACATTCTAACAAAAATAAAAACAATAATATATAATAAAATAATATATAATAAACAATACATCGTATAAAAAGTTGAAGTAGCTGGATAAGAACTGACGATGGACCTATGGAAGGTTTCCAAGAGGCGCAAGTTGGATTCCTGCTTATTTTCCCTTGTGTGGGTGTCATCTATATACACTGTATGGTTTAAAATATATTAATTTAACACTATTATTATGCTCGGTACAATATAATAAATAATTTTTTTATAATAATATGTAGTCGTTACTTAATTTTACTAAGAAAACTGGACGAACTTAAGCAGCTATATCTAGCCAAATACGAACGCCTTTATTTTCAAACAATTAACATTCTCCGAATGAAATGTGAAATCATAAGCGTTACGTGCAGTCGAGCACGTTCAGACTGAATCACAATTTTATATACTACGAAATATTATAAAAAACCGGATCTATTAAATGGAAAATAAGAAAACCCAATAATATAAACGTTTGTAAGCGAAGTTTTTTTTATCCTATTTAATTATTCTATTATAGCTATTTATATATTGCCATAATCAAACCCGGATACAAGCGATCAAAAGAACATACGAGTATTTTACCTTTGAAGGACTAGAATCCTTTTACTCTATCATAACAGGTTATAATTATAAGATTAAAACTAGTGTGCAGAGATACGATGTCATTGTATAAAATAATAGAAATACGAGTATATTTTTTAGTAGTAGGTAGTTAAAGAAAAAACTTGACAACATAGCATAAATATTTTTATTTGCTGATATTATTATATTATGCCGATTGAAGAATAAAACCTTACTACCTCTATAACGATACATAGCAGCATAACGGCATCAGGTATTGTATAACAAATATGGACGAATAAATTAACTAATATAAATGAGTCTTTCAAATAAAATCTTTCAAATAATTAATATTCAAATATAAACTGGTCTGCTGGTAAAGCTATTCAACGTTATGTAATGAATCGTTTATTTACCACTCGAAACAAATTTATAGATAACGTGAAAACGATTTAGTATGGTTACGTAGTTAGTTGTCAAACCTGTTAGTGCATTATTGAACGCGCCTCTAGCTTTGTAGCGGCTGGCGCTCTAGCTATTAAACGACGAAAATATTTATTTTAAATATTTGTAATTCTTTGCTTCTGAGTCTGCAAAGCGTTCTGGTTCAAATCCGGCTACTTTAATTTTTAAGACAGACTTGTTTATAAGCTTGGATAAACACTTTTGATTATAAAAAAATATTGATTTTTCATTCGCGTATTTTAAAAATGACAAAGAAAATACTCTTCTTTTCTGGCCTAGACCTAGATGCAGACTGGATTGAACTAAACTACACAATATGATTAATGACACCTATTAAATAAGGCTAAACTGAATTATTCTCTCTCTGTATTACTATTAATTATTTTTTAAAACCTATTTGAAATTTATTTCTTTTTTTAATTGAATAACTAATAATACTCGCTCACTGAGGGTTCCGTACAAATTTCAAGGTTATAGGCCAATGGGAAGTACAACTTATAAAATAATATCGACAAATTTAAGTTTGCAAGTGTGCGCACTAGTTTGAAATGAACTACAATTAAGTTTGTAATAATTTTTATGTGTTGTATAAATTTTAATTTCATTCTTTTATTTCTTTAATTCTATTAAGGGAAAATTGTAAGTTTTCACTTGCCAAATTTCCTAATAGTAGGTCTACGGGAAATACCCTCTAGAATGAAAAGAAATTTCCAAGAATTTCTGATAACAATTTCAGTTTTATACCTCCAAGATATCTCGAGATAATTGGTATTGATAGACGGGCAACAAAGTTTATAGGGTAAAGCAGAAGAATGAAATGACTTTAAAATGCCCGCGCCACCGCGCAAAATGCATCTGCATTTATTTTTATCAGATAAACAAAAAGATAAAAAAATCGAGGACATTGTTTTTTTGTATTAATGGATTTCTTTTGAGTCATAAAATAAACATGGAAATTTTTATTTTTCAATATTCATTTATTTGCTTTGTTTTAAAGTTTAGTTCATGTTTAGTTTAGTTTATATTATTTATGTTTTATGCATAAAACGATCCATAAACTTCTCAAGAGTAGCCAACGTACGTAAATTAGCAATAGAACTTTCATAACTAAATAGCTCAATATATGTATTTCATCGGCTTTTTACCAAAAAAATGGACTTCATATCACCGCTTGACATATATTTCACTCTTTTACACTACTGTGCACATAACAAAAAGTTAAAATAATTTTTCCAAGACTCAAAAACAAACAAAACACTGTAGTATAAGTGCTCTGCGCAGTACTTTTAATAAATACCTACATCGGTGCCTGGAAGCCCTAAATGGCGAAAGCTTATGGACTTGAAGGTCAGCCGGATGGTTGTACCGCCGCAACGCACGAGCTGGTAAGAAGTAGTTGCAAAGATAATTATAGAGCTATTGTTCAACTTGCTTATACTTTATATACTTATTATAAGATAAGGGATGATTAAAGGTTTTTGAAATTACTTTAAATTAGTAGAACTCTAAATGTCTAGGTTAAAAAGTTTTACATAGCTAAAGTAATTAAGTAATCAAAACATTATAAAAAAAACGAGTGTGAAAAAGGTTTTCTTACTGTGTGTTATGTGGCATGAAAATTTTATATGGATCAGAAAAAAATTGACTTTGAGTCAGAAAATAACGTAAAAAATATTTTCATGAGTAAATTATTCGTTACGTTGATGATATATCACAACTAATATAATTAAATGAATAACGTAAAAAGTATAGTATAACTCTGTAGTGTTTTATTTACCAAGAAATGTTAATATCGCAATATATTTTACATTATACATGTATTTATTTCTCTATATTCTAATATTAAATGTTTAATTTTTAACACATTACTCACCACTCCATTATCCTTCTTCTTGTTAATTTTTGAAACATTACGTCTAACCAAACTATGGTTATATTTTAAATATATATATATTCGCCTTTGTAGCTAAATTACACCATTTGGGTCGCGATATACTGTTAAAAATATTAAATTTTTCGTATAGCTATTTTAAAATATTTAAAACAATAAGTAAATTGATGTCAATATATTCGTAGGTAGGTATATACTGTATGAGGCAAATAATGAATACATTCTTTAAAAGTGACTCTGTCCCAGTTTTCTCTTATCAACGCTTTTAGGTGGAGTATTACTTTGTTTTTAATGTCTGTAAAATTGTGGTTGCCGCACTTTACAATTGCAATACTAAATTTACATTCACGACTTGAAACATGGTGTGTTTATGACTTAAAAGCAGTAAACTCCGACTTGTTTTGATGAAGTTTCTAGTTCTAATCCATAGATCTTTTTATGTTGTCTATGGATTATTTTAGTATACTAAAATATTATTTATTTATTTACACTTTATTGTGCACAATTACACATTAAGAATAAAAAGAAGAGTATAAAAACGACAAAAATAAAGCAATTGACACACAAAAGGCGGCCTTATCGCTAATCAGCGATTTCTACCAGACAACCTTTGGGTTAGGAAACCTGTGATAAATAGAGTGGGTGGTGTAAATAAACTTACATGTCATATTAAATTCTAATACATAAACATAATACATAAATATATATATTTGAAAAAATACATACCATTATAATAAACTAATATATATATAATATAATACTATTTATAACAATGAGTTGTACATATTGATGTCATTTCAAGGTGAATCATCCTTCAAATAATAATATTTAACTAATTTTTTAAATATATTTAAAGATTTTATATTAATATATTTTTTCCAGAAATATCCACATCGAAAACATATAACATTCTTTAAATTGTAAGTCATTGAATATAATAACGTATATTTTTACACAAAGAAGAAAAATATAGTCATGTTGACATTCATGATATAAAAACCTTTGTTATGGGGAACAAACAATGGTTTAATGCAAATAGTTGCCTTGACAGTGAGCGGGTCGTGAGGTCGCGAGCGCATTAGACGCACGTTCAAAGCGTTAACTAAATGCAATATATTTATTATATTTTATCAAGAATAAAGGCATAAGTTGATTAAGCTTTATTGTCAATACTACAAGTGGCTTTCATATATTAACTACACGCTGTAATAACGATACTTTTGAACCTTAAACACTTAGTGAAATGGTTGTTAGTAGAATTATTATTTCTGAGGCCGTAACAAGGGTGTGACTCCCACTCGAGGAAGTGAAATAATTATTTACGTTTATATTTCCATTTCTTCGCTCTGATGTCGAAGCAAAGCGCGGCGTTGAGTTCTGCCACTCAACACGCAAGGCCTTCAGAACTCGGCAGAAAGTAGGAGATCGGAGTGTCTTAGCAACAGCTTGTTTGCTGTGTGTGGGATACGGCGTGAAGCTAATTTTTCATTCTTTAAGCTAAAACACTCTACGTATTATCATTATTTGCAATATTACAGTACAGTCTGTGTAATATTACAATAAATATTTAACAATCCGTATAAATAATATTCGAATTAAATTGTTTGAAGTGACAATATCGTTCCACATCCACAGTCCACAGTCACTCTGCCACGCACCACACGTATACTACGCTATAAATAAAACATAAATATTATAATCTATTCGATGTATTCTAGAAGGTAGGCGAGGCCTGAGACGATAACAAAATTATTTAATATTTTAATAATTTTTACGTTGGTCTCCATGGAAAATGATTCAAATTGGTAAATTATTATAGTTTAAAATTAATTAATTGTATCATACATTGTATATACTTAATTTAATTTCAAAACTTATGAGAACAACATTTAGTTTTTTTTTTTAAATTGATTCTTTACCATTTTTAATTAACCATACCATTACCTTACCATTTAATTTAATTTAACTTTTAATTAATTTATATTAATCAACATGGCATATACATTTTTTTATTCGTTTAACATGGGGGGACCAACCGTAATGGTCGATCATCTACTTCTTTACATTATGTGCTCAATGGCAGGATTTATCTATAGATAAAAACTAATAAATATATTTTTTCTACTGTACTAGATACCTTTTTGGAACTGTCGTTTAGGCAGATATGTACGTTGTTACTGAACTACGGCGTAATCTCCTTTTTTACATAACGTTTATTGGCTTTATTGACTTTTTATATATTTTTATTTGTATAATCATATAAATAAAGTAAATACCCGAAATTTATTATCAAACAGTTATCTTTATAGTTATCTAAGGAAACTGAGTATCACTATGCGATAGGTAGATAACGTGGAACTCTATAATCACGTAGCTACAATTCTTAGACACTCGTTGTTAAAACCTCAAAAATGTTAAAAGTAGTTGAAATCTAAACGTGATTTTCATAAACATTTATAATTGAAGATTATACATGTAATTTACATATATAAATGAATAAACAGTTTTCCAGAATGTCTTTATAAACAAGCGAATGATAATTTAAAATATCTATCTTTTTCTTACAAAAATGAATGTAACGAAATAGAACTAACCATATTTTCACATTTTTTATCACTAATAGATAATTAATTTCATCCAACACTCATGTGGTTTTGGTTCAATATCCACTTAGGAGACTGTTATAAAACAAAATATAAAATATTTTCATACCACCATTGTGGTTATACAAAATGCAAAGTCGTTTTTACAATAAGTAAAGTCCTCTTTGCCTGTTGTTTCTAAATAAGGGAGATGTGAGAATATATAAAAAGAAATTTACATTTGCTATTTCTATGTTCCCAACACTGCAGTGGTCTATGTCTATATTGTACATATCACCTTTTTTCTTGTTATCTCTTACAAAGTCCTATTCTTTCATATTCATAGTAAGCTAATAGTTCTCAGGAGTTTTAATACAAACTTAATTTTCTTATGGGTTAAATATAAACAAAAAATATTTTTAAGTATCTATGATTTGAGCATGTTGCTGTGACTGACAGCTCGATCACCTTTTCCTATTACGAATTTATCTTCATTGCTTGAATTTTAAGTGACTGTGTAAGTAACTATTAAAATTAATGTAAGCTGTTCTAGCAAACTACTTAAAATATTTATTATATTTTCTTTTAGTCAAAGCACAAACAAGTGGGTGAATGACCATATGAGAACATTTTAAAATAAATAGAAAATTAAATTCTTTTTATTTCATAAACAAATAAAAATAATTTAAATAGATGTTACAAAATACATTATATAATACTGAGCTCATTATGTTAGCGTGAAGGAATAGATCGACCGTATCTTTGCGCAGTTTAAATAATGCAGTTTAAATCTTACTTACATCTTAATACAAAAACACGTTTGTTTTAACTATAAATATATCAAAATGACATAATATTGTTATAAAAATATATATATTTTTTCATATTTAACATATTTAATTGGAAATTAAAGTATTATGTAAAAAACATTTTGAAATAAGGTTTCAATTCAGAAGACTTTATTTATCTACTCTACTCTCTATTCTAGTCTCGTCTTATTATATCTTGGCTATTAGACATTAGCCAGTAAAAAAATCTAATCAAAAGATAAGACCAAAAACTACATTCTTGATGTTTCTTGATATTGTGAGACAGCGTCAGACCATTAACAGACAATTTTGATTTCTATTCCCATTCGAGGAAATGAAATATTTACATAAATTTATATTTTCATATCTTTGCTCTGGTGTCGATGCAAAGTGCGGTGTTCAGTTCCACCACTCAACACGCAATGCCTGCAGAATTCAGCGGAATGTGGGGAACGGAGTGTCTTATCACAAGGTTCCCTCTGCCTACCCTGTTGTATGGTTGGACACATAGTGAAGCTTATTTATTATTATGTTCTGTATTCACTTTTATATTTTTTTTGTTATAATAAATAAAAATATATATTTGCAGGTAACATTAGTGCCGTTTTCACGTACAAGTGGAAAGGTGAAGAGATCACTCGTCTGGTGGACAACGGGACCAGGGTCACGATCGCGATCATCAAGGGACGCACTATAACTCACATAAACAGCAATATTAACAAGTACGTTTGAAATTTTATTTATATGTAAATTCGGATTTTTATAAATTATGTTATAAGCATGTGTTATTTATTTAATTCTTTCGCAAAATATTTTATGAAACCATTTTTTAAGATTTTTTTGAACATTTTTGTACATATATGTATGGCGAGGCTATCAGTGCAAAAAGAGGTCTAAATATTATCCAATTTTTAATGATAACTTAGTAGCAGTAAATCTGTTCTACACTAATCTCGTACATATTGTATTTTAATATAAATATACTTAAATGTCTCTATAATAATCCTTGCATTTTCTCAAGAAATCCCTGTGTTGGTTCACTTTTCCGCTGACAGCCTCTTTAGTGGGACCCCGTACCAGTTACCATTTTTTAATTATATTCATAACTATCTTAACATTGTTTCTCAAGTGAAGCCTTCAAGTGACCATTTTATCCTTATACTTTGTTTTTTAATTCGCACCACTTTGCCGAGGCAGCGAGAGCGAGACGGGTACTATATACTCGTACGTACAGTATTTGTTACGAGAAAAGTTACGTAGACAAATATTATTTTATTTTTATCGTTGTATCGCTAAAGTTTATTTATTTTTTTGGTTTCATACATCGTTCATGTCAGGCAATTCATAGATAAGAAATTCAGGATAAGAATTTGTATTCACTTTAAATAAACTTTCCTTGGAAATACTGTAATACATTTTCTTGTTGGCGAAAGAAGCATAGTAAGGCCCGTATTTATAAACCGCTCTCAAATCTGAGATCGATCTTGAGAGCGATTTATAAACACGGGCTAAAATTGACTACCTACTGTGAGTTATTACCATAATTTCTTCACAGTTTTCATATTACATAGACATACAGCCAGTATTATTTTTATTATCACTACCACTTATAGTTGATATCTAAATTAACATTTTATCACAAATATTTCGCTATATTATCACTAAATACAATGGAATTAATTATTATAATAAGAATGATTATGGTAACTTTTTTTATGAGACTTGTTTAGGGCATCGCATTGCATCGTTTTTAGGTTTTGATATTAATCAAAAACATTCGTAATGTGTCAACAAGTAAATAAAACTAATTTTCACTTATTATCGGAATGAGTTTACTTGAATCTTAATATTTACTTATATTTATTTATATTATTATCTATTAACAATGAAATATATTTTAAACAGTATTTTTATTCTGTTTTTGGTTTAAATTGTTAAATGTTTGTAACGTAAATGTAACGTTAAAAGTATGTGGGTTGCTTACAAATTTGACAAAGAGTTAAAACATTTCTAAAATAATAAGTTAATTGTAATTTTTAATATATTATTATATTTATATTACAATAATAAAACCTTACGTTCCAGGACATCAGTGCTGTTTGTGTCGATATCGTTTATAGTGCTGATGGTGATCTCGCTGGCGTGGCTCGTCTTCTACTATATACAGCGCTTCCGTTATATACACGCTAAAGACCGACTTTCGGTAAGTTATATAAATTATTATAATAGTATTTTTTTTAATACTTATGATATACATAAATATTGTAAGAGGAAAAAAATCCTTTCTTAAACTAAACTAAGTATTTTTTTTTACAGAAACGATTGTGCTGTGCTGCTAAAAAGGCACTGTCCAAAATACCTGTGAAAAGTTTGAAAACTGATGACAGGGTAAGTTTTCTTTTGACCTACAAATTACTTATTTACACCCCTAATATAGAATAACAGTTATAAATTATTCCTGAAAATGTCAATTTTTTTAATTATTTTTGAAATGTAATACTTATTGACATAATTTCTAATTTAAAAATAACTAAGTATTTTTAAATATTCTAAAATATAAAATATTTTAAGCCGAAAAAAAGTTATACGTATTAACAACACAAAAAGTTTATTAAATGAAATCCTTAGATAGTAAGAAGTTGTTATCATTCAAACCATACGATTCCGCTTGTCAAAACATAATCACTATCATGTGAATTCGAGAGGAAGAAAAAAAAACATAGAAATTCTGCTGATCATTGGCAGATATCAGCTGATTTGCAACAAACAAACAGCTCTAAAACTTATAAGTCACTGAACTTCGTACTTTTGACCCCAATGCCAAATCTAACATTTTTAAATTATACTATAAGTAAGTATGTATGCAGTAATTGTCTTAAAACTTAATATTCTTAAATATTTTATACAATTATTCTAGAACATTTATTTGTACAAACAATAACTCACGGGTTATAGATTCGTTGCGTCTTTGAACCAATATTATCAAAGATATTCAAATTATTTATTAAAATATTGTACATAAATTATTTATTTTGGGATTATGATTAGATAAACATGTTTTGTCTTTACACTATGTAGGTATCTACTAACAATGAGATCGTGGAACACATACAAAGTCAATAAACGATAAAAGAAATATGGGTCGTCTGTAGTTAGAATTGCTAAATGAACACTGGCCTTATGAAATATTCAGTTTTTTGTAATGGCGTAACTATTTTAAATAAATTAAAGTTATATTTGGTCATATACTAATAACTTAGCTCAAGCACGCTTTATCCATTCCGGATATTAAAAATGAGTAGTAATACTTACTTCTTAAGTTATTCTTCATCAAAATAGTTAGTTTAGTAGTTAGTTGAGTACTAAAGATAAGCTAACTTTATTGGGTTGTCAGAGATGTGTTGGTGGTTATCAGTTTCGCCACTCTACTTTTACTTTCTACTAAATTTTTAAGGCACTGCGTGATAAGCGGCTGAATTCAACGCCGCGCTTTGCCTCGTTAGCGGAGCGAGATAATATTAAATATTTCAGTGGAAATCGAACCCATGACCGTCGCGTTTAGAACGAATACCCTAAATATTGTTATTTACATATAATTTATTTGACAGGAGGTGCAAGGCGACGGCGAATGCTGTGCTATCTGCATCGAACCATATAAAGTCTCGGAGACTCTGCGCTCTTTGCCATGCAGGTAAGAATGCTAAATGATTGTCACTAATTTTCTACAGTCAACTTATATTTATTTGTTTAGTTTTTTTTAAATATATTTATATTTTATTGTTATAATTTTTTTGTTTTATTTCCAGACACGATTTTCATAAAAACTGCATCGATCCGTGGTTATTAGAGCACCGAACATGTCCCATGTGTAAGATGGACATACTCAAATATTACGGTTTTGTGGTGAGTGTAGTATTTGACGCAATTAATAAATATTTCCTTCAATATATCGATAATAGTACCTATTGTTCAAGAATTGATTATAAATATTCTTTTGGTCTTTTGGATCGTACTTTATTTGAAACATCCATATTTAGCGTCTGTAAATGTAGCAGTGGTAGATCGTATAAATACTTTGTTTGTTTGCTTATAATAAAAAAGAAAGAAATTAAGAAAATCTTAAGTTGAATGAGATGTAAATTGTTGTTTTCCCCATTCAAGTAGACAAAGCGCAGCGTGGAGGTCCGCCAATGAATACGCAATGTTTCGAAAACTGTGCGGTGCCTAGAGAACGGAATGTCTTAACACTGGGAAAAGGCGTAGGGAAAAAAGTGATTTTAAATTAAAATCCTTATATATATATATAACCATTTCCAGTTCACGGGCAGCCAAGAGAGTATCTTGCAGCTGGAGGCGGAGGAGACGCGCGGCGCGCTCAGCCCCGCCGCCAACCGACACCCGCTCACACTGGTATGTATGCCGTATATACTCGTATGTATTATGAATAATTTTGTAAAATTGTTAATAGATGAAATGTACGGCGTTGTGTTGTGCGTAGTGTCGTAAAACTAAAGACTTTTAGTAGCCTTTTAAAACAATGCTTCAAAACATTTCTGACAAAAAATTAAAGAGATAAATAATAAACAAAAGAAAAAGTAAAAATACCGTAAAACTCTTTGCCCATCCTGCGTCCTCCATCCGGTGAGTTCCGCCACTCAACACGCAATTATCGGAGTATTTTAGCGGGATACAGCGTGAAGCTGCAAATCCAACGTGCATCTATATATTTCAATATAGTCTAGTGATGTCACTATTTGCCTGCCTAAATGTTATAAGGACGTTGCATGTTGAAGCACAAATATTTTAATAAAATCAATCCCTTAATTGCTTATAATGAGCTAATAAAAGTTGACCGCTCTACCCTAACCTATGTGTTATCAAAAGTTATATATCGTATATTTATAAATAATAATATTTCCTTAATGAGTATTTAAATTTTGTAAATTGTTTATAAGGATGGAGCCGGCCTGACGCGTCCCATGCGTACCTAGTGCTATTTAATTGCGCTTTATAATTAAAATTATTAAATTGTGATAAACTCGATTTTATTTTCATATACACTCGGAATACAACATGAAGCTGATTTGTTATTTATTTTTATTTATATTTTTTTTCAGTTGAACGGCGACCCCTCGTACTCGGAGGCGGGCAGCGAGCGCAGCAGCCGCGCCGCCTCGCCCGACCGCCTCGTGCCCGCGCCCAACGAGAGGTGAAAATATGATATTTTGCTACATTTTATATGTAAATAAAATATAAGTAAAAAAAAATTATGTAGCGAGACTTAAAATGCGTTTGATATTTTTAAATGTTACTGTTAAGAATGTATGGCTTAAAGGTCAGAGCTCTTTTGAACAAACGCGAATTCGAGGTCTAACTTTCGCTATATTCAGTTTTTTAAGAGCTCGAGTGTTGGTAGATACTCGAAAATTAATCAGAAAGTGGGAACTTAACGCTAGGTTCCTTCTGGTTGCCCTCTGTATATTATATGCGGAATACGTTTTGAAGATATCGAAAATACACTACGGTTAACAAATCGTAGCCGCTTTGTAGTTAGCTGTAGTTGGCTGCGCAGTTTTTTCGAATATCCTTTCCATTATTTTCTTCGCGAGTGAGCAATGAGCAAAAGTCTCAGACGACAACGACTCGCCGACCGCACTGTATTTGTACCTATATTTATTATATTTCGTTTCAGCAGTTCGTGTGTTGGTTCGTGCAGCGGCTCCCCCGCGCACGCGCACGACGCCGCCTCGAGCTCCCACTAATAAGAGCCCTATAGTGTTCACTATCATTAATACTCAAAAACAAAACAAAAACAACAAAAAAAAACATAAACAAAACAAACTTCCAGTGATACTTGTGACAAGTGATATTTTATATGAACTAGTGTAACTCCGCCTAGTCACTCATTGTTACGTTTGTGCGCTTTATTAACTAACTTGTTGGAACAAGTTGTGACATGTCAAGGAACTTCATTTTATATATTATATGTATTCGTGTATGTACATATGTATATATATAAATGTGTGACCAACTTATTTTGGGACTATTGAAGCGATTATTGTATAAAATTTATTAGGTATATTATAAGTGTATAGTAAAATTAATAATTGTCATATAAAACTTTAATACATATGGATTTGCTGGATCCAAAAGTGATCGATCTGCGTAATAGGTCGTGGTTTCGATTCCCGCGTTGTATAAATATGTATCGTAGAGATATTTGTATCAATCGACTTTATTTCTGTGGACCAATCTAAAATACAGGTTCTATACATATACGTCTGGAAATATCTATGTGCATTTTAAATTTAATTCAGAATGTTTTATTTTAGCGAACATGTAATATTTTAATATCTTATACAAAACAAAATTGTTAACAAAATAGAATTATTCATTTAGTTTCTTCGACAAAATACCTAAAACTGTTTTGTTATATCAAAATTTAAATGAAAAATCTATTTTTTTGTTGGTTTCTATTGACATTAGCGTTTTTATTTACTCAATTACAACTATAGATCATGAAAAAGCTATATGTCTACAAAAAAAACATGTATATTCTTATAAAAAAAATATGGTATGTATATGTTTCCAGAAATATGTAAAAACAATAAAATAAAACTTTTCTTAATGTAGAGTTTTAGTGTAAAATTATTATTAATATTAAATAATAATAAAAAGCAAAGCGCATGAGTGTAACGCGCTACCCTTAAAGAAGTAAAATAAATAAAAAAAACTGCTTCTTTAAGTGCAGCTCCATCATTATTGTGTTAAGAGTTCATAAATTTATTATCTATAGCTCGATAAATACGTTTTCCTTTTACTCAAGTTAAGTGTTAAGGAGAATAATTATAAACATATATTTTTATATATAAATATTTTGAATGACGCTAGAATTAGTTCAGCCATTTTTATATAACATAAAAAAATAGGGAAAAACTAAAAAAAAATATTTTTCTCGCTAGTTCTAATAAGCCCCAATAATTTTATATGATTATTATAAAAAAATATGAAATGAATCGAGCTATAGTGTTATATTTTAGAACATTTTGACCGATCCATGTGTATGCCATTCACGAAGTGCGAGCCCTTGAAATTTTACTGAATGTCTTGGATGATCTCATTCTTCTTAAATGTCCTAAAACATGAGTTTGTACGGTTGTGGCCCTTCATCTACTAATAAATATATTTTTGCAGTGAAATTGTCCGTCCATTGTTGGTATTTTTTTCTTTAGACGATTATTATAATAATCTATTGCGCTTATAATCGAATTAAAAAAATCGTTAATCGGTTCAATCGTTTTAGTTATACTAAAATCGGACAAAAAGTAATATTTATTGGAAGCTTTGTTTTCGTAATAATTTGCTTAGATTGATAACGATTCACGATGTTAACAGATTATAATCGCAATCTTGAATAAAAACAAATATTTACTCGCTTTCCCTTAATAAAGAACTTAGTAACATTGCGCTAGGGCTTCAACTTTCGCTAGAGAGTAGACTACTCCGTGGCTCTAATAATTATTGTAGTTAATAAAATCTAGTCTGAAATTTAACTACGGATATATCGCTTCTAACTCCGGTCGAGGCGAAGCGATCGATTCGTTCTACGTATGTATATTTAAGTTTCTAAGCATTTAAGTTATTACTTACGATACGTGTAAGGTACTTATAAAATCCATTGGGTTGGATTTATTATTAACAAGGAGACTGGTATGTACTTTATGTAACTATATCATGTTAAAATATATTTACATTCCCTTTAAATGTTCTAAATCGTGTGTTGAAATAAAAAACCAATACAGTATTTGATATTTGCGTTTTATTATACAAACTATGACCCAAACAATACCTAGTTCACATTTTGTATGCGTATGCGTACATAACGTGAGTTTTTCAGAGGCATACTTTTATGTAATGTAAACATTTTTCAAATGAAAACGTTTTTATAATGTATGTGTTTTTAAATAATTGTAGATCAATTTCGATATGATTATACTCAATGGTATTTAAGCCCAAAATTTTTAATATTATTATATTTATTATGCTATTCGTTTACATAAATTTTAATATTTTTTTACACATTACCAAGATAATTAATAGATTTACTAAAACTTTTACTAAAAGTTTGAACGTAGCGGAATTCTAATCCGTGCCTTTGAGAAACCATTCAAGTGCTTTTTCTACTATACCATATACGATACGCACTTACCTACGTCAAAATTCTTATACGTGCGCTTATATCTTATTTATATTGTTAGCGTTGAGTCAGAGTGGTAGGAAGGTTCCCAAGAGGTGCGGGTTCGAGTTTCGCTACGTTAAATTTCTTACGTTTTCCAAAAAAATCTATTCTTACAAGTTACAAACATCAAGCTAAGCAACGTAAAATAGGATAACATGTTGCTACAGACGTCAATATATACATGACAATTACACAAAACTCTTATATTATCACATAAGTTATAGTAATAATTATTATAGTAGATATAATTGTTATAGAAGTTAAAAAAGTGAAAAAATCTTTTCAAATTAGTATTTGACGAGAATGATACTCATTCAATATACTTATTTTAATAAAGGAAAGGCAGAGGGAACCTTGCGTTAAGAAGACCAGTTTCCAACTTGCCTCCAATATTTTTAAGACCTTTCGTGTTGAGTCAACTCAACGCCATGCATTGTTTTGTTACCAGAGCGAGAACTGTAACTTCATGTCCCATAGAGGGCATCGAACTCAAAATTGTCGCCTTAACAGTCAAAGACTGCGGCTAGGCCACAGTGGTCTTAACTATCTTTTTATTCCTCAAATATAATTTTTCGAAAAAATATAATTATATATGGAAAATCACTCACAATAAATCACAATAAAGCTAATTTTCTTATTTTTCACGAAGTAAAAAAGAAAGAAGTAGAAAATCACAATAAAGCTAATTTTCTTATTTTTCACGAAGTAACGTTTAAGTATTACTTAATGTAATTTTTGAAAGAAGTCATAATTATAATTACTATCATTTTTATTTTGCAAGTTTCTGCAAGTTTCTTGTTACAATAAAAGAAAAACAGTTTTACAGTGCAGTCGAAAAGTCGTGGCCGCCCCAAAGTTAGCTGTAGATGGTGACGTAGATTTAATTTAAAGAATTTACTTTTGATTATTTTCTTCTCGAGTGCACAATGCGCAAAGTTCAGTACACCTAACTCACTGGCCACAACGTCGACCGTACTGTACCTAACGTTTTACAAGACCTCCTTGCATCCAAATTGCATTACGTAATACTATAACGACGCCTAAAATATAACGACCTTTTTAATGTTTCTTTTAAAGTTCTTTAAAACGATTCTTGTTCAAGTGATAAGGGCGCAAATCTCCTTGAGAAAGAATTCGTCAAAGTTAAACTCCGATCATTTATCCCACAGACCATTCTCCTTCATTTTCGCCTGGAAATATTTCTCCAATGTGTTTGCGCATCTGAAATTGAAAATTGTTTGTTACTTTAAAACAACGCAAAAGGCTTATGTAATATATATTTAAAAAATGCAATTTCATTTTCTCATATATTTGAATAAACGTTATGTTAGGTTACAATTCTTCTGTGTAACAATTAAGGACTAAATAAAAAAAAAACAAAAAATATTAATTAATTAATATCAATGATTAAAAATATTATACATTTTATTATTATTCAACAATATATTACCTATAATAATCAGTGTCAGGTGAATTATAAAGTCTGCAATTTGAGAATATGCGCACCATGTCCGCGGAGAAGAGACGCTTCGATATGTAGTAGCGCGCCTTTAGACGTTCGCCCATTGTGCGTAGATCTGTGAAATTCGATATATTTAATGTAAAGAAAACAAAGTTTTTCTGAGGTCCGAGCAATGAAAGAATTATAAAACTAGAACTAATCAGTAAATTATTATGAGAGTTTCAACATTAAGAGACTAAACGAGTAGGAAACCTTCTCTTGATTTTTTCGTTGGTTAAGTATTTTTAGCTTCACACTGTATCCCGATAAAAGCAGGATAGATAGTTACTCTTTTTAAATAGTTGGGTTGAATTCTTACCCATGGGATATTTAATGTGGTCGTAATAGTCCGGAACTTCAGTTTTATCCACGGGCTTTAAAAATGGCCAAGCTGCTGCATGGTTTTTGACCTGTATAAAAAAAAATGTTCAAATTGATTTGAAATAATACACGATAATTAATTTTTAAGTGTGAGATCACAGTGAGAGGGTGCGAGCATGTGTGCACGTGTGTGTGTGTGTGTGAATTTGTGAGTAGCTGTTGTATGTGAATGTGTGCGTGCATGTGTGTAAATGTGATGTTGTGCATATGAACTCACGGCGTTAAGCACAGAGCGCAGCACGGCGGGGTCGGGGTCGGGTTCCGGGATCGCGCGCGCCGCACGCGCCTCGCGCCACCCCGCCTCGCGCACTCCTGGGATGCACTCTATGGGGATACTGCGGACCTGTACATGGAAATGTGCGTACATTAGATATTATAATTCATAGTAATGGTAAGTTTTCTGTCTTTTTATATTTTTTAACTCACTTTATCAAATAAAATTATACAAATTTATATTAATCTATGATTACATGAAAAAGTAAACAGGTCTAACATTGCAGATATTACCATAAATAAAAAACTAAAATATAGATATATGAATTAGTACATTACTCATTAGTGCCTATTTTTGCACTTTAGATCTATCAAAATAAGAAAACAATAATTCCAAAATTCTAATGTTTGTTTTTTACGATGTAGTATATTAAGAGGTGGTCTTCAATGACTTTCAATAGGACAACCATTGCATTTACAGTCGCATGCCACGACGGCCTTTTACAATTTCGAATTTCATACGCAAAATAAAATTCGTTGTTTATAATCTGTATATATTGACTAAATTATAACATTAAAAATATATAAGAAATATTTTAAAATCCAAAACTATCGATGAGCAAACTTACACCTTCTTTAAAACAGGTCAAACCAGGGTGAATTTTTCTTACTTCCTTTTGTCGCATGTCAATCAACTTTTTCACTATCTATAAATAAGGAACGTATCAATAAATATATAAAATTATTTTTCATTAATTTATGTACGACATAACAAAAGATACAGAAAACATCAGACGCTATTACACACATATATAGAAACCCTTCTATGGGCATACATGTAATAATAGAAAAATGTGCATTATTTCTAAGAGAGATTTCTACCTGAATATAGATATTAAAAGAAACGATTCAATGATTCGATTTTCCATTAAGAAAAGACACAAAAACAAAACAAACCTCCTTCTGTCGTCGTATAACTGATGTGAACTTGGTATAGACGATGCGCGGGTTGAGCTCGCAGTGCATGAGAGTAGCGCCCTCGTAGTCCTTGATGTAGCCCGCGAACATGGCGCGCGGCAGCTTGATGTCCTTGCTGAACCCTTGCTTCTTGAAGTAACCTATAATTGAAGGGACTAGGTTGGACTTTGAATGAGTATAGACTACTGAATATAGAATAATTTCATTTCCCTTGAGTTCCGCCATTCAACGCGCATTGCCTCCAGATTTGGCGGAAAGTGGGGAACGGAGTGTCTTAACACTAGGTTCCCTCTGCCTATCCTGCTGTGTGAGGGATACAGTGTCAAGCTAATTTGATTTGATTCCAGCTTTATAAAGTCAATGCGAGGCGTTGAGGTCCGCCACCGCCACTTATCCCGATATTTGTTCAAAATGTATTCCCAATCAAAAATATGCAATTAATTTGGTTGATACGCAACGGGAAGCGCAGCAAATTGAACCATCCTTGTCTGTACTTTGGCACTATAATCAGTATAGCACCTAAGTGGCTACGCGGTCCATATTAACATCGCGGATAACGCGGATCATCTATTTATATACTACTAGCGGACGCGCGCAGCTTCGCTTGCGTATTTAGGGGTGAATTCTAATAACCCATGAAACACATGTTCAATTAAATATTTTTAAGAGTCTAAATATTAAATTTTATAAAAATCGGTTGCGATTTAAAGATTTTTCCATACAAACTTTCAACCCTTTATTTGCACCCTTAGAGGGAGAATTCTAGAAAACGATGAAACACGTGTTCAATTAAATACTTTTAAAAATCTAAATTTCAAATTTTATAAAAATCGATTCGCATTTAAATTTTTTTCCATACAATTTTTAAACCCCTATTTCACACTTTTAGAGTTAAAATTTTTCTATAAAATTTATAATGTCTTAGGACATTTTACTAAAATGTGAAATTAAATGTCCAAGGAGCTTATATTTTATATTGTTTGGCCAACTTCATTAGTATTATTTTAGTACAGCGTACAGTAGGCACGAGGTTTGTTGACAAACTTCGGTTCTCACACGGTGGTATGAAATATCCTCGTATACAAATTACCCTCGCTTTGGACGAGTAAAGCCCTTAATACACTAAAGTATGTTTTGGGTTTGCTACAAGTACACNGCACGCGTATGTGTGCGTCACACGAAATACAGGTATGGATAAAAATCGTGAAATGAAAAAAAAATCCTACGTCCAAACTGTTGAGCTACCTTGATTAATTTTTTTAGTTCTGGGTTTGAAATATTTTATCCTATATGTAGTTTCAGTTAAAGAAGCGCTGCCTCTTCCACCCTGTATATAGATTAGGTGTTTTAAGACTAAAAATTAAAAAAAAACAGTTCAATATTTACTTACCTATAGCGAATTCATCAGCAAATGTCAAAAAATGCAGAATATTATTCCTAATGTGGTAATCCTTCAGATGATTCATGAGGTGTGTTCCATAACCTTTTACCTGCTCATTTGACGTCACAGCACAAAAAACTATTTCACTGAAACCCTGAAAGAAAACTATTATTAAACTTTAATTTCCATTTCCCACCTAAAGTTTACGGAAATTAATTATTTTTATTTGTGCTTCTTAACACTAGGTTTTGCTTGCATACCCTGCAGTATGCGGGAGACGCATAAAAATCCAAATTAGATTAAATTTGTAGGGCTTATAATAAAAAATCTACAAACTAAATAAAATATATAATTAACTGCCTACGGCTTTCTATAATTATTTAGAAAATTATAATATTATTTTTGTACATTATTTCCTATTATATACAAAACAGTTAGAAGATAACATAGGAATACTAAAATACCTGTGATTTAAAAGTCCTGAAACAAATTCCTCCTATAGGTCTTCCTTCCTTGATCAGAGCTAAAGTTTTGTGTTTTCTGCAAAATTTAAAGTATTTTCAACTTTCCATAACTAAAGCTAGACAAGGAAGTAATAAAGTTAATATAGTCTATTTAATAATTTAGGATATATTCTTTGATTTAAATGTAGAAAACTGAAAAGTTGAGCAAGCAAAGCCGTGAGCGGTACACTAGTAAATGTCTAAATAATTTCCACTTACGGATCAAACACTAATTGTGATATGTATTCTTTGGTCATTTCCGGTAATTGGTGTGAGAAAACGTTGTGGAGACCTAAAAAAAAGTATTAAAATTGATAAGTTTCAATATTAAATAATGTAAAAAAATAATAACTAATTAATTAGAATATGTTATAACTCAACTTTGTTTTACGTCTTTAAAACGGGGAAATAAGTGATTTATTTCTCTAATTCGGAATCGAGTTCACAATAATCACGTATACTTATTAATAACGTTGTATGTCTTATCTATATTCATAATTCTGTAAAAAATAACAAGTAATAACTAACCAATAAGCCACAACATAGTTTGTTTATTAACGGCGCCCGTTAAAGAATTCCCTATGACGTGGAACTCAATGAGCTTGCGCTGCTCCTCGAGCTTGGCGGCCTCGTCGCGAGGCGCTTGCATTTGAAATAATGCCTGCAATTTATTATTTTATATGTAATTTCCTTTTAAATATACAGAATTATAGATAATTTGATCAATTCTCATAAAGAGATACAGATAAAATATTTATATATTCATAAGATTCTATACAAAACACCCTAAGCAGAGCAATATATGCGCCCTGAGGATCTTCAATTTTTAGTTTTAACTTTACGCTTAAATATTTAAAATATTAAAATTATTTTTTATAGTAGTCGGTATCAGTATATATATGATCAGAATTATTTTTAAAAAAACTTTAAATTTACTACTTACGTTAATATTTACAACATGTACGAGATCTCGATAATAAGTGAACTATAAAGCAATCTGAAGAGATTCACGGCAAGATAAATTTAGTCCGAAAGATAAGATTACCCGTATTATGATATAAGTTTTGTAAAAAACGATGACCATGTATAAGTAGACTAAATTTATAGGTAATTTACTATAGGTTCGATTCGGAGTGATGCACAATCAATAAAAATAATATTTAGTAAGTTTTTATTCCTTTAAAATGTGAAAATCAATCAGATTTCCAAATACATAATGCATAAAATGATATTATATTATTGTACAATCAACATGGAAAACATATATTTTTATAGGATCAACTACGTTAATTATAGCTTTGAATTAAAAATAATTGGGTAGAAAAGTAAAATTGGTCAAATTATTTTTAATTTAATTTATTTTTTCTTTAGAACAAATTCTAATACACTTAATATAAGAAAAATACAAATATCATATAAGATTAAAAAATCGTATGCAATATTTCAACTAGCAAATAATCAAAAATCTACTTACATCAGGCCCACACATATAATTAGGATCTGATATAGTAGCCACAATATCAGCCACAGTGCGTTCGCTGACGTCATCGACATTGTCTTCCACGCGACGGCGTTTAGCTTCGCTTCGATCAATCCGATCTCCACTACGCTTTACACCCTCTTGTTTTATTGAACCTGTGTTAAAAAATATAAATGAATATAGATAACGTCGTATAGTTGGAATTTAGTTTGGACAACTATTTAGTTGTGGAGTTGGCTTTGATTTATAAAAATAGAGGGACGAAATATAATAGTAAACTTTGTTTAACCACAATGGGAATATCTATATTCCTATAATTTAAATATAGATAATGTCTAGAGTGAATTTTGAACTCACGACCATAGCAGAAAAGGTAATTTGCGGTGCAATTAGCACCATTAAAATTTAAAAATTATAGCACATAATATCAATGCCATATCATAGTATAAGCTAACATATTTTTTTATCTTTATATACATATTACAGAAGTAGTTAAATAAAAAAAATCAATACCTAAGGGAGAGATAATGGGGAAATCTGAAATGTTTGTACCCATTACCATTTTTTTTGTTAAAACATAAATAATTAAATTATGATATTTTGTTAATGAATGTCAAGAAACATACTTCCACCATATTATGTATATGATCAATGCAACGATGAACAAATAAAAAAAGCATTGTATTAAATGAAAAATCTAAAAGGAATAGTTAACTTTGTCCGTTATAACAAGATGCCTTGAATAATTAATCACTATTAAAATTTAAGGTATTATTTAAAGTATTTCTAAAATCACCAGGGTAGAAATAAGGGATCTAGTGTTCATACACGATGCCTTCTCAAGCACCGTCCAATTTTCGAGATCCGTGGTGGAACGAGGATATGAAAATAGTAAATTTTGAGTGGTAATCGAACCCACTACCCTCACGTTTACAGTCAGACGCTGCTGCTGTGTCATGACGGACCATTACATAATTTGCTATCATTATTCATTATTACTAATTACCAGATGACAAAGAAACAGTTGTGAATCCATCTTTGCTTTCCCCGGTCGCCGTGACGCGCTCGAACTCGCCACGTCTACCCGCTTCAAAGGAAATTAAATAAAACTTATAATGCAACTAAAAATTAAAAAAGGTTGCAACATGACAAAAAAATAATATGAATTTTAAATGATATAATGATAATGAAAAGCTTTGGAAATTTCGAATAACATAAAAACAACATACTAGCAATACAATAATTGGTAAAAAAAAAATATGAAAATTAAAAAAGAAAATTAATAAACATGAAAACTATGTAAAAAAAACACAATTAAGCCAAAACATAACGACAAAAAAAATATGATAAAAGCCTTGTTCACATTGAATTCCCTGTTCCATGTAAGCAAGAAGTAACTCACGTGTTTTGTTATCAATAATAGACTGTAAATGAACTGGTGGTATCTGTTTAAACTCGGGGTCCCATATCGGCGAATTCGCACTGAAAATCTCTTCTTCAAGTAAGCCCAGGAAACGTGGGAAGTGGTTTAGAACTAGAACCTGAAAAAATACACTTTCACTGATATTGCGTGTTAAGTGTCGTTTTTGTCTACCAGAACGGAGAATTTAAATAAATTTAAGTACAATCTTTTCTACAAGTTGGAATCGAACACAGAACGTGTAAACGTAATGGGCAGACTGGACTTTTTTTTGTTTTTTTAATTTTGTTTTTGTGTAGACATTTTCTAGTTTTTCACTATAATTTGTTAAAAAAAGGATGTAGGGAGAAATGTCTTTTTATGCTTTAACATAATTTAATAAACAATATTAATAAAAAAAATTAAACTCACTCTTTTTTCTGGTGGCATTCTATCTCTTTCCGAGTGACACTTATCCATTAACTGTCTGCAAACTGACTTAAACACCGCGCGTAACAGAGTTCTGCCAAACACTACTGATGTTTCATAGTGAGGTAGGGAGTCACAGAACGCTGGCACGTGACAGAATACTAGCCATCTGGAATTTAAATGATTATATATTTTTTTAACTACACCCTGTACCATATGCACATGCACAAAGTAGAATATGCACATAGACGGAACCCCATATTTGATATTTATATTACCTTGTGTAGTTAATTTGATAAGCCGATATATCCTCTGGGGAAGATACCTGTTGATAATATGATCATATACTTATAGATATATATATATATATATATAACATTAAGAATAAGAAGTTTTAACTTAATTAATTATAAACATCATAAAAGAGTTTACGTTTATCATAACTTTTTTTAAACTTTGAAATCAATATAAAAGAAAAATTAGAAACACTTACCAACTTCCGAACACTAGGTGTTTCAAAATTCCAATGATTGAAACAGTGCAAGAACATTTTGGCTAAATCATACATGGTTTGCCATTCCCTTTGTGGTAGGGAATTGAATTTGTATAAAACAAAATTAGTTATAGCTTTTGCTATCGACGGTCTCTCAAATGGAGGTTTACCAAGAGGCCCCTCTATACTTGGTGAGGAACGTGTTAGTATACATTTTCTCAATAGCTGAAACAAAACAAATACATGTTTAGATTTTATTAACTAAGATATGTAAATTTGAATAGTAATTTATTTTTTTATTGAAAAGGATCATTTAAGTTACAGGTAACTAAAAAAAGGATGATAATGAATTTTATAATAATTTAGGTTAGCACTATAAATTATCTCATAATATTTAAACATTCTTTAGTCTTTAAATGTCTATCAAAATTTAAGACTAACATCTTGTTTCTTATTGGATGTGGCACTTAATACCATATTTTGTGTAGCCAGAGCAGGAAATAGAAATAATTAATTTCACTGAGTTCAGATCAAACCCGCAGTCATTACAGTTGGACTGAGTATCTCTGCATCAGAATTGTCTCAATGTGTACTCTTTTGGAACAATGGAATTGAGAACTGACCACAACCGCACATTTATATCCCTGCACCACACCAGTCTCTTTAATTTAAAAAATAACAATAAATTATTAAAAGAAGTGACTTACTTTGAACAAATAATAATATACGCGTTTCGTGTCATGGTCGTCCTCTCTATGCATTGACATGAATATATTTTCCACATCCACTACTGCACCTAATAACTTGTTAATTTCAGATGTTGGCAGACCTTCTAACTGGGTAACATGTTTCTCTGTAATAAAATTAATATATTTACTATATATTAGTATACTACTATATATATATCTACTTTATATTAGTATATTTACTATATATATCTATTTCTTTATCATTGTAGAGAATTAAAGATTTGAGAAATGTTTAATTTTCTACAATGATAAAGAAGTAGATACGCTGCAGTATGACGCGCTCTTACTGTGTCATAATGGTTTTAGTTTTATCTTTTAAAAAATGTTTTTATGTTGTGTTTACCTAATATATGATTACAATTTCTGCATGGATCAGTGAAATTGGCTAAGGGTTGGCTATCATTTCGTGCTAATTTGCCTGCTTGTTGAGGTACTGGGGTTTTCCATCCATTGCATGTACAATCTGGAGTCTGAAATTAAATTAAATTCACACATCAAATGAAATAGCAGCCAATGTGGCACAGCATCTGGGTGTAAACAAGAGCATTGTAGGTGTGATTCCAACTTGTGGGAACAAGACAATGAATAGAGTTACCAACTCTACTCATTGTAATGTCTCGAAATTTGGGCAGTGTGTGGGGCAAAGATTATCTTAACATTAAGTTCCCTTTGCCTATCCTGCAGTTTGCAAGACTCAATGTGTATTATTACACCTAATCATTACAGACAAATAGGCCATTTCTTTTTAATTTTTTTCTAAATTATGAGTTGTATATATATATTTTCTTATTTGCTACTTAAACTAAGATTAGAATGAGACATAATTTAATTCAATGAATAACTGGAGACTAGTTATTAACATTCTAAGAGGTTTTAGATGTTTGGATTGCCTTTACCAATATAATTAACTTAATGTTATTTTAATGATCATATTAAAATACAATTACCATAATAATATATTAAAAAAATATTTCTTCAATACCTGACAAGCAGAATAAATAGCTAATTTCAATAATTTCTTAGCATGAGGCCAGCTATAAACTTGTTGTTTACGTTGTTGTATCCTTTGTAAGTTTGACTGGCGAGATGCCTGTCCCTCTGTGCTTGCAGGAGTTGTTACATTACTTGATGATCCATCGTCTGTACTCGTGGTGCCTGCTATTAGAATGAAAAAAAAAATTGTCATAAAACACATTAAATTTGGAAAGCTTCTACATTCTTTAACACAGCAATAACAAAACTTAATTATTCATAATAATGAAGGGCAATTATGTATAATAATATTCTTTATAATAACATTATTTATAAAATATTTAAATGGTAAATGTATTTTGTTATTTGAGGTTTTTTTTACACTTATCTTGTTTATTTACCTTCGTAAGCTAGAGAGGTATCAGCTTCGACTCTGGGCGGCATTGCTATGTCACCTATATCTTCCGGCAGTGGTGTAGACATGCTATTATCACTTTTAGCCTTATTTTGAATTTAAACCACTAACAATACATCTTTTCTTGGAGTATAATGAGTAAAAGTTGCAAAAAGCAATGTTAAAAGGACGCAGACTTGACAGTTCAATTGACACATGAGAATAATCGGCGCCTAGTGTCAATGTCAAATGTCAAAAATCGGATAGTTATAACTTATACCTAAAGTTACCAATTTAAATTGAAAAACACCGTAATGCAGTTGCAAATTGATAAAAAGTACACGTGTAGTTAATTCATGGGCGTAGCGAGGTACGGGCAGGGCCAGGGCAGATCAACAATTTTCACTCACAACAAACATTCATTTATTTATATTAAAAAAATATATATTAAATTAGCTTAACGCTGTGTCCCGCACACAGCAGGGTAGGCAGAGAAAACCTAGTGTTAAGACACTCCGTTCCCCACTTTCTGAAAAATTCTGGAGGCATTGCGTGTTGAGTGGCATAACTCAACGCCGCGCCTTGCCTCGACACCAGAGCGAAGAAATTGAAAAATAAACGTAAATAAATATTTCACTTCCTCGAGCGGAGATCGAACCCACACTCATCGCGTTACAGTCACACCCTTGTGCCGCGGTGGCACGACGGCCTTAATTTATATAATTCATCATTATATATTTATATTTCTCAAGAAATATTCATGTTCAATGTTTAGTAGTATTTTAGCAGTAGATGTTTAAGTCCTAAGTGGTATCTATTCGTAACTGTGTCACACGTAATACAGCATGGATAAAAATATGAATTCTACGTCTAAACTCTTAAAGAATTTTGATTACTTTTTTAGGTATGGCTTTGAAATGTTTGCCCTATATGCTGCTGCTGAAAGGATAGCCGGCGCTTATAGAAACTGTGTCTATATAATCAAACAATTGTAGTATTAAGTAATGTTTATAGCTATATACTTGAATTTATTGATATTAAAAATAACTGTATTATATAACAAAAGGTACGGATCATGAGTTTGTAGTGTAAGAAATAATTATAAAAAAATGTTGATTACTTCGAATAAAAGAGTTTATTTGTAACAGCTTGGGACAGAAATAAAAATTAAAACACTCATGGAAAAACTTTATTTACAACAGGTATAAATCTTTTTTTTGAAGACATATTACGAGGATTTAAATATCAAATACTTATTAAATAGTTTACACATGTAAAACTTACTGTATAGTACAAAGAATAAATTAATAAAGAGCTTTAAATGACGAGATCAACATGTGTATTCGCACAATATATCTGTATATATTGTACAAATACTCACTAATTACAAAAATAGTTTGTGTTATATCAAGTATTTCTTCTTAATTCCCAAAAAAACTTAGCGATTGACAGGATCACTGATTAATTAGTAATATATTAATCCTAAAGTAAGCCTTCTAAATTAATAAAAATCTTATTAGTAAAGACTTAATACCCACAGACTAGCATCACATATATTCTATTTCTACCTAAAAATTAAAAAAATTGAAAAGGGTGTTTAAAAAAATGCGAAATGTTATTTACAATAGGTACATTTTGTTTCCAAGAATAAAATATTGTTCAATGTCTATGTTATTGTTCAATTGTCCTTCGGTTTCCTACATTTTTTACACAACAATTATAGCAATATAAGTATACCTACTTATATATTAAGATTATTATCTATTACGCATTTGTCACTTTTCATACAAAATGAGTATAACGTGCTCAGACTTCGGAATAAGTCATGCACTCAGACGTCGCTGTAGTAAAAGATAGAAAAATATTTTTATATTCTTAGGAAACGGATGAGCCAATTTTGGGGGATTTACTCGACGACCAGAAAAGATCTCTATGTAATTGCGTTACACAACTTTACCCTTGAAATATTTTAGTTACTTATACTTAAATAAATAGATCGTTTTATAACATTTAGTTGTCAGCCAAATCTTGTAGTCTCTCTGTTATATAATGAAATAAATAATAACAATTTAATGTTTGTGCGCGCACATCTTAGACAATGTAAAAATGAATTTAATAAAACTTGCTTTTTGCATACTAATGGCCGACATAACATACTGATTTCGTTTGCTTGAATATTATGGCCTTTGCTAAATTAATTATAGTCAAGAGCCCACAGAGCCTAGTGCCTAGACATCTTAAATTTGCAAAGTTTTTAATTGTCAATCAAAATCGCCCGCCCACCTTACTATACAACTTTTGCTAAGGCGGCATTTTATTACTTTATACAATTTAAGCTGAATATTATAGTTCTACATCAGACAGAGTATCTGTGATCTTTAAGGGATCTTCAAATTTTATATGTCAATGAAAAATTTCTACCACGATGAACATCTTTTACTAAGGCGGCATTTCAATATTTCTTCTAATTTAGCTGGACTGTTATGGCTATTCATCAGATGCAGAAGTTCTGATGAATATCATGTTCATACTCATCAACTCTTGTTAAGTGTTGGAATATAATAAATATATATATAAAAAACGCAACAGGCAGCGCTATTTTAAGTAACATAATTATATTATTTGTGGATCTTGTAATGTATTAGTGAATATTAAAGACTAAATAAAAGGATATAACATTTAGCGTTGCCAAAGTATCGATTGTTTCGCAATCGATAGTTACAATCTAAAAAAGCCTATAGTTCGATAATAACCAAACTATCGATAGTTTCGAAAAGAGTACACTACTATTGGCTAAGTGCAATACTATCGATACTATCGATAGTCCTACTATCGGTATTCAATAATATCGATAGTACTACTATCGGACAACTATCGATAGAATATCGATAGCCTATCTATAGTCGACTATCGATCGATCGGCAACACTAATAACATTAAACTTTGTTTTACATGCGCTTAACATCCCACAACCAACATTAAGGAAGGAATATACCCTATGGGGTGTAATTGTTTTTGAAGACTTGAACATCTGTTGAGAACCATCATAACATACTTAAGCCATAATAATTTAATTTATAAATAAACATTGTTTTTATGTCATTCAGTCACCATTTTCTGTTGTGTGGTTTTCCAAATAATTCCTATTATCTCCATTAGGGAAATAGAAAATAGTGTTTTCATCAATTTTAGTTTCAATGCAGTATGGCGTTCCGTCTTTAACGAAGTCTACTTTGCGTGGTGGTATCACCGTTTCCTTGCAGGAGCTGGAGCGTGCTCTGACGTACGTGGACATAGTGGTTTCACGTCGAGTATCAAAGCGGTTGCGATCTGCATGCCTGCATAGAAGAGTTTCGTGGAACGCCATTCTGTACCTATAAGAAAAATATATTGATTAAAAAATATATAAATATGACTCTCTCTAAAATCTGACTATTGACGTGATGATCGCGAATTGAACCCTGAGGGAAATAAATTATTTTCATATTTCAGCTCTATGAAAAGAGTGCCGTGTTGAGTTCCTCCCCTAAACACGTAGTGTCCTGGAATGTCGCGAGGAAAGCGTAAAACGAAGTAGAGGTACGTAAACTGCTAGGCTTTTGACTGTCAGAACTTTAACAGGATAAACGATTTATGGTATCGGGAATCCCTAACAGAGCAATTTAAGACTTGTCGCGTAGTTTAAGCTTCGAAGTTAGAAGTTCGAAGTTTGTTTGTTGTTTTAGGAAGGGAATTGAGCCTAGTGTTGAGACACTCTGTTCCTATTAAGCCACTGGCGTTCCCCGTTTTCCACCGAGTTCTCGAGGCAATGCGTTCGTTTGTAATTCATCCATAACACCACGAATATTAAAATAAATTAGTTTATTGAAATCATATTAAAAATTCAAAATAAGGGACTATTTAAGTACTAAGTTTAAAAAAAGATGAATAAATAATCTTTTTACCTTCCTCCGAGTTGTAGTTGCCAATTTAACAACTTTCCGAACAACAAAATGAATCGTAAGTCAAGCAAAGCAATCTGACTCACGTTTCAATAATCAATTTTACTTAAGCATATTGATTTTTACTATTCCTCTCATTCATTTATTTTGTATGAGTAAGAATTTTATTACTCCTGAAATAACAGTAAACATTCACTTTCAGCACCATATTGAATTCAATATCGCTTCTAATAATTCAAACAGGAAGTTTTATAACGCATTGATGATTATTTATCGAGTGGTATGGTGAAACGAAATACCTACTTAAAGTTGTTTTTATCAGCTTCACGCTGTACCCCAAACATTAAGTAGGGTAGGCAGAGGGAACCTTGTGTCAAGACACTCCGTTCCCCATTTTCCATCGAATTCCGGAAGCACTGCGTATTGAGTGGTGGAAATCAACGCCACGCATTGCTTCCATACGAGAGTGAAGATTTCTTCGCGCTGGTTTTGGGTTCCATCCCTAACTCTATTTCAAATGAAAATATTTAATTTCCTCGCGTGGAGATCGAACCCAAAACCAGTCGCGTTTACAGTCACACATTCGTGGCCTCATTTAAGTTAGTCCAACATTTTTCATTTTACTTTCATCAAAACTACTTGTTATTTATTTGTTAGAATAAAATATTACCCTAGTTCATCATAGTATGTAAGTTTGGCTGGAGTTTTCTTAAGTAGGCGATATTATGTAGACAGCGAGAGGAAGGTAATGTAGCGGATGTAAGTTTGGAACGTTGTTTTATTACAAAGAATATCAAAAGATATTTCAGGGAGGCAACTTCGTTGATCCCTTTCCTTAGTTTTCCTATAACTAATGATATTTCGTACAAATTATCATATTTTAAAACTAAGTAAGTCGTTGTACTGACTATTATCGTCTATATGATTAAAATAAGAAGTTTTTGTTGTTGCCTATTAAAATGGGATATTTATTGCTTGTTCAAATATATATTTTCTTTGCATTGGTGTCGAGGCAAAGCGCGGCGTTGAGTTCCGCCACTCAACACGCAATGCCTACTCTGCGTACCCTGCTGTGTGCGGGATACAGCGTAAAGCTGAGCTGATACAGCCCAATAACAAAAATGCGTTAGCGTATTAAATGCCCACCAAACCTATATTAGCGATCGTTTGAGTTGGGAATCATATATAAATAGAAATCACACACCACAATCGAATCAGGCATGGGTCGGGAACGCTGACTGAATCGGGTCAGACAGAACTTCCGGCGATTTCAAACAGCTTTTTCCACTCTGGCTTTAGTTCTAATTCTATTTATAGATTTTTAATAATTCAAAGAAAATAGATCTAGTTAGAGTCCAATCTATGACTGTCGCCCTTATAGTCAGATGTTTCCCCATTGCGCCAAAACAGCCAGGGTTCAACGATTGAAATGGAAATAAAATATTGATATAATATACCTGTACCTAACCAACAAAAACCAGGAGATGAGTCCATCGTACACGCACCTAAAACTTAATATTTGATATTTTATTTCCGTGGAACGTGACTTACCTAGCGCTCATCACGTTGTAAAGTATTGGATTCACCGTCGCCGACACGTAGTAAAGAGCACCAGCCACGTTGAAGAGATGTTCGTTTATGACGTGGAAGTGCGGGTGGTCGTAGCCGTATATAAAGAACAGGCGTTGCACGTGGAACGGTGTCCAGCACACGAAGAATGCTATCACCACTGCAACTGTCAATGGAAATAATATATTTATATATTCGCCATTTATATAATTATATTTTATATATATTTTACAGAAAATATAAAAAATATATGCCCATATTTTTAATAGCATGTTTAGGGCTATTAAACATGAAACACCACGATGTACTCTGTGCCCTTTTTTACTATATTATATAGGTTGAATTAATCAATTCATATAAGCCATCATTTACAGGTCGCTATTTTCGAACTGCACTTAGTTATTTGCTTATACACATAGGTCTAAAAGCTTACAGGTCTCTATTACGGAATTTGAAGAAATAAAATATATGTATAGATACATTCTATAAGGATAATCGGTAAATTTTTAATAAGAATATAGGTTTGAAATTCAATTCGAATATTGGGTTAAAACCAAGGAATCTCTTTCACGTGCAATATATTAATATCATATTTTTTTCTTTCCATAAAACTTTGCTTTCTATTCCACATCACTGTGGCAATTACAATGAAATCTCAGAAATGCAAAGAAAAATATTTATGAGATTACATCTTACTATATGAATTTATATGTTTCATTATTATATAATTTAATTTGTTTTACGGATACAAGAGGTTGTTTTACATGTATTTTTTAAATGTATTTTTTATAACAATTTATAATTAAAAATGTAAAATTCTCTTGTTTAATCACAGTATATGAAATAATTGACTATCTCCTAACATAAAGTTCTGTTCATTAAAGTCTAAGCTATTACTAAATTTTGAATTAACTAAGTTTTGTAAAGGACGGAAAGGGCTCTGTTTGAACAGACAGTTCTCAATGCAGACTAAGTGAAATACGTCTTAACAGTTTAAAGGGAACCACAAGCCTAAATCTAATAGTTAAGTGGAAATGTAAAAGTTGTGAACTTGATTTTGTAGATAGAGGGGGAGAGAGAGAGAGAGTTTTGTAAATAGAGAATCAAAGTCATTATTAAAGAAATTAATTAACAGAAAATAAAATTGTAATATTTAAATAAGTAATTATAGAGAAAGGACTCTGAGAATGCTAGGGATATTTTTGATAGATTACTTTAATAAGTCATATTTATATATCTTAATCATTTCCCTAAAAACAATGATATAAAAAAATAGAGTTCCGCCACTGCCACGCAATGCCTCCAGAATTCTGCGGAAAGTGGGGACCCGGTATCTTAATGGGTGCAGAGTACCTTTACACTAGGCTCTCAGATTCTCTCCGCCTATCCTGCTATGTGCAAAATAAATCGTAAAGATAAAAATAGTGAGTAAACATCATATTATGAATATGATCTTTTATTAATGTCCTAACTCATGACATTAATGTAGAGCTAGAGACCATATCAAATTAAAACTTTTATTCCAAAAGTTTAAAGCGAACAAACATGTCGAGACGAATCAAGCGAGTGACTTTACGAGTCTATGATTTTTAAGAAACAAAATTACATTTACAGTCGACCTCATTTGTACTTGCTTGTGACATCAAAGTCAATGTTTTGATTAAAACTTTGTATAGATTTATTTGTGTAAATGGATTAAAGCGACACAAACTGAAACAGAATCTTGACTAATTTTGATAGCTGTAGGATTTTGAAAGTGTTATTTTATTAGTTATTAGCTATACAGAACGACGCTATTGTGTTTTGAGACGCAATTATTAAGATCTGACTGTAACGAAATGGTTTGGGGTTTAATGCCAGCTTGCCTCATAGCGTGAAAGGTTTAAAAAAGGCGAGGCTTCCAATCTCGCTATGTTAAAATTGCAAAGTCATAGGCCACCCAATAAGAAGTATTTCAAAAAAGGACGGAGTGAATTAAAATATATAGTGTCTAATGTCTCTATAAGTGTGACCGGGTGAAAGGCGTAAAATAAAACACGAATAAATAATACATAATTTTAAAAATAAGCAAATAAATAAAGAAAGTGACCTATTGTTTGACTTTTATCACTCGCCCCAAACCACTAACTAAAGGACAGAAATTAGAAATTTGCAGAGGTTGTTTGTTTTGCTTTGAAGGCGTCGTTTATTTACAGCGATATAGTATAGCATTTCATTTTACTTAAGTAAACACTTTTACCCGTGCCTATCTACAGTTAATCTATCGTTAACGTCATAAAGCAGAAGTATTTGTTTGTTTAACCGCGCTAATCTTAGCAACTAGTGTGTCGAATGTTTTTTTTTAATTTTGGTAAAATTTGGGATATTAATCGTTTCAATAGATACGAACTAATTCCGATCGTAAGTAAATATTTTGTATTGAATTGTTGTAATTATAAGTAAATAAATATAGAGAGAGATATAGAGATATTTATTTCCACAAATATATGAAGTGTTATGGAAGTGAAGTGTCTTCTTACACAAGTACTAGTGGTTTATTAATAACATAGGGTTTGCTACTAACTTACAAGTAGCCCTCATTACTTCATATTATATAGGTAAAGAAAATGTGAAACTGAAGTAAATTTATAGTTTTGTGTGAATTCTCCCTTAGTTATTTCCATTTGACTAAAAGGGTGAAGCTGCAAATAATATAATTATAAATTTCAGAAATATGAAAATTTATAGAACAATTTAAACTAAATGAAGGATATTTTATAATAAACGTTATATAAAACACTTCTATGTAAGAAACTATCATCTACGGCACACAGATAAACCCTTTCAAAATATTATTTAAAATTATCACACCTAATGGAAGCATTTAGAAACGTCAATTAGCATTTAACTGATATTAAAACGGTAGAAATAGGTTAAAGCGCACGATTTAATGTTAATTAAACGTTATTCGACGTCTGTGCGCGGCTACTAACGATTCTCGTAAATTTGATTGAGGCAACTAAAAGCTGTAAGCACATCTTGAAAGTATGAATAGTAAGTGTTTTAAATACGATGATTTTCAAATGATTGATAGAAATATAAATAGCGGAACTCAACGCCACGCTTTTGCCTTGACACCAGAGCGAAGAAATAGTAATATAAATTTAAATAAAGATTTCCTTTCCTTGAGTGGGGATTGAACCCACAACCGTCACGAAGTCTTTAGCCTTCAAGTCGTCTTCTAGGTATTTTTTCTTTATAAAAATTAATCTAGTTAAGCATTCTAAGCGCAGCGACCTGTGTTCGTCGAAGGACTCATTATCTCTACAGCGTCGACGGTTGCAATACAAACAGAGAAAAGCTTTGTATAAAAGAAATTAAATTAAGGTGTTTCAAGATTGTCAGGAAATTACATTTTAATTTCTTTTACCAATTAGGGTTTGTTAGAAAAAAGGGAAATGTAAAGCATACTTATATTGTATATATAGATAATTTTAAAAACAAGGCATATGTGCGTGTTGACTTGAAGTAAAGTAGACCATTTCAATAGGTTTCTATATCAATATGTATATACAGTAAAAATGGCTCTTACCTAACATTCGTATTACAGCTTTCCTCGATTTTGCCTGTCTTGATTCTCCGTGTACATGGTCTTTAAATAGTCCTTGTTTAGATTTGGCGCTTACTCGGGTAGACCTGAGTGTTAAATATCACATTTGAAATTATAATAATTTTGCTGTCTTTGGTATCACTACAAGAAGCTGTCGTAGCGCAGTGGAACCGCCTGTTATTATAAATGGGACGGCTGTGGGTTGTATTCCCTTTTAGAGAATTCCCTGGTAAGAATATGTAGTTTCAACAATTAACTGGAAAGTGGATAACGGAGTAAATTAACCTTATTTTCCCTCTGCCTATCCAGTCGCATGCGGGAAGAATCGTAGAGCTGCTTGTTTTATTTATACATTACAAACAATAATCTTCGATAATTCGACGTATTAAAAAAAATAAAAGCACAAATATTTGTGTAAAGAAAAAAAAAGTTACCTTATATGTATTCCCATAGTAACATATAAGCACAGTATGAGAACAGCCGGAACGAAGAAAAAGAATATACTGCTAATTTCCAACAGGGGCGAGGATGCTGTGAGCGTACAAAATGCGGAGTCCAGAGATATGTTACCAGAATCTGTAATAGAAGCGTAATTGGAGCAATTCAGTTGTTACGATTCATTTAAAATAATGAAGCAGTTTAGGAGGAATTATCGAAATTGAGTCGGCGGTCTTATAGATATATTTAATACACGTACAAAGATCAATATCAAGAGCCAGAAAATGTTGAAATTTTTGTAATAAATAGCATTTTCTAATTTTAATTTTAATAATAAAGAAATCTGCAAAAACCTCACATTTCTATCCATATAATATAAAAAATTATAAGCAAAAAATATTTTTTAGAAAAAACTTTTATTTAAACGCACTAAAAAGGATAAAATAAAATTTGCCTTTTAAATTTTAACTATCAACTCATAAATAACCTCATTGTATAGTCTGGCAAACATGTTATTGATAATGGGAAGCACGCGCGGCAAATTGCGCAGTATACGTATGCGCAGAGAACGTTCGATCAGTGTTACCCTGTTATGCTGTTTTACCTCACGCTTAGCAAATCACCTATTACCTATACGATAATTAAAATATCTGTCTATCATGTTTATGTTGTAGTAAATTATACAAAAATTTTACGAAAATTTTATGAGGATACGTAAATATCGAAAAATAATCAGCTGTTCCACACAATGTTGTCGAGAATAAAATCAAGACTAGCCCGAAAAGTATAATCATTTTTTTTTGNAAGTTTTTAAAGTTTCAATTTAATTAAATATTTATTAACGCGACAAGCTAGCTAGCTAGTATGTGATAGCTAGTAGTATGTAGTGGTCACAATGGATAGCTATACAAATAATTGAAATTATTATCAAAAAAAAAATATTTTGTGAATCTTTAACAAAATAATAATAATAAATTCATTAAAATTAAATTAGCTCAAATCTATAAAGGTATTTTTCTACATTAATTGTAATAGTAGATACTTTAAATATTTAAACAGAATAGTAGACATAATAGTATATATTATTATTTATTACTAAATAACTAAAAATATTGCTTATAATTTGACAGCGCAAAATTAGATTTTATGTTCAGAAATAGCAATTATTTTTTTTGAGCATAATGATATCTGATCTAGATATCATTATGCTGTTTATTAATATAATAATATGTAACGAAGAAAATTACAGTAGTTCAAAAACATAAATAACAAACATTCCTTTAAAGCTAGGAATTTATGGTATTATTAAAAAAATATAGAAATTACTAATAAGAAGAATGTTGAAATTAATATACCTTATACATATAAAATATTTTGATATAAAACAATATACATAATTTTCTAAGATGATAAGTTTCTATTATATATTTATATATATATATATATATAGAAAAATTTACTTGTCCACGACTTCGCTAAATACTTAAATTTTATTCTGCTACTCTCATAAATATTTAAAAACATTCCCTTGGCTTAAACGAATAAAAAGTCCCACACAACTTTACTTCTCGTTTAGATTCTGTTAACAGTTTAGGTTAACTTCCTAGTTAAAGATTTCTTGTCACCGTTGGTTCGGATGCTTACTGATTAAGCAACTGTGACATTATAAAAGACTAGTACGCCGCTTGCGATATCGCCCAAGGGTCGAGAGGACCCTCGAGAGGAAGAGGAGTTTCGTTATTTCCTGCGCGGTAATCATGCCTACGATCTATGATTTCTAAGACAGCACTTTATTCATGTTTTATATTTTCGACTAAATATAATATGCCCGTTTTATACCCATGAACCTTCCTTTTGAATAAGTCTGTCTATTAGTGAAAACCGCATCAAAATCTTTTTTTTTTATATTTATGACTTTTTAAATTGTTTTTTGCTATATAATGACAAAAAAAATTATACATGCATTATTAGTACTTGTATAGTTTGCTACGTTTCAACACTTAATTATTTGAAATCGATGACAGCAGACAGATAGAAAGCCATATAATTCATATTCATTTTAAACTGCGCGCCCCTAACACCTTTTCAATCAAATGCTTTATAATATTACCATAAATTGGTTACGCGCTTTGAAAATGTAAAAAGCTTTTTATTTTTTCAAAGACCGCGTCGTTTTTTATTACAACATCCTTCACTTTGGTTACCATTTTAATTTAAGCTTGTTAGAGGTACAGAAAATGGAAAATTTTTATAATTTGTTTACACGCGTTGGCTGCGATTTAATGTGGAATGAATTTTCGGGACTAGAGTAGTTACAAACGTTATGTTCTACGGTTAATTAAAATGTTATTAAATGAATAGAGTTAAAAAAAACCGCTCTCAAATTAAATGTATGAAAACTATAAATTGCCATTAAGAAAATTGGTTTTTAAATAAAAAATTAAAACAATACTTCAAAGAAGACTTTGTTGTTAGTCATTTTTATGTTATGATTGTTATTTTGTAATTAAAATAGCGTCTGTATTTTTTTGGCTGCTGTTATATAAGAAATGCTGTTACAAAAAAATATTATATTTAATAATTTATGTATAATGTAAAACAATATTCATTACCTACACCTTACCTGGTCTTTGAACGTTTTGATTGGTAATTTTCAATTTATTTCTTATTGTATATACCTACAATATATATACATATGTACGTAATAAATACATACTTAGGCCAGTGTTCATAAATCGTTCTCAATTCTGAGATCGATCTTGAGATGCCGTCTTCATTCATAAATTTGTAATTTGTGCTAAGCATCGTGCTTGAAAATATTAAATATTTAATTTCTTCGAGTGGAAATCGAACCCATAACCTGTCTCATTTATAGTAAAACGCTTGTACGTGCGTCACGACTGGACTCATCCTAGGACATTATATTTATGCTAAGGAAAGGTTATATAGAAATAAAAGTAGCAAAGTACAAATTGTATATTCTGTGAGAGTTTATTTGCGGAAATAAAATTAACGCTATCACGACTAACATCGGCAGTTAGTAAGTACGAGTATATAAGCGGGTTTATCTATCATATAGTATCAGCTTTAAGGATTCAGGACAGGACAGTCTTCATTGTGTAAAGGTTTGTGACCTGCTTAAATTCTCACAGAACCTGTGTTACGTTCGTTCTTCACTTCGGAGGCATTGTGTGTAGAGTGGCGGAACTTAACGCCGAGCTTTACGTCATTGCCATAACGAAAAAGTGAAAATATTAAATATTTAATTTCCTCGAGTGATTCGAATCCCGAATCCTTTGCGCTACGACAGCCTCATATAAAAAATATTAATTTATAGTATAAAGGTTACGAAACTATCTTATCCTATTAAGATCTACTAAGAGAGAGTAAGAGATTAATAGTAAGGACATTTGTCGTGAGCTATACAAAGTTTGATATAATAATAGGCATAGAAGCTATCAATTAAGCAAATGGATAATCTTGCTATTCGTAAATTGAATCGTTAGGTCGCCCATATGACACGTCAATGGGATTGTCACTTGAGGGCGTGCCAACTTGGCGTGCCAAGTTGTGACAGGATAGAGGAATGAACTTTGTCCTGTTTGAAGTACACTCGTTATAATTAGTTAATTAAAAGGGTAGACACCATTTAGGTATATATACGTATATGCGTGATGGTTGCAGGTTTGATTTCCAATTGGCAGAATGTTTTTATATGCTTTTATTTAACTTGCCGTTAATTAGTTAAACTATCTGAAATCTTGCATTACGACTTTAATTTCTGATGACAAGAAAACGATATATAACCAATATCTATTGTTATTAATCCAAAATGGCCGCCGCAACAAAATGGCAGATTCAAAATTTTTACAATTTGTGCTTTGGATTTGTAAAATAAAATACAATATGAAATAAATTATTATTTATGCTCCTTGACAAAATATTTTTAATGAGTGAAAAACGAAGAATCTTAACTCTCTCTGTCGTGAAAATAATTACAAATATTCTTTTAAATGAAATTTGAACCAATATATATACGTGTATAAGAAAATGTTTCCACTGTATCTATAGCAATATGTATATTCATATAATATTTGATTTGACGTGAGTTTGCAGGAAACACGCTCTATTCAATTTGCATATAATATTTCACGTACCTTTGAGCACAAATACGTATGGATTCCTTTTTTGTGTCAGTATTACGTCTTCTGATGTGTTAGAAACACTGTATTAGATTTTTTTGATGTTTTTTCTTTAAATTTAAGTATAATAACCTTCAGGATAATTATAATAAATTTGAGACCAGTCGCGGAGGGGAAGAAAGTACCTATAACTGTAAACGCGACAGGTTGTGCCGTTGTGAGATCGTTTCCCTCTCGAGGAAATGAAATATTTAATACGTCAATTTTCTTCGCTCCGGTGTCGAGGGAAAGCGCGGCATTGAATTCCGCTATGAGTGTCACCCAATGCCTCTAGAATTCGGCGGAAAGAGGGTCTTAACGCTTGGTTCCCTCTGCCTACCCTGCTGTGTGCAGGATACGGCGTGACTTTTTATCAACTAGGTCGAAACGTCACTTTGACGTCGTTGGTGCCTTTGCAGGAATATGTAAAGAACGTATGGCTTAGTGGTCAGAGAGTCTGAACGGTTTTACAAAATGCACAAGTTTGAGTCCTGCTACATAAAACTTTATACATATTCTAAAAAACATATATAATCACTTGCATTCCCCTTATTTTGGCCTTCATAAAGAGATTTGTTCATACATACATACATATGCATTCTTCATACCTTGTTTATTTTAGAATAGGGGTGGCAACTTATTAGATTTTTTGCGCACCCTGCCGAATCCGAATGTGAATGATATAAGTAAAAGGAAGAAAAAAAAGTGAAATACGGATTTAGGCGTTATCTTTCAATTCAGAGCAGAGAAAACATAATATTATATTCTAGAACATATAAAGGCAAACTTGAATCGTTTCTCAATTTCGATTTATATTGAATCGATGAGTAAGTCCACAATAATCCCATTGTAACTATATTCGTCGTCGAATAATAGATGTTTCATGTTTCTGCTAACATATCTTAGGCACCTTTGATGGAAGTTATGACATGCAAACTAAATTAACGACAGCAAATTCCAATACCAGAAACTTGCCAAGTTTCTAGAATTTCCAATATACATACTTCTCGGATTAGTATTAAATGTACTATTGTGATATGAAGTATTAGTCCGTACTAAGGAGAGTGTTTGTAACAGTTACAAATTGAAATATTTTGTTATACCATTTAATATTTGGCATCTATTACAAACATACATTATAAAATCAAACGTGAGAAATACTAATAGCTTACGTATTTATATACATAAAATGTGTCTGCACAGGGGTACCAGCGTGTGACTGTAAACGAAACAGATTTCGATAGAGGGTTCGATTCCCACTCGGGAAAATGAAATAATTAATGTTTTCCAGATTTCTACGCTCTGGTGTCGGTGCAAAAGCGTGGCGTTGAATTACGCCATTCAACACGCAATGACTCCGAAAGCGGCGGCAAGTGGCGTCCGGAGTGTCTTAATATTGGGCTCCCCCTTGCTACATTCGACATTTAGTTTTTCTTAAATATGTTCTTATAAATCGGGAATAAATAAAATATATTAAAGAGTGTTATAAAAAGCCAACATAAGTAGAAAATAGAAAAATGACATTTGGCTGTCCACATCCAAAAAATTCTACAGAACTACAGCACGCCTTTACAATCACAGACAATAGCGCTAACGTGTTATTACTAAAATTGGTGATCCTGACGAATATAGAGAACTCTGTAATTGGAAATCCCTTTTCTATGCTTACATTGCCAAGTAAGCCAACAACTACATCACTGCCCAATGTGAAAATATTCTCAAAGAAGTTAGAGAAATCAGGATTAAGAGAAATAGTTAATATTTTTCATAAAACAAAAACAAATAATAAATACTAAATATCGCCAATTATTGAAGATTGTAATTAATATAAATAAATAAATGTGTATGTATTATTTCATATTAATTGTGTTTTGAATTATATATACAATTCTCTAATAAACACAAACAAACGATTTTAAAAGGTGCGTCTGTCTACTCTTCTGTTTGTCCAGGTTAATCTCTAGACCAACTGAATTAATTTTTGTGGGAAGATAGAGAATCTTTAATTGAAGGTTCTGAAACAAAGTTTTAATTCCAGAACTCCTACCATGGTACCGCCTAGAGTGACATGATATAACTAAACATTTTTCTTTGCATATACTTCTATGATAAAGTAAAAATAAATACTAATAATAAAAATCTAAAACATTTAAACAATTATTTACTTAATGTATAATAGAGTACAATAGAGTACATAACTATATCTAAACAACCATCTAATCCTTTTTCTAATTCCTGATACGCACTTACATAATATTAAATAAATAAAAGGCCAGTTCGAGCGGGCGAAGCCGCGGACGCTTCTTGTTTTTTTAATATAAAACAGTTATGTTAAATAAAAAATAACGATACATGACATAATAAACAAATGTTACCTACAAAAAGTATTTCTGTCTGAAATATAATGTGCTGCGCAATAAAGATTTGGAGTTGCAAAATGACGTATCAACGTTGCGAAGATAGTTTAATGTTCGTACGTACAGTGAGTGGCACTTCATTTGTTAGGACATGACATTTACTATCAAGCTAAAGTGTTGTCTAAAGTACTCTTGAAATTTCTATATATAAAAACCGGGTAAGTGCGAGTTGGATTCGCCCACCGGGGGTTCCGTATCAACTGCAGAATTGTGGCTCACACTACATTATTCTACAGCAGCGCAGTGGCATAGAATAATTGCTGACCGTAAATACGATGACTGTCGGTACGATACAACTGGAGGAAACGAAAAGAGAGACTAGTGTCTTAGCAATCATTTCCCTGTCTACTCTGTAAGATAGGAGATAAAGAATTTAGAAAAAAATAAAATAAAGAATTTGTATTCGCAGGATACGGAATGTAAAGTATCTTTGATCTAAGATCCAACGGGATAAATGCGAAAAATGCCTTTGAGTACGAACTCGAATATTTTATTGATAGGGGCACAGTAATTTGCATGCACGAGCGGAGGCAACTGTTGTTTGTTCGATTCGGTTCGATCGATCGATTTGTCCGTAACTTTTTTATGTAAATTGTATGTTATTGCTTAAACATAATATATATTTTAATATGATCTATAGAAAAAAAAACATTTAATTATATTATTACCATATATTGCAAAATACCAATACTGATAGCGATACCTACTGAATATATATATTTTATATATTCAGTAGGTAATAATGAATATATATATTTTAATTAAATACTCAGATCTTCTTATAAAATAGTACTAAACGTAGACATCTTAAATAGATCTAAAAAGCGCAGAACTGTTCATAGAATCAATAGTTTAAAGTTTCGCAAACAAACTTCACCTGCGGTTGTTTCGAAAACAAATAGAATAACTTTATAATACAAGTCTTACTTAAATTGTTTTGAAACACTTAACATTTAGTTAAAATATTTTACTTAGTGATGTTAATTGAAAAGTTTGAGCAGAAACCTCTAATTGGGTTTAATTTGTTATCAATTTTTATTAAATAATGAAAAATGCAGACAATACATAAAAGTAAAAATAAAAGACAATCGAGGCCAGTCGAGGCGCATGGTCACGAAGTGTGACTGTAACCGCGACTGTTTGTGGGTTCGATCTCCACTCGAGGAAATGAAATAAGTATTTAAATTTAAAATTTACTTCTTCTTCCCTCACAGAAAAACAAAATATATATATATATATATATATATATATATATATATATAACCTGAACTTATTTAGATTTAAATAAATTTATTTATAATAGCTGCAAGTTGACAGAAGATACATTGTATGTACCTTTATATTTTAAAAAACAAATTGCTACTTTAGTAGCATATAATATACAAAACCCCGTTGTACATGGTATAACGAAAGAAATTAAATGTACTAATAATACTTCTATAAAGTATAATGATGTAAGTTCCAATTTAAACTAGACAATAAGACAACGCCTAGGTCATTTAAATTTAACATTGTACATCAGAATATGCAAGGCCAAGAACTGGAATTAGAATTATTTCTAAAAAAAATTAATATACATATAACGTGTATATACTGAGCACTGGATCTCGAGATGTAACAATACAGTAAATATAGAAAACTATAAATTGTCGAGTTCGTTCGTTAGAGAGAAGGCCATCCGCCGTTTGAGTCGAATAGTAAATCTTTACTATGGCCATCGGCCATTTGAGTTCGAATAGTAAATCTTTAATCGTATGCGGAGACTTTAATATACAGGGTGGAATTGACAGCGCCACTTTAAATGAAACCATAGTTTTAACTACTCTATAAAAGCCTAATATAATTCAGAAAAAAAATAATTCTCAAAAATGAAAAAGTTATTTTTTCAAACAAAATATATAATTAAATTATCGTTTTAAAATGAAACGCCATTTATAAAGTATAACATAAACAGAAACACTTACCTGTCAAAGCGGCAACGTCGCACACGCTTCATTCAAAAAATCGAGTCGCAGCATCTAGCGTAGGTATATAGGCAACGGCGACGAGCTTATGTTAAATTAACACAACACTTAGGAATACACTTTACACACACTTTTATTGAATTATTTCCATTAGGTTTTTAATTTTACTTTTGTTGCACTACAAACGCATTTTTTTATTTTCCATTTTTAAACTAGCACTCATTTTAACATGTTTACAAAATTATTACAATAATAGATTTTTTTCTCACTTTTTTAACAATAAATATTACATTTTCTGTCCATATTAGATTCAGCTCGACAATTAACCATATTAATACACTTGTAACATTTAATATTTCTTTTAATTGCAGCATTTCTTTTTACAATAATTGCAGATGATGATGATGACACAATTTCTCCCCGTCATAGTATTATGGTTTGGAACGTCCAAGCATTCCAATTTTTTTACTCCTTCTAGTTTTATTACTGTGCTGTTTCCTTCCATCGTGATTGTTTTTTTGCTTGTTTTTCTTTTTTAAGCGTAGCGTGAAGTATCGCTGTTTTAATCTCGCCAGTATTTCTAATTTTCTACCATTGATGCAATCTTCTTTATTATTGTTACGACGTGGTCTGGGCCCATAACCCGTTGTATTTATATAGTTTAGTAAATAGCATTCAGCTATAGTCCGACTGAACTACTATTGAGCAGAATGAACGCGCCGCACCGATTCCTTGGGAATCCCCGGGAATCGGTGCGGCGTAAGCGGGGGTGTCTTTGTGCAGATATCAAAATTGATTTTTAATATTGATTGATTGTTTAATATAACACTATAGTTAAAAATAAATGTAGATTATACTTTTTACGCATGAATTGATATTAAAATAATTAATAAAATTATCAATACTATTTACAAATAATTAGTAAATATTAATTTATTTCGTATTAAGTTTCGTAGGTTATCGTGTTACATTATAAAACTCGTTTGCTATTTAATTTTATACGATTTTCTATCAAAATAATTATACAAATATAAATAATAATGAAAATCTTAATAAAAAATGTAATAGTATGTTCGATAAGTATTTTAATTAATGGCAACTATTACAATGTTTTTAATTATTTGTGTGTATTTACATTTCGACTTTAGACGTTGAATTATTAGTGTTTTAAATGATTTGGATGTTGTTTAATATTAATTTTATCATTAATCGGATTTCTAAAATCGTGATTTGATTACTGAGTATTTTTCTCAAATGTGAAACTATTGTGTCAGTATTTGAGTGTACTATCAAAACATACGTTCTTTTAAGACATTTCAAACAAATGTTGAGTTTTTAATATTACTTATGAAGTAAATATTAGTGGTAGTAAAAGGACAATGTGACAACGACGATGTAAAACTAATGTTAAATGTAAGTACCTATCTATCTTAGTTCAATATCATTCTGTGTGTTAAAAATTTTGAATATAATTTTGTGAGTGGTTCAATAACTATGCATTATTTCTAAATAATTTCATAATAAAGGTGATATAATAAATTGACTTAAAGTAGGATTTTATTAAACAAATTTAATAAGAGCTTTGAACGTTATTTAGATTTATAATAAATAGGTAATTGCGTGACACAGAACGCGAGATATCGTTCTTTCTCGTTCGGTTATGTTTTGACGAATGAAAAGTAGAAGTTTGGCAACGCTTAGTAGTATTTTTGTAGTAATATGTGTATGTGTGCGTGACACGAAATACAGGTATGGAGAAAAATCGTGAAATGAAAAAAAAATCCTACGTCCAAATTGTTGAGGCATCTTGATTAATTTCTTTAGCTCCGGGTTTGAAATATTTTACCCTATATGCAGTTTCAATTAAAGAAGCGCGGCCTCTTCCACCCTGTATATATGTTACTTTATAAAGAGAATTTTATCTGCACCACTTTAAATGAAACCACAGTTTTAACTACTCTTTAAAAGCCTTAT